>VWZY01011062.1:132425-143351 GCA_013399075.1 Chloroceryle aenea
CCCAAAACTGAACCCAGTTTTTGAGGTGCAGCCTCCCCAGTGCTGAGTACAAAGGGACAATCAGTACTGGCCACACCATTTCTGATTCAAGCCAGGATGTACATATGAAAATAAGCACAAATACATGTGTTGCATCAGCAGATACAGCAGTTCTTTAATGCAGCATCACCTGAATGCATTGTAGGATGCCACAAGTAAGCTGTAAATGTGTTTTCCCCCAGCTGGTTGTGTCTCTGTCTTCTTATCTGGTGGCTATGTGCAATATCTAATGGGAGGGATTGCAGAGGTTCAGACTTTGCTACAAATGAGACTATTTGGAGAGGGACTTCACTGCTGAAGGCTACAATATTGTTGTCTTTCTTCTTAATAAAGACTGCTGTTAACACTTCCTCCCTCAGAAGTGAGACTTAAATGTGCAGCGCCAGCCCCTCTGCGCCAAATTATCCGAGAGCACAAAGTTCCTACAACAAATGTCATGGTTTTCTTCTGTAAGAACCCCAAGGCCAGCAAGTTGCTTATGGCCACAGCTGAGCTGCTGTGACAGCAGCAAAATCAACTAGCCAGCCAAAGCTCTTCTCTCTATCTTGTATAATTATTCACACACCTAATTTTATATATATTTTTCCCTTTCCCTGCGGTATTAGGGAGTTAAATTTTATTTAATGTCAGCCCGATTGTCTGAAACATACTTTGAGTTTGAACTGGGGAGTCCCTGGGAGAGAGTTGGAAGCCCTCCAAACTCGTAAGACCTGCAGACTTTAGGGAGCTGTTGCGTGCAGTTTTTCAGGGTGGATTTCTTTGCCAGATCAGCTCTGAAACAGATTAGAGATCATTGTGATGAAAGCTGAAGAAGGCTGAATGCTAAAGAAAATATAACAGCTGCTGGAATGTGCAAATGTGGGGTCAAAGCTGTATATGACTGAGGAGAAGGAGCCAAAAAGTAGAAGTTCATGGGCTGAGACTCACATCATAATTACATCAATTACAGGACTGTACAATGTAGCTTCTTCAGATGAGCTTATACACATGGCATCAAAAACTCAGTCTCTTCACAACCTTGTCAAATCTACACGCTTGTTGTATTTTGAGTGCTGGTTTGTGCATTGCCCTCTGATCCTAGATGGTCTTTTCTTTGCCTTTCCACTCTGTGTGTCTGTCTGTCTAGTGCTCCCGTTAATTTGTGTCTTTCAGAGAAAGGTCTGGCTGGGGCTTGAAATATTTTCCTTCTGTTTTCATTCAAGACGATGCCAGTCACTTCATATAGACATTGAGCTGACCTGTTCAGTTGTCTTTATCTAGGACTAGCTCTACTGTTTCACATGAGTCTTGCTGACCTGGTTTATCTTACACAGAGCATGGCAGCCACAAATAACCAAAGTATTTGCTAGTGAGACTCAGCCATATAAGCTTCTTGGCTCTGGAATTAAGCCTGAGAGTTACATAAGCCAGGAGAACGGGCAACTTACTCTACTAGTCCTGGAAAAATGCTTGACCAAAAGGGAGATCTGGGCTTCTCTTCTCTGCTGAAGCCTTTTCGTTGATCTCCTAGAAATCCCAGGAGTGGGTTCTAGCTGAGCTGGATGATCTCTTGCTGATCTCTGGGCTCCAATTACAACCAAACAAACACATTGTCCAACAAATGTCTACTTTCCCTACTGCTAGCTCATTCCTCCTATGGGGAGTTGCCTATCCCCAGGATGCTGAAGAAGTATCCCTGCTTAGAGCAATACATCCATAAATAATACATTTCTATCTCTAAATTGTGTTTAATTCTTCTGTGAAGGTTTACCAGGACCTAGAGGGACAGGACAAGTGATAACAGTTTGAAATTGCAGGTGGGTGGAGTTAGCTTGGATACAAGGAAGAAATTCTTTAAAATGAGGATGGTGAGACACTGGAACAGGTTTCCCAGAGAAGGCACAACCACCCTGTCATTGAAAGTGTTCCAGGTCAGGTTGTCTGGGGGCCTGAGCATCCTGCTCTGGTTGAAGATGTCCCTGCTCAGTGCAAGGGGGTTGGAACCAGATGACCTGTGCAGGTCCCTTCCAACCCAGCCTGTTCCATGAGTCTATCATTCCAAAAGACTTAGCAAGCACAAGTAAAATCCATATCCCCTTTTTTACCTCTTTACATATAAGATCTCCTGCTCATTCAATTAAGGAGTTTGATCTCTGGGATATTGGAGAGACTGTCTGTCTCCCACTGAGCCAGACAGCTTTACCTAAGCAGGGTTCTGCTTTCCTTATGATATTTCCTTGACATTTTATTCGTAATTCAGCAACTTGGAGGTCACTTCTGCCTTATGTTGCTGAAGAACCAGAGCAAAAAGTGCATGACTCACAGAACCCACATTTTCTTTAAACTTTATTTCGTTTCTGTGTGGCATTTGCCTCATGCAATGGAATCACTGCTTTCCTGGTGCAATTTCTTCATCCCACTGGTGCAAAGCTGTAAAGACAATCTCACCTTCAACGACTGAGGCTCAGCCACTGCTGCAACACATGGTATTTATAATCCTACCACTTGATTAGCTGCTGAATGGTGTCTGGAGAGGCATTTGTGATAATTCAGTTAACTTGAGTGGCTCCATTTGAAAAAGGATTAAAACACAACTAGATAAATAAATAAATAAACACAAACCCCAACCAACAACCAACCCAACAACTGCCCAATTATGTCATGGACCTGTTCCCTAAAACCTACTTCTGGTTTTGTATCACCTCTGGTAGGTACTTTAAATAAGCAGACTTCAGGCTTTTTAAATAATAAGTTGAGAATTGGTGCCATAAAAGCTTCCAAAGAGTTTTTCAAGAGTCTTGGTCTTGATTTTAATAAGCTGATACTGAAGATGTGATGAGAGAGGGCAAATCTTGATGAGCTATGAAATTATGTTGGCTAGACAATTATTGAATGAGAGAATTGTTTTGGTTGGACAAGACCTTTAAGACCAAGTCCAACCGTTAACCCAGCACTGCCAGGGCACCACTGACCCCTGTCCCTCGGCACCACATCTACTTTATTCGACCTTCTGAAGAGGCTCACGTGTTTCATGGAGTAATGCTGTGTCTCATGTGTTGTCTAAATATTTGGATCATCCCAGACCTCGGAAGGCTGATGTTTCGCAGTGCTGTGGCAGTACCAAAGGATGGCTGGAGGGTGGAGGAGCCTCCTGGAAGAAAGCACAAGGCAGTTCCAGTCCTGCCAGCCTTCTCACCGCCTCCCCGCTCGCCTGCCTACGTCGTCATGTCTAGACTGCCACCCTGCACGGGGCAAGGACTCTGAGCTCAGCCTTTTCAAGTCAAGGAAAGCTCCTGTTGAGGGAATTTTGTCTCAGAGAGGAATATAGGTTTAAACATCCAGAGGGTTTGCATCCCTAGGCTCTCCACGCCTGGCTTGGGGCCCCAGGCGGGTCAGTGCTTTGGGACGTTATCGCTACTGCCTGGCAGCTGGACAACTTGTGTCTCATGAAGAAACTTCTCTGTGATTTCAGAGCTGATTTTGTTCTGGCCTGGGGTGAGACACACAGTCCTAAAGAGTTTTATGGGACAGGAATGCCATAAAAAATTGAAAGCCAAAAATAACTTCCCCCCTCTCACTCTTTTCACCTCCTACCCTCCAAGCCAATATTCACTCCAGGCATGGAAAAGAAGGAAGAGGCATGTGAAGACTGTCAGAAAGAGCAGTGACTGTAAAACTTTGGGGGAGTGGGCTGCAGCATCTGGGCTAGTGGCTGGATGCTGAAGAATTTCATCAGCAATAAAGCTTCACCCAAACGTTGGTTTTGACAGAACTGTAACTCCTGTTGGCAACCACTCTCGGTTGTTTTATCCACCGTAATCATCACCTGGACAGATTTAAGGAGTAACAGCTACATCCTAAATCAAACGTGCACTCTCCACAGGAATAAAGTTTGAAGAAGTAACACTTCCCCAGGAGATGGAGCCAGAAGATAGTGTGTTGCAGATGTCCTTAAACACAGAGTCTGATCCAGTCAGGAAGGGAGAAATAAAATAGAATAATTTCACAGTGAGATGCTGGACTTGGAGAACCATCAGAGCACAAAATGGGACCCAGAAGCAAGGACCACATGGTCAGTTTGGATGGGGAGGGTCCTCTTGGAGGTCCCAGGGGCAAGCCCTTTCCAGGCAGGACCAAGCTCATACCTGCATCAGCCTGCTTAGGGCTGTCTGGATGAGCCTTGAATGTCTCTAAGGACAGAGATCCCACAAGTTTTTAGTGTCCCTCTTGGTAAAAACCAAGAAATCCAAGCTGGATCCTAGTGAGCAGTCCAGGGAGTGCCAGAAGTAGGAGGGTGTTTGGGAGGAGCAATGTCATGAGAAGAGGCAGGAGATTCCTGGTTTAGACCTTTGGGCTGATCAGCATAAACCTTTCCTAAGGCCTGGAATTGAATGGCCCTAAATCTTGATCGGAACCATCTGGAAACTCGTGTCAGTGATCCCTGCTGGAAGGGGTCAGCTTTTATGCTTTCTAAAGTTCTTAATAGGTGCAGTACAGTTGTGTCTCACAGGCACCCTTTCTGCAGAGGTGTGGGGTGTTATTTTTCCTGGTGTGGATGTTTCTCAGAGTGTGCAGGATGGAGGACCAGGTGTCATAGTGTCCCAGTAGAAACAGCCTACAGACTGACTACAGTGGGTCAGGGTGGCTTTTGATCCTTTTTTTAACCCTTCTTCTGCATCTGTGATCAGTGCAGAAGGTGGTTCTGTGGAGAGGGGATGGGCTTGTGCACCAGGTACAGGGAGTTCAATGCCTCTTGTTTGCTGGCTGGTAACTGTGAGAGAGGCTGGAGGTCTAGGGGTGCTTTATAGAGCACAAGTCTTGTGAGGAGCAGCTGAGCGACCTGGGGTTGTTGAGCCTGAAGAAAAGGAGGCTCAGGGGAGACCTTGCTCTCCACAACTGCCTAGAAGGAGATTGGAGCCAGGTGGGGTTGGTCTCTTCTCCCAAGGAACAGACAACAACACAAGAGGAAACAGCCTCAAGTTGCACCAGGAGAGGTTGAGGTTGGACCTGAGGAACAGTTTCTTCCCCTCTGGGGTTGTCCAGGGCTGTCCCAGGCTGCTCAGGGCAGTGGTGGAGTCCCTGTGACCCCTGGAGGGGTTTCCAAGCTGTGGAGCTGTGGTGCTGAGGGCCAGGGGTCAGTGGTGCCCTGGCAGTGCTGGGTTAATGGTTGGACTTGATAATCTTAAAGGTCTCTTCCAGACAAAACAATTCTATGATTCTGTGATTCCAGAAACAGAAATAATCAGATACTTGCACCATGGTTCAGAGTTCAAGTCTTATTCCATGGGCTATAAAAAGTCTATTTGGAAAAAAAAAAAAAAGAAGAAATCTTTAATTGTACTGCTTGATATCTGAACAACTTCTGGTTTTATATGAATGTGAGATAGAAGTTACAGTTGCTTTGGGAATTGAATCTTCAGACTCTGACTTCTGTGAGTCTAGTTATTCAATCTGACTATTCTATTAAGCATACAAACTGAACGAGTCTATGAACACCTACAAGTAAATATTCTAATTGTTATGTCCAATATAAACAGGCATGGATGGCTTTTTAAACTGCATGAAGGGCCAAATCTTCCACCAAATGGCTTGGAATCTAACTACACAAATGAAAAACTTCTTGCCAAGTCTTGCTTAAATGTAGAACACTTATTTTTATTACAAGAAAAAAGAGAAGTGAGTTGCCAAGGTTTATTTTTCCTTCTTAAGGTGATGTCATTAAACTACACCAACGGGGTGGTAGGAGAAGGGAAACCTGTGTCCCCAGTCCACAGCCTGTCTCTGGTAGTGTCTGCCTGTCTGAAAGTCAAGTGCACCTGGACAGAGGACTGCTCTCCATCAGTCTTGGTGCTTTTGTGACAGCGATGCTGGCTGCCACAGGGCTGGTATGCACCATACTTTCATCCACAGCTTCTGTAGGGTTACAAAGGACGTGTGCAGTGATGAGTCCTGATGGCTAAGTGTACGTGCAGCTGCCTTTGAGACCTCCAATAGTCAGCCCTCATTTCACCCTCCCTAAGCTCCTTGCCCCTCCAATTTCCTCTTTACTGCTGCTTCATTTTTTGTGGGGCTTATATGAGTTAGGGGTTATATATGGAAAAAATAGAGTGGTTTTCATCTCTTGATTGAATTCAACTATAGTCCATGGGAAAAAGGGGGTTGAAAGTCATAAACTAGAGTGCTGGCTGAGGCTGACTCGCAGGGTCAGCCTTGGTGAAATGTGGCCAAATGGTGCTGTTGATTAGGTACAACAATCCTTGATCTATTTTGATCCATCTTGATAGGTTTCACAAGCACAGGTTGGGAAAACTGATGAGGAAAAATAAAATGAAAAAAAAACCACTTCATTTCCTCAGCAGCAACAAGATGGGGTGTAGTGAGAGCTGGCTAACCTCTCCACATTGTGGACCTTCCAGATAAATTTGTAATAGCAGAGGAGGAATGTTTTTGGAAATAGGTGTTGCCAGCAGAAACAGAAAACACATTTCTGTAAACACCAGTGGTTGCATTTGATTTTTTTGTTGTATTTGACTTTTTTCTCTGAATTAAACCAGTTTTTCTTTAACAATCCCCCATGTCTGGTGGGTCCCTTGCATCATTTTTCCCTATTACCTGTTGCCATAGTATCCAAGCAGTGATGCCAACATGACTTGAAATGAGTGAAGTCACACATTGCTATGTTTACCTTCAACTTGGACAATGAGAATACAATGGAAAGCTGCACCAGATGTCTAACACTTTACATCTATCCTTTAGCTCCCTCTGGGGCTGCTTGTGTGGTCAGTGGAGAAGGATGCCCCAGTTCAAGGCATGCATGTGCTGACAGCCTGCTTTGCCCTCAGCCACATAGGGAGCATAAACAGAAGGGTTAAATCACTCTTCTTTCATCAGTATATGTTTGAGGGTGGTTTGTTTTTTTTATTTGTTGTTTGGTGTTCTTTGTTTTCTGTTTGTTTGGGTTTTTTTGTTTGTCTGTGTTTTTTTGTTTTGTGTGTTTGTTTTATTTTAAGGTTTGGGTTTTTTTTCATCTTGGTTCCATAAATGTACTAGATATTCTTGTGCTACAGAAAGAAAAAAATAGTGTGATTTCTCTTTGGAACAAGCTGCCCAGGGAGGTGGTGGAATCACCATCCCTGGAGGTGTTAAAAAAACCCCACCTAGATGTGGCACTTTGGGACATGGTTTAGTAGTTGTGATACTTAGTAAATTGTTGGACTTGATGATCTTGAAGATAATTTCCAACCTTAGTGTTTCTAGGATTATGAAAACCATTTAATAACTTCAGTTGCTTTATCTCACTGTTGTTCTTGTGCATCTTCTGCCTTGGAGTTGATCCATATTCAGTAAGACACTTTTCCCTGAGAGCAAACACCCAGCCTACATGCAGGCTAGGTAGAGAGGCTTGTCCTTGTGGCCTCTAAGGACATGTAGAGGGGACAAAAAGGCTCCTTCTCATGTTCTCCCTAAGGCAATTTGTTCCCATGTACCAGAGACATGACCACTCACTGATGACCTTCCCCTTCCATGTTGCTACATGTTGGGATGATCTGTGCTGCTGCCAAGTGACAAAAGCTTCTCTTCAACAAGTGACCAGCAGAATGTGTATATGTATGTATGTGTGTGTGGTTTTTCTTTCTTCTTCCAGCTGCTGTGTTGATCTGCAGCCCCAAATGCAAGTAAAATAACTGTCTTTTCTTGCCCAGAGAAGAGATACTAATATTGAAAGATGAACCATAGCATGGTTGGGGTGTCTTTTCTTCTCCAGATGAACAGCCCCAGGGCTCTCAGCCTGGCCTGGCCACAGAGATGCTCCAGCCCCTCAGCATCTTTGTAGCCTCCAATGGACTTTCTCCAGTAGTTCATTTTCTCTTTTGATCTGGAGAGCACAGAACCAATACTCCAGGTGTGGCCTCACTAAGGCAGAGTAGAGGGGAAGGAACCTCTCTTAACCTGCTGAAAGTGTTGTAGCAAATGAAGGCTTCCAGTTATTTGCATGTTGAATAGGTCTGATGGGAGCCAGTGCATGACTAAGTAGGAACAATTTCAAAATAAGTACACCATCCACAGAGCCCTTTTGGAGAAGTTAATTCCTCTGCCTGCTTTAATGCATTTATTTAGCTCCTGACCTGCAAGGCAGGTTTGTCCAGAGGTGTTTCCTACAAAGCTCAGCAGAAGGTGGCACTCTCTCTTTGGGGCTGGCCACTTTGCTTGGTGCCTCCAGCCTCTGCCCAGAACACATGGAGTAAGTGCTCAGCGTAGTGAGCACCTCCATGGATATCTTTGGCAGGGGAGCTGGGGACATCAGAATCCACGCTCGGTCAGCTGAGAGCAGGGGCAGGGATGGCTGGAGCAGGGGAGAAGAGAAATGCAAGGCTTGGCTTCTGACCATCTATCTTTGCTGCAGCACAGCAGACTCAGTGTCTGTCAGAAAGCCTGGAAGAGACCAATGCCCTTCCTTTAATTTGGACCCTGACCAGGACCTCCATCATTATTTTTTTTTTTTAATTATTTTTTTAAAAAAACTGAAAGTAGTTGAAGTAGCTACATAAATCCCACAGCCCTGGAGGAACCACTGTGGAGCTGCCTAGGGAAAACAAGCAGGAGATTTTTTTTATTACTTCATCAACAAAGTACTGAGGATGTGTTTTAAATCCACGCATCATGAGCTAATTACCAGATGAGCCCAGCACTGCAAAAGAAATAGCTCAGATAGATAAACATCAAAAAGGATGATGCCAAAAGCCATCAGAAAAGCATTTGCTCACCTTGCTCACATAAATGTTTTGTGTTGTACCTTTTACCTTGTTAGATTTCCTCAGTTTTTTAGCACAGTGCCTTTTATAGGGTGGGAGGACAACAGTGCCATTTCAAAGGACAACCTCACAGTGCTCCATCATGCCCAGTGCTTCATGCAGGAGTGGGCTTCGTGCTGTGCAGGGAGTGGTGGGGCTGGAGTTGCACTGGAACGACTGGAGAGGAGACTGGGGACACTGGGAGCACAGCAGCAGGGCTGTGAACTCATGCATAGTTTTAAGGGGCAGCGAATGGGATCTGGGAGCTGTCATTTGCAAGAGGTGATGACAAGGGGCAGGGAGCCCAGCAGTAAAAGCCACATTGTTCTCATTAGGCACAAGGAAGAGGAGGAGCAGAATCAAGCCAGACAGAAGTGACCGTTTTTGTCCTCTGTGTGCCCCTTCAAAGCAGCAGTAAGCAATGCACTTTGGTCATTTGGCCAGCAAAAGAATGTGGAGATAGAAGCACTACTTGAGGAACTTTTTTTTTCATGTTTGTTCCTCGATCTCTTTTCTTTTTCTTCTTTTCCTTCTTTTTCTTTCTTTTTCTGTGACGTTTAAAACCCTTTGCCTTTGAAAAGCAGGGAGATAACATCCAGGTTTTGTCCTAACAGTCCTATGTGCTTCCTACTGAAATGCAACAAGCTTTAGAGCTGTCTGTCTCCTTTCAGCATCCTCTCCTCTCTCTCCCTCCCACCTCTCCCCAGCATTGGTTCAAACAGGGAGCATTGTAGAGCTGGATGAATATGTAGTTAATGCTCGACCTCTACAATGGATTTAGAGATGTCAGCTGAAAGGGTTCATTAATATTTTACTGCATTACCTCACTCTTGCTGCCACAACATTAGAAATGTGCTTTCTCCAAATGTTTGTTACAAGAGTCTGATGGTCACATCATCATGAGCTGGCTGTGTCTGCTGGCAGCCAACCTCTTCTGCCCCAGCACGGGCTGCAGGAGGCAGCAGCTTGAAAAACTAATGAGAGCTAATAAGGCAGCCCTGGGTGATTGAAGTACAGACAGATGTGCAGTGACCATAGAATCATAGACTGTTTTGGGTTTGAAAGCACCTTTAATGGTCACCTACTCCCTGTGGGGAGCAGGACATCTTTGACTAGGTCAGGTTGCTCAGACCCCCATCCAACAGGACCTTGAAATCACGAATCTCCACTTTCATGTTCATGTTGCCACTTGTACATGCAAGACCAGATGCTACAGTTGCATATGGCAATGGATTTCTTCTCATTTCCTCCTCTGTAAGAAAATAATGCAAACAAAAATAGGACCTCAAGCACCCAGGGTAGAATTGCTGTTGCAATCTCTCTCTCTGGCAGGCAGGGAGCAGCAGATGGATTCTCAGGGACTGGCCAGTGCAGCAAGTCAAGGAAACTTCTTGTGAGTGCTTTGAGTGCACAAATCTCAGAAGCTGAAGCTGTGCCCCTGGTCACACAGGCGAGATGTCTGGGAGACCTGGTGTCCCTGTGCTGGGTGTGATGTCAAAGCAGCCATCCTTGCACTGACTTGTGGTCTTGCACATCAATGAGAGCAGGGGAGGTGGAGTGGCTGCTGCCCTCGAGAGCTGGAGAGCCACAGGAGGATGCTGATGCTGCCTGGCTAGGGCTGGTGAGCTCTGAGTTGCCACAGGAGGCTGGAAGGGGCATTGGTTGGCATCACAGTGGCCGTGCCTCGTNTTTGTGAGTGCTTTGAGTGCACAGGAACTGAACGATTTGCCCCTGGTCACACAGGCGAGATGTCTGGGAGACCTGGTGTCCCTGTGCTGGGTGTGATGTCAAAGCAGCCATCCTTGCACTGACTTGTGGTCTTACACATCAATGAGATCAGGGGAGGTGGAGTGGCTGCTGCCCTCGAGAGCTGGAGAGCCACAGGAGGATGCTGATGCTGCCTGGCTAGGGCTGGTGAGCTCTGAGTTGCCACAGGAGGCTGGAAGGGGCATTGGTTGGCATCACAGTGGCCGTGCCTCGTGCTGAGTTCTGCATGGGCTTTGGGATCCAGTGCTGGCAGTCTGATGGAGAAAGGAATGGTGATGAGCCCCTGCTGCCACAGCACAAGGCAGAGGAGTCCCTGCTATTCTAACCCCCCTGCCCTGCCTCCCTCTCC
>VWZY01011062.1:155469-168829 GCA_013399075.1 Chloroceryle aenea
AGCCCTCCCAGCATTGCTGTGGCTCCTCTGGCCCCGCTCCCCCAGCTCCCTGGCTCTGCTGTGCTGATGACTCCAGAGCTGCCCCAGCACTGCAGGGGGGTCTCCCCAGAGCAGAGCCCTGGGAGCAGAGGGGCAGGATCCCCTCCCTCGACTTGCTGGTCATGTTTCCTTTGATGTAACCCAGGATGCCTCTGCTTCGGGGTTATGAGTTCATGTTGTCAGATCATGTTGAGTTCCTTGTCAACCAACACACCCAAGTCCTTCTCCTCAGAGCTGCTCTCAATCTATTCTCTGCCCAGCCTGCACAGGGACTGCTCTGTCCAAGGGGCAAGACCTTGTACTTGGCCTTGCTGAACCTCCTGAGATTCACAGGGGACCACTTCCCAAGCTTGTCCAGGTCCCTGTGGATGACATCCTGTTCCTCAGGCGGGCCAATTCCACCACTCAGCTCGGTGCTGTCTGCAAACCTGCTGAAGCTGCTCTTGATCCCACCATCTATGTCCCTGATGAAGAAATTAAACAGCATTGAGACCCCCTGAGGGTTCATCTCACAGCTTGTGGTCTCCTGGCCTAGATGAAAGACAGCAGCTTCCCTTTAAGAAGCAAAAGTGTACGGTCTCTGTGGTAAGCCTTTACCACTTTCAGTTGTTCATTGTAATCCACAAGATATAATTTGAGGGTGAAAAATATCCCTTTCAGCTAGTGCAGGAACGTTTGTAGCTCTACAAGCATATGGGCAAACTGAGCAGCAGTATTAAAAATTAATCTAAGGCTCGAGAAATGATGGAGTGATGTAATTCACTAGCTAATACCGTACGCTTCCAGGAAAATAAGAGGGGTCAAATAAAGTTGAATTAAGGGTGCAGATTCATTACAAGCTTATTTTTGACTGTGGAAGGACTGACCCAGCATGCTCAGAGCTCCCACAGTGATTCAGCCGACCCACTTCTTGTGCACAGCCTTTTGCTGAGGAATTCTGTAACAACTCAGTGTCCTCCTGCCAACAAAACAGGTAGATACTGGAGCTGCAAAGGTACTTCATTTCCACGGAGTGATGACTTAACTCCAGTTTAATCCAGCAGCCCGCAGGGATCCCAGCTGGCAGACAGAGGCCAACAAACCACCTCGGTGACTGGGTGTGCTCTAACCCATAACTATTTTATATTCCAGGCTGTCTCTTGCAAAACTCTTTGTTGTAAGGTAATTGTTCACTGAGGCCAAAGGAACCACAAGTAAACAGACAAAGGTCTTGACAAAATGGACTTGTTATGCTACTTGCATCAGAGTCTCTGAGCATAGGAGTGTTTAAAAATAATTTGTGTCAATTCCAGGCTCCCTTAATAAGGGGACCAAGCACTTTTGTTTGTATTCCCTTGTAGTTTTTCTCCCTAAGTATTCAGCTCCCATAAATTCTAAGGAGGCTGTTGTTTGGGGCAGTTTATTTGAACATCTCCACCTAAAACTGGCTAAAACTTTCTTTCTTTTCCCTCCTTCCCCTCAAGTCCCATTGAAAACTCCACCCTGCCTTTTTAAATAATGTACTTGGAAGTGGCTCCACTTCTCCTTTTATTTTTTTGAGAGCTGCAGGCAACAAATGTTTTTCTGGGTAACAGAGGTCACTTGTTTCTTTCTTTCTTTGTTTCTCTTTCTCACTTTCAGGTTTTTTTGGCTCTGCAGTACAATAGAGTTTGTTGGAAAACTAACCCAAAAATGCAGCATGGAACTGCTCTGCTGAGCCAACGCTTGGCAAATGATCCATCAACCTCCTAACGGCCACTTTAATTACCTTTGAATGCTCCATGAAAGAACCACAGTGAACTCAGCTGAAAAATCCAGCAATCCCTGGATCATTTTCTCTCTGCTGGGAGGGCTGATGGTCCATAAAGAGTTTGAATTTCCCTCTAGATCTGCTAGAGTTATATCTTCTTTTCCATAGCCCTCCAGAAACTGCAAAGCAGCCTGTAGGTGCAGAAGAGGACAAGAAAATTTCAGCATGGTGATATTCACAAGACACAGAGCCACATTTCCCAGTCAGGCAGCACAGTAAATGTTTGAGTAACTCTAAGTGCAGTGGTTTAGCACTGACTGTTTTCCTCAGGCAGCAACTGGGGATTTAGATGGGAAGGGAAATAAACAAAGTGGAGCCGAAATGACCTTGCTGTTGGAAGAGTGATGGTCACGTTGGCCAAAGTGAGTCTGAAAGTTCCTCAGGTAAACATAGTAGAGTCTATTTAAACATAAAATTTGGCTCTGCCCCTTGTTAAGCATCTTTCTGCACAGAAAGACGTCTGCAAAGGAGATGGCAACTTGAAACAGGTAACTCCCAAAGAGGATTGAGATTACAGTATTGCTGCTACAATTCATGGGCTATTTGGTAGGATCTCCTATCAAAAAATGTTCATTCTTGAATGGGCTAGAAGCAAATGGTTCTTTTAAAGTTCTATCTGATCAAACCCCAGTTACTTTAGTAATGCAACAGCTTCTACTAATTACTAGTCTTTACCTGCAGAAACCTGAGATAACTTTGTGCATGTTGCACCACAAAATAGTGGCAACTTGTCTCACCATAACCCAGCCCTGTCCTGACCAATGACCTACCCAAACTTTACAGGAACATCTTCCAAACGATGGCAGTGCTGCCAACTCCTTAGACCTCCACAACCACCACTCACAAAAGACCTCCACGGAAACACGCGCACATTTTAAAGTAATGGAATGAGGTATTCTGCATTTCACTTACAGTGTTACCCCTATAGCTTCCCAGAAATGCATTGAAACCAGTCTGGTTCAAATCCTTGAGCTGACTCTGCTGAGCACTCATTGTAAAAATAGGCTGGGAAACAAAAGAACACACACTTGTCACATTTACCACATACACAGTTCAGCATCCTGTGCATCACAGGCCAAGACAATTATGGCCCTCAGTTCAACAGGAGAAGGTTATGATCTTAGCCACCTGAGAAGCAAGCTACCTCCAAATATCTTATCTTTACCATGTGGATCTGTAGGCAGGTAAACTGAGTGTACCTGATGTAGGATAATTTATCCTGATTCCACTGTCAGGAGGCTCTGGTTTTAACTTGCAACTGAAGATAATTTACATCAGTGATAAACTAAAGGTGTTTCTCAACTCAAAAAGGATCATTTGTGGGAGCTTGTCTGCATAAGGCAGGAGACTTTAATTCAATGAAAGAAATGAGACATCACACAAGGAAATACAGTGCAAAAAACCAGAGTTTGCTTTTAGTCTTTCATCTTTTTTACCTGATAACCTCCTAGAGTTATTGTGATTGATACATCTAGAGGCTTGTTGGTGATGCCTGCAACAGATTTGATTAAAGACATGAAGAGCAGTGGGAACCAGACAATACAAATCAGCAAGACGATAATCATGCCACCCATTCCATACTTCACAACTTTCTTTTTCTTCTGGCCTCTTGGTTGGGGATATCTCTGCAAAAGCAAACAGCAACATGGTAATGTCTCTTCTCGCAGAGGTACACGTGGTATGCTTTGGTGGGTGAATACATAACCATCCTAAGGCTTCCCAACTCCTGTGGTAATTTGCTACCCACTGCCAGGCCAGTTCAGTTGAGATTCTTACTCAAACCTGCACAGACACCAAATGTCTGGTGACAATGGGGACAAGTGCCAAATGAACCCTCGTCGAGTGTGAATTTGGTGTGAAAAACCTCTGTGGTTTTGATTCTTCACAACCACAAAGAAGGGAAAAAACGAGTAGGATAACTTGAATTTTTTTGTCTGAATGAGTACAAGCAAGAACATCACAGGAACTGAATGTAAAAATAACAGCAGCAACAGTGATACAACAATTTGTTCCAAAACCTGGTATTAGGAGTGACCCATTTTCTTGTATTTGTCCTTCCAAAATGTTTTATCTCAAAACTCCTTAAGGCAGCTTTCCTCTCCTACAGCTCAAAGTGCTGCAAACTTGTATTTTAGGGCAGAAAAAGAATTTGTCTGCCAGTGTCAGGGTTTAGGGTCAGGGTGGGTCAACTGACACCACCAGTAGCACTCTCTGGTACTGCCCTACCTCCACACTCATTTCACACCTCACATACTGTGTTTCTAAGGGTTGTTCACAGGTTTGATCCAATCTGTTTGCAGGGAATCCAACATCAACAGCATTTAGATAACATTTAATGTTTTGCTGCTGTTCCTAAAGTCTCTGCTGATGTAACATCCCTCCCCTTCTTAGCTTCTGAGATAAAAAGTGACTTTGCTTTTATCTTTTTATTTTCAAAGCAGATCACCCAGCACATCACCGAATCCCAGCATGGTAGGAGTTAGAAGGGACCTCTGGAGCTGCTCTGGTGCCACCCCCCTGCTCCATCCAGCAGGGTCACCCAGAGCAGGGGGCCCAGCAGTGCAGGGTCCAGAAGGGTTGGGAATCTCTCCAGAGCAGGAGACTCCACAGCCTCTCTGGGCAGCCTGGCACAGGCTCCCACACCCTCACACCAAAGAACTTGCTCCTCCTGGTCAGATAGAACCTCTTGGTTTCCAGTTTGTGCCCATTGCCCTGTGTCCTGTTGCTGGGCATGGCTGAAATGAATCTGGCCCTCTCCTCTTGACACCTGCCCTTTAGCTCTTGATCAGCATTGATCAGATCCTTTCTCAGTCTTCTGCAGCTGAACAGCCCCAGGGCTCTCAGCCTTTCCACATCCCAGAGATGCTGCAGATCCCTCAGCATCTTCATACTCTACACTGGACTTTCTCCAGTAGTTCCTTGTCTCTCTTGAACTGGGGAGCCCAGAACTGGACACAAGACTCCAGAGGTGGCCTCCCCAGGGCAGAGTAAATTAGGAAGGCTGTTCTGCCTTGTCCATAGCTCCCACTCTCTGTTATTAGCCTCACAACTGAATACTTCAACAGCTTCAGCATCCTGAAAGATGCCTTGCCACCACTGCAATTTATTTTGGTGTATTCTGTTATAGGATTGAACCCTGCACAGCGTGTTAGGATCCTGTCCTTCCTGCACTGCCTACTGCATGTGCAAAATAAAGATGCATTGTATTGCACTGCACCTCAAACACACGCCAGGAATCTGGCTCTCAGGAAATTGCTCTTGCTTTACAACACGAATCCATAAAGCCCTAGGAGAATATTAAATGTGTAATACAATGCTATATTTAAAACAAATTAGTTACTTTTCAAAAGCAGTGTATCAAGTCATTTGTCTCACGCTGAGGAACGCTGTTTTCATTAAAACCTCCTATCAGGATCACCAGGGGTGTATTATTTGTTTGCATGGGATTAGTTCAGGCACCTTTAATGATGTTACAGAACAGCTCAGAGAGCCTCTGTCAGTCCCAGTACTTAGGCACACCACTCCATGTAGAGAGACAGACAGAGGGACTCCAAGTACCTGGAACAACACTCAGGCAGTCACGGGTAGCTCTGTCGCTACCCGGCATTAGTGGACAGACACCTTCCCACCTCAGCTCCATGCTGAGTGCTCCTGTTGTAGCATTAAACAAATGGCAGCGAGGTGGAGGGTCAAATCAGAACTGGGTTATTAGTTGTCTGGCTCCTGAAGACTGGGATGCCACTCCATTCATGGCAGAAATGGAAGTCATCCAGAAAAAACCCAACCCTATACACAAGATTTGCGTGCGCTTCGGCTCCGAGTTAATCTAAGCGACACACTTGGAAAGTAATTGCCACTGAG
The DNA here is from genome assembly GCA_013399075.1 of Chloroceryle aenea. Classification (NCBI taxonomy): domain Eukaryota; kingdom Metazoa; phylum Chordata; class Aves; order Coraciiformes; family Cerylidae; genus Chloroceryle; species Chloroceryle aenea. The sequence goes on from VWZY01011062.1 coordinate 161,159, forward strand.
AGACAGGATTATAATAAAAGCAGAAATACGTCAGTAACACTTGAAAATACAGCTGTTTCATTGCAGATGTCCAATTTCTGACTGGTTGGGTCACTCTGAAAAGAACGCTTAATTTCTTTCTCAAATTGGCAAAATAAGCAGGCATATGGTTGCAATCTTTACAGCGGTTACAAGGAATCCAGAATTTGCAAGTTTAATTTGAACTGAGGCTTAAATGATTTAGAGAGGCTGAAATTTCAGTCGGACAAATGGGGGGTTTATCTGGCCTGCAGTTCAGCTCTGGATGTGCAGGGACTCTCCCGAGATAAAGGAGCCAGCTGAGATCCCTCTGCGGTGACATGAACCAGGAGACCTCAGGAGCTATGCCGTGAGGGCAGGAGCTCTTCCTTCTACTGACCTTTCTCTCCAGCTACAGTTTCCCTGCTACTGTGGGTTACTCATTTAATTGTTCTGGACAAAGTGAGCCTGTGTGAATACCAGGACTTCCAACCCCAGCCTTGAAACTCCAGCATGCAATTAAGCTAGACCTGGAGATCACGTTAGTGGTGGAAAAATCAGCCAGGCACAAAAGAGAAGCCATCTGAGATCTCACTTGCCTTGACTGCCAACCAACATAAAGTACCCAATAGTCTGAATATTTCTGCACATAGCCAGCAGGTATATCTTCTAACAAACTGTCTTTATGGTGGGTTTCCCAATTACTTAGGGACTTAAGATTATTCCTCTTCCTTTCTGCATGAGGGAGAGGAGGCCTGGATCACTCGTATGGGGCTTCCTTACTTTTTCTGACTCTCGCCAGCACTTGAGGATGAATATATGAGCATAAATATCTTCAACACAGATCCAGCTGGAAAGACTGAGAGTGGTATCAGTCCAAACCCAGTCCATTACTGCTCTCAGCTCGGTCAAAAACGGAACCAGGCGGAACCTGACGGAAGACCACAGAAGATATTTCGTTACAAAGAGGAGCACAGCAAGTGTATATATGACAAGAGGGAGAATTAAGCCAATATAAGAAGACAGTTTAATGGGAGAATTTTGCAAACATGAATACAATCATATCCTGAGATTGCACAGCTAATACTGATGCCTCAGGGGTGGTATCTTTTTGCCACAGCTCACGTTCCTCAGATCTCCTTGTCAGGCCACAAACATGACCATCATGCCCAGTAACTGTGATTGAGCCACTGATGTAAAAGAGAGACTTTCTCTGTCCCCAAATTCCTCTGACCTGGGAGCAGAGAAGAGGAACATCCTTTCCACAGGAAGGTGGGAATTTGTTTTACACCTCCTTACACCAAGTGGTGCACAGCTTCCTTGCAGCCCTCAGCTACATGTGGAATTGGGTGTTAAGACTCAGGATCAAGCAGCAGCAGAAGGTGGGCTAACAGGAAATCCACACGCCCATAGCAGCTGTTCAAAGTGCATCATTCCCTTTACTAGTCCCACACTTTTCTGCTTGGCCAGGTCACAGAGACTATTTCATATAAAGAAAGCTTTCTTCTGTAACTTTTCCTACTGGAATGCAACAAGCCCATACTGAAAATATTGCGGAAAGGCTGAAATTATTCCAGATTTTTCTGTGAAATATGTATGTCCTTTCAACTGCCTTGATCACAACAGCATGGTAACAGAGTAAGAGGAGGATGGGGTAAGCCTGCTTCACCCCACCTCTCACTCTGAGGTGACACTGGACCTGTTACTTGCACTTATGCTCCTAACTCCTCAAGAGTTTCAGATGTGCAGCCCTTCACAAAGGATACACAGAGGAAACATCTTTTTGATGCGTAGCTCTTATTTCTCACGTGTATCTTCCTTTGCTTTCCTCACCTGCTGAGGTAGAGCGTGTAGACCTGCTCCAAAGATCTCTTTGGGATTACTGATTTTTAGGACCACAGGGCAAATAACATTACCTGGTTTCTAACCCCTATCTCTGTTCACAGAGATGATTTCTTAAAAGTGTTCAAGTGTTTCTTCCACAGGGGCCTGAATGACTGACTGGTATGTCAAGCTCCTGGATTCAGAGGGACTTTTCTGAAATCTGCATTCCTGAAATTGATTTATTTTGTGGACTGCAGGGGACCTATGGCATGCACAGACCGTGCTGGGCAACATTTATTGTCTCATTTCCAGCAGCCAGTGAAGAAGAGTCATGAATAACTCCAGCATCTCATGATAACAGATCCTTATTTCACAAAAGAGGGCAGTAGGTCCAGACTTACCCTTGAAACAAGAACAGGTTGACATAGTTATAGCTTTTTGTGAGGAAGTTGCCAAGAACACGAGTCGGATATCCGCAGCGTATCTGATACGCTGATAAGCCAAAATAAACACATTTCACAAAATACCAGAGCTGGGCAACTGTGTTCTGGCTAAATTTCCTGTAATGGAAAAGACAGATAAAGGAAAATGATGAGCTTTGTGTCTGTGTATGACCAAATTAGCTTGAAATGTTTTGTGCTCCTGGCAGTTTCCCTTTCCTGAGGTGCTGTGAAAAGCCCTTAGTTTCTGACCCCACTGCAGCATTAAAACAGCATTTGAAAGATGCTGGGTGAGAAAGTCTATAAACAATGTCTGTTGTCACCTCCAGGTCACAGGGGACAGACTGGGAATAGGCTTCCCAAGGAGCAGTGCCTTCTCCCTCCGGATGCCTGAGGTGCCTTGCTGGCCAACTCCGACCAGTCTGCCCTTGGGCCCCACCAGAACACTCCCCTCTGTGAGCCCTGGGTAGATACTGCTTCTCTTGGCTTTTCAGAGGGATGACATCTGGACTGTCAGGTCTCTTCCCCCTCTGCTCTGCACTACTGAGACCACACCTGGAATACTGTATCCAGTTTTGGGATCCCCAGTTCAGGAGAGACAGGGATCTGCTGGAGAGAGTCCAATGGAGAGCTATGAGGATGATTAAGGGACTGGAACATCTCTCCTATGAAGAAAGGATGAGACACCTGCGACTGTTTAGTCTTGAGAAGGCTGAAAGGAGACCTTATTAATGTCCATAAATATCTGAGGGGTGAGGGTGAGGTGGAAGGGGCCAGTCTATTTTCCATGGTGCCCTGGGGTAGGACAAGAGGTGATGGTCACAAGCTGAAACACAGAAGTTCCACCTCAACGTGAAGAGAAACTTCTTTACTGTGAGGGTGACAGAGCCTGGAACAGGCTGCCCAGAGAGGTTGTGGAGTCTCCTGCTCTGGAGACTTTCAAGACCTGCCTGGATCTGTTCCTGTGTGGCCTGCCCTGGGTGATCTTGTGCTGGCAGGGGAGTTGGACCTGATGATCTCCAGAGGTCCCTTCCAACCCCTAACATTCTACAGCTCCATGACCAAATCCAGACAGCTTTAATGGCTGTTTGTGTTCACAGGGGCACCTCCAAACTCACGCAGGAATTTAAGGTGGAGTGACCACTGAAGATCATCTTTTTCACTCTCCCTTGACTGAATCAGGTCTAATTACAATCTAATTGTTCAGGGTCCTGGCCAGCTGAGTTTTGAATATCTCTGGAGATGGAGATCCCACAACCTGCATGGGCAATTTGCTCCAGGGTTCAACTACCACCATGGTGGGAAGATCTTTTTTCATCCTATCTAACTGGAATTTCCCTTTTCCAACTTGTGGCCTCTTGTCCTATCTGAAAAGTTTACCTTCTTCTCAACACTCTCTTAATAGGTAGCTGAAGACAGCCTTCAGCAGAGACACGGGTTTTAGACATTCCTCAACTGAAGGAGATTTAAATCCCCAGCTCACACATTCCAGCAAAGTGTTAAATTATAAATGACTCTGAGAGAGACGTTTTCTACTCATTCTTCTAAACCAGCAGGCAGAAGTCTTGGGAGTAGGGAACTGAAGCAGAGGCCAACATTGTCTCAGCTGAGGGCTCTAATCACTCAGTTACAGGCAAGCTCTCTTCTACCTGCTTGCATTTTGGCCTAAGTTGAGGATTTTTCTGTACATACATTAATTCTATAAGAATTAATTCTTCCTCAAACTTATGTTGGCCACAGTTATTGCTGTGGAAAAGCACTCCAACATTCTTCTGACCGAGACAAAACTTGTTCATGATTCCAAAGCTTAGCTATAATCATCTCAAACTGAAATACAAACTATTTGCTTAGAGCATCAGTTATCCCAACCATACTGTCTGATTATAAGGGTTATACCTTTCTGTCACTCCAGGCAAGATAAAGAACATCCAGAAATGTATTCCGAAAACAAGGATGACCTGGAAGATGACCTTTCCCATGACAGTCTTTTTGAGGTACAGCGCTCGATCTACCACCATGGTACCAAACTGAATGAGCACCATCACCAAAAATGCCTCTGGGACCTGGTCCTCTGATAATGAAGAGGTGATATCTGCTGCTGCAGAGTGTTTCTGAAAAGGAAAACACAACAGAGTGGTGGAGGAAAGAGGACACTCACATGGTACTTAGCATCTACAGCATGTAGATCCTACTGAGAGGATTGACAGAGAGATGCCTTTGTGACATACCCCAAAAGCCCAAAATCCAAACACAATGATGATGAAGTCCACTGTATCTGCGAGGAACATCAGCACATACACGTCAGTCACTGCACTGTAGTCTGGATGAATAAGATTGTAGAAAAACTGTCTGATGGGCACATACACCTGGAGAGTCCTAAAATGACACAGACCACAATGTGCTTTAACAGCACTGTAGCTTGCACCAAAAACCACCCCAGAACAAAACAAAGAATGGCTGGGTGTGAGCTGGTTTCTAAAGATACCTAAGACCTACTCTGACAGCCTTCACAGGCACCAGTCCCTTGTTCTGATTGCTTCTAAAGCCCTATATTAGCATTTGATCAGTAGAAATGTTCAGAGTTAAAGAAGTTTACACAAGATATTTAACTTTTTTAGTAAGCAGATGCTATATGAACAACTACTGACTTGACTGATGTTCAGCTGGTGGAACTTAGAGGAAAAGCATCCACAAAGACTGAACTATCTGTGCATTCATGCCCTTGAATTAAGAGAAGTAATAACCTGCTCTCTTTAAAACGTTGTTTTACTCTTTGGAATCTCCCCCCAGACCCAGGCAATTCCTCACATTGCTCACTTTTTAATTGTAAAGGCCTTGGCTTTGATCATTTGCTCCCGAAACTTTTCCATAAGAAGTTCTTTTCTGGATTTTTGCTTGATGCTTAACACACTGCTTCCTTTCTGACTGCTGTTCCGTGTACTGGTACTTCCTGAAAAACAAGGGGAGGGAAAGAGAAGCTAATTCAAAATCAAAGGTTAAATACAAATACTAGAAAGTAATAAATCTCCAGGCTTCCATCCCATATATGAGTCCCAGATTTGAAAGAGGCTTTGAGATGAATTCTTTTGTTGTGGGTTTGTTGTTTTTTTTTCCCCCCAATATGATAAAATCTTCAGAGTGTCCAGTAAGGTTTTAATCACTGGCAGATCAAAACTTGATTAATAACTATAAAAAGAGAGGACTAGGGATAAAGGCAAGTATTTGATTGATCTGACTCAGTCACCTCGATAGGTAACAGACAAATTTAGGCTGGAGTAAGATGGGATTGGTTTCAATAGACTTAATCAAAGCTTCTTCTCACTTCAAGTATCATCAAATGCAGCTCCCAAAGATACATATGCTTTGCATTCCCTCTAGCTGGAGATTATGCTGAACCAGAAAGTCTGGATCTGGGCCACACTGAGCATTCCTTTCCCAGCTTTTGGATAATGTCATTTAAAAAACTTAATCACAAAGCATGGCTTCTCCATCTGAACTTCAAGTAAGCTTGGCGTGTGTTCAGACATGAAGATACTTTGGTTCATATCCTATTCCCTCACTGAGAAGAAGCAGCATTCAGTAGCCTCTGGGATCTCCACAAGGTTTCAGCAGGATGATTGTATGGGAAATGAATGTTTGGCTCTTCAAATCCCCTAAATGCACTGACATTTACCTCTCTTAGATCTGTGTGAAGAGAAACTGGACCTGTGTGAAAGCTGGGATATGCTGCTAGAGCTCTTCCTCCTGATGGCTGTCTGCTGCTCAGGGAAATGGACGTGGATGGACTCCACTGATGCTGCAAGATTGACAGATTTCAAAGAGGCAGAAGAGTCTCTCCTGCCTCCTGTCAGAGACACCTCATCATCAGTATCTTCTTTATTACTGGAGCTGTCCCCTTTCTCATCTTCATCCCACAATCCATGGCACTAGTGGAAAAAGAAGAGGAGAGTATTTCAACCTTGCATTTCTGTCACAGTGTTTATCACAGGCATTGCTAAGCTCAGTCACTTCTTCACAAGGGGGAAGACAAATTAATTGTGTTGGCACCTCACAGAAACATCGAGTCACTTAGGTTAGGGAAGACCTTTCAGAGGATTAAGTCCACCCATAAGCCTAACACTGCCAGGTCACCACTAAACCATGTCCCTCAGCACCACATCTACACATCTTTTAAATCTCTCCATGGATGGAGACTCCACCACTTCACTGGGCAGCTTCTTTCAAGGCTTGACAACACTTTGTGTGAAGAAATTTTTCCTAACATCCAAATGAGTGACTTTCCTATGTCACATGAGTGACTAAAAACATTAAAAATGAAATGTTAAATCAGAAACCACACGAACTCACACTACCTTTAAAATGGATCTGTGGAAGAACAAAGCAAGGAGCTGAACAAGATCATAGTGCACGTAACCCTCTTTCTTCTCAATACCAATAATATTGGGAGGATGGTAAGGTTTATCTTTTGTGTAATCCACGTATTTATTCCAAGGGAAGAAGCCAAACTGGAAGAAGTACTTGATGACAATGGCCACCTGTTCAGAAACACAACACACTTGGGGTGTTCCATAAGCACGGCAGATATAATACCCTCGTGACATCAAGAGGAGGGAAATGCAACTGCTTTGACAGCTTTATGAGGAGACAAGGATAAGCATGGCTACAGAGGAACAACAGTTTACACTTCCTCAGCAATAAAGTCAATCAACATTTACCAACAGATGATGCTCAGAGGCACCCGAGGTGCCATGAGCAGCGTATGCTGCCCGTTGATTACTGATTAGAGAGTAGCTGTTTGCAAACAGTCTGTTCTGATAACTGCTTTACGTGCCAGGAAGGGTATCACTCATGGCAATGAAGAAAAAACACAAACAAGACCTTTTCATGCCACAGAGATAGCTGAGGACTTTAGCAAATATTTATATTAATAGGAAGGGCCAAAGGCTCCTGATTGTAGGGATCGAAACCAGAAAAGAGACCGTGCAAAGCTTACAAGTTAACTCTTCAGTGTTAGACACAGGGTTGCAGGAACAGCAGCTTACCTCAGTGTAGACAATGGCTGTCATCCAGAAACGTTTGCTTGGCCGAGGAACAGACAGCATCGCCCAAAGGAATATGAGGATGGGAAGCACCAGGGTTATCATGGAGGCAGAGATCATGTGGTTAAGGATGATCACAAAATAGCACACCATTTCTGAGCGGGCTACCAGGGTGTTGTACAGGGCATAGATAAGAAGCAAGACTCGAGGTTGACCAACATAGAACTTCTCTGACTCCTCCAGCTCATCATCATGAAACATCCTGTGAGGAGCAAAGTACCGTAAATGAAATGAAAATTAATTTCACGAGAGCTGCTTTTCAAATTGCTACTATTTTTCCTTTTTCAAAAGTATACAACTCTGCTGTTGAG
>VWZY01011062.1:168866-197696 GCA_013399075.1 Chloroceryle aenea
GGAAGATGAGATTTGGTATTACACTCAAATAGCTTGATTCTAAGCTCAGAAAACAAAGATTTCAGGCAAAATAACTAGAAGCACTGTTCTGAATCACAGAATCAATGTCTGGTTGGAAGGGACCTCTAGAGGTCTGCTGGTTTTTAAATTACCCAGGGAGTCAGCCTGGCTGAAGAACTACCACTTGCCTACATCTGCCCAACCAACATATCTCATGGAAATCACTCTATGCTGGTGTGGCCCTGTCTGGGTTTGTATCTGATTTATCAACAGGTGGGAATTTTGAGAAGCTCCAGAGGTCCATCAGGAGATGTATGTTATGAGTAGCCCTGTGAAATTAGGGTAGAACACAATAAATGTCCTTGAGCATTAGATGTGTCTAATCCTCTCCCCTTTACCTGACTCAAGTAAATATAAAAGGCAGCAAGAAACCAGCATATGACGTTCACATACATCCACAATTCTCTTTGCTTTTCCTGAAGAGTGCCCTGGCCTGAGAGGATAGCTCAATGAAAAGCAGAAAGGACTATGGAAAACCAGAAGAAAAAGACACTGCCTCTCCAAAGTCACACCTACACCTTCTCTCTCTCCAGATGCAGTCAGGCCAAAAGGCTTTTCTGTGGTTGATGATTCTGTCCTTGAGTTTGGGCAAGCTCTCCCCTAGCTGAGGCAGGCTGGAAAGCAGAGGAGAAGAGCAGTGGCACCATCCCCATCACCCCAATGCTGGTCGTGCTACTGATTGGCAAAGAAGGGACCATCCTATCCCATAGGAAAGGATTGGCAAGATGGTCTCTCTAAAGAGCCTTCAGCTCCTATTGGCTTCAACAAAATCTCTGCCAAAGGTCAGAGCTTCCCTTACAGTAATCCAAAATAATTAAAGGAGAAACATTTTCCCAGCTAGCCCTGGAGGAAACTTATTTGAAATCACAGCTGCCTGAAGAAGAGAAGCCTTCTCCACAAGGAATATTTAGAAAAGCCCTTGACCCCATGACAACTGCAGCACAGAAATCCGACGCTAATTGGAACAATTAGAAATGGTGTCTGGGGAGAACACAGAGATTCTTTCCAATGTCAATCTGAAGTATTTTAGAAATCTGTAATTAGAACAACTGCACAGGAAATGAGCTTCTTCCCTTCAATCAAACTTAGCACAAGATCTGTATCAGAAACCGTGGGCTAGTTCTGAGACAAAACCCCCCGAAGTAATGACAAAACTTTACAGAGTGGGACCAACACTTGAAGGTTCTTACTTGTTCAGCAGCAGCTCACTGGCCGTCAGCTCGTGGGTCAGTGGGGGGAGAATGGTATCAAGTTTGTCCGTCCGACTGTCGTCTGGGCTCACCATCATGAGGCTCTTACCAGCTGAGTCATCTGGGGAGCCAAAGGGAAGGTGTTCAAAGCTGACAGCTTTGCTGTAGGAAGGGGGAGCTTCTGCATTGCTATCCACAGTGGAGTACAGTGGCACATCGGTGTCAGGGGTGTATGCTGCTCCTTCTGAACCCAGGCTATAATCTTCCACCTCCTCTTCCTCTGGCCTTACTGCAGAATGAGATCCTTCCTCTTCATGCTCCCCTTCTACCTCCTCGATGGTTTCTGTTGTCCCCTGACGAGAACAGAGCATGGTGACCTGCGTAGGCTCGCTGTCGGGGATGGATGAAGAGAGAGAGTTGAGGCTTACAAGGCTCACTGACAAGCAAAGTTTGCTAATTGTGCCTTAAGTAGAGAGCTGAGCAAACCCCTTGTGTTCCCAGGCCTTCAAAGTTCATATAATCTGGCAGAAAATACATCAACATGATCTCCTCTTATGCAGGTGGACCATCTGGGTCCATCTGCACCCTGAGTGACATCCCAGTGAACTCAGGGTAGTTCATTATCTTTTCACAGCAGCAGAGGGCAAATTATTATCATCATCAAGAGAAACTACACTCACTTTCTGAAAGCAGTTCAAACACTTTCTGACCAGTCAGGACTTGCTATTACATCTATTTAAAGCACGTTCCACAGTGAACAAGAGGCAGCAGTGGGCTTCCTTCTAAACATGGTGCTTTTAACAACCACCCTATGGGTGCTGCGTCCAGCTGGAGCAGGAGCTGACCACACACGTCAACTCTGATTCCAAAGAAGAGAACAAGTAAATTGCCAACGTGGAGAAGTACAATCCAGATTACAAACCTGTTCCAGTCACAGGGTATCTTGCTTACCTTAAGATTGCCCTATGTTCTTCAATGCAGTCTTCATTTTTACCTTACCTGCCTGCTTTTCTTCTGTACCTATGTTCTTTTTCAATTGTTCTTATTCACCCTGTTCAGTTCTCTGCTCGTTCACTTTACTCACTCCCAGCTTTGCATGTCCATAATCACTTTCTCTCTTAATGCTCTTTGCTCTGCAACAGTCTCAGCTGATGTAAAATCATGCAGCTTCATGACTCCAGATGCAAATCTGGACACCATAATTTAAAAAAATATTTTCCTTGGCTTTGCTTTCACCCTTTGCATTCTTCCTAAGTATTTTTTCCCCTCTCCCCTTGAACATCACTCTTTCTAGTCTTCATTCCAGTCCTTCTCCATAGGTTAGACAACAGGCATCAACTCGATGTCTGTTGTTGGCTGCACGTTCTTGTATCTCGACAGGGACAAAACCAGATTTCACACAGCTCCTATGATGTGAACAGGGCCATTTTTTCACTTAAAGTACAACCTTTTACAGCAAGCTGTCACTACTGTCTCCTGACAGAATCAAAAATTAAGTTCCATCTCTTTTTCTTGTACGCTGCCTCCAAACTTATTATGGCTATGTTAGATCACTTACTTTCTAGCAGACTTTTAATTAGAATGTGTAATCCTATTATAAAAGATGCAAGTTTTGATGATTCACAGTAGCAACTCATCCTGCTTAAAATGCACAAAAGCATAAAATCCCATCATTTCAAAACTGATCGACACCAAGAATTTGTAAAACACTTCAAATGTAGAAAAAGAATGATCAAGTATGCCATAAAATTTCATATTTATAATACTAGTCAAAACACCGTCCCCAAAAGTCAGAGAAACCACATTTTTTTTCTGGGCTAAAAAGAGAGTGACTGTCTCTGAACAGTTCTTTCTTGCACTGGGTATTATTCACTATCTATTCATAGCTATTTTCCCTTTCTTATTTGCAACACCTTGCAGACTGTAAATTGATGTTAAAGAAATCAAAATAGCTTTAGCAACCTTTACTATATGGGGAACACTAAAAATCGAAAGAGCAGGGTCCACGTTTGTCTATCTTGGTTTCTAAAAGTAGACCTCTAAAGTCCATATTTAGGATAACTGATTAGCTGAGAATCTTCACTTCCAGCTTCCTGTTTTAGTCAGAACAACTCTAATCTCAGAAACTGAAAATCAGACTCTTTTAGCTGGATAAATCCAGGTTTTAGCCAGCCAGTGTCATGTAATGGAACAACTGTTAAAACCACACAAATTAAAGATGAAACCCAAACCAAAGCAGGATAAGAAGTGAAACAGCAAACGTGCCCTGGGTTACAACCCTGCCTTGGAACCTCAGAATCATGCCACGAGAGGGAAGGGAGTCAAGCTCCCATCATTAACCAGGCAAACCGCTCCGGTCCCCACGCGATCTGCCACCGCCACGTTACGTCCCGCAGCGGTCGGGGGGAAGGAGTGAACAAAGCATGCATGAGGTAAGCACCTTGACACTATACTGCCACTGTCAGCTGATGAGGAGGACATATCCATGCTCTGCATTTTACGAAGCCTAGGTCGAGCGCGCTCACTTGTTTTAGGAACAGTGTCTGGTCCATCTAAATCATCAAGGGTTGACTGCCTTGAGAACAGCATGGTTGCTTCAGTGTAGCAGCTAGCAGCGCAAACAGTTATAAAGACAGTGTTAAATACAGGTGATAGTACTGTACACATGGTTCAGTAAACAGATATGCTCGCCATGCAGCAAAACACCCACAGAGAAAACTGGTTTGGAGAGAAGATAAGGGTTTGTAGAGTCACCACGTGAACTATGAGCAGATTGCTCATGGTTGTGTTCCTGTAGAAGGCAAACGACCATCTATTCACTGGTCAAAGAGGTGTGAAACCAATACAGTGCTCTGTATGCTTTCCAGAGGCAGCACCTCACATATGTGAGGAGGTTTTATTTTCTCTGTTTCCCTCCAGAAGCTTCCAAATTCCACAATAAATGTTTTGGGAAGCCATCTCCTCTGTACAAATTCTATTTTATTAATGACATACTGTGCTGAACCTTTTTATTTATTTTTTTTTACACAGGTACAAGCCAATTTCCTAAAAGATCCCTTGAAACTGAATAAGCTCATATTCCACAAATAGAAAAAAAAAATAGCTGTCAGATGTTGGCTAATCATCTTTCCAAACCAAAGAGCCAAATCGGATACGGTACTTAGCCAGTAGATCCATGCCAAATATAACCTGCTCTGCATGGGATGGCTTTTATTTTGATATTTGGTAGTAAGCCCTGATGTTCCTTTCCAGAAGATTTCATTTATTTCAACCATGGCTTAAAAATGATGTCGAAATTGGTACCATGCAGATCTTGAAAGAAAGAACGGATATAATAAACCCTTATCTCCTTCCACTTATCAAATACAACCAGAGATATACACCAGATACTGAGCATTTATGTGTTAGTGGAGAAAAGAAGAACAACTGGATGAGTTATGAGAAAGTACATAATTAAATACAAGCACATAACATAGCAACAGGAAAGAAGCAAACACATTAATGACATATGGTAGGTAAAGAACTATTTCTCCTGTAAAAATCTTTGAAAAACATGGGTGTTTATGAAAGAAGTTGATGGACCTGGTGTTTTAACACATGCAGTGACCTGCCTGAGTGTCTCAGATAGAATGAGAGAAGAAAAGACCCCAAAATGCAGGATTTACACTCTACTTTTCCTCTTTTGAGTCCATCTGTGTGACACCTGAGCAGTGGCAACAGGGGATTTGCTTCCTTGACAAGCACTATGATTGTCCAGGGGAGTGGAGAACTGGGAAAGAGGTCAGAAGGGAAGTACAGTGGTGTTCTCTGTGTTACTTTGGTCTGGCTAGCTTTAAATGAGGATAAAAAAATCTGCTGGCATGAAGTGAGAGTTTGCAATGATTGCCTTAAGGAAAACAGGGAGGAAACCAGCAAAATCTGCAAGGTGAGGAAGCAGTTATTCTTAGGTGTCCACTCACTGATGGTCTTTTGGTGACTGAATGGGCTGAGTCCTTTGAATAGGAGAAAAGTTATCACCAAGATACCGAAGGTGTTGTGAAAGAACTTTCTTTAAAAGCAGCATTAATGTCAGGGGCACCTCTGTCCTGGCAGCTCATGGGGCCAGGACTCTTTACCAGCCACTTCATTATTTCTGTGAGAGCACAAAGGCCCATGAGCATCCCCCAGACAAAACCTGGAGGGCTCTCTGCGTGGCTTTGATGTTCCTATGGGAACAGGAGGTCCACCTTAGATTCAGCAGCATGGAAATCAGCTGGAGCTCCATGTTACTGACTCTGGAGGCTCATGAGGGAGGAGGTTTCCCTTTGCAGATACACCCACAGAGTACAGCCAGGCTCTTGTACTTATCAGTGACATTTTGGTGGTAAAATTTAGGAAGACAGCAACAAATAGCTAATTATTTTTGCCAATTACCTTTCTGTCTTGGGTACTACAGTGTTATCCCCACGTTCTTTTACATCTCAAGGGCTGAGTTTATTCTTTTGGAGAGCAATACCTCTTACTAAGGTGTTGAAGTATTTTAATTGTAGTTGGAGTTCAAAGGGAACCTTCCAAGGGCCTTAAGCAGAGCAGCTGTTGAAATCAAAGTGCCTGTTCCTATATTTTCAGTGGAAGAAATCTAAGCCAGCTCTCCTCCATAACATGCAACCTGGGTCTCAGGAAAATCACATCTATTAATCCCAAGGAATAAAACCAGTTGCCCAGATGGAGTCCCTGCAACAATCTGGTTTAAAGCTTTTTTAAATGATGGATGAATCATCATCATCAACTGCTCTGTATCCTTGAATGTCAGAGGAGATGTGTATGAGATGACACCTGTGGCACAGTCTCTGTATTCTTTAGGTACTTTAGGAACATGCTTCCAAACACAGAAGAAAGGAGGACACCAGTAAAGCAGAGAGATTTACGCTTGGAAAAGCTGATGTTGACTCAGTCATCGACTATGACATAAATTTACTCCAAGCATATCTTCCTGAGTCACTTTCAAATTTGTGTCCTTGGAGACCTTGAAAAGCATTAGCTTCTTGAAAACATTCAAGGACCACGTATTTTAAATTGAATGATCATTAAATCCCCTAGTTCAAGCATTTTATATAAAGAAGATGGGTATCCATTTCAAATGGGGAGATAACATCAGAGATGTTTTATCCTCAGCGAGCAGGAAATTTCTGACTTTATGACATCGTTTTTGCTAAACAAATTTACCCTTCCCAGAGAGTTTATTACTTTAAGGAGTGACTTAGATATTTTTTGGCTTTTTTTCTTTTCTGTCCATGGGCTAGTTCCTGACTGCCATGAGCTACTACACACCTCACAACCACAAGCAAAGATCCCAAACATTCCCTATCATTCATGCTCCAATATCAGGACTAGATCCTGGAACGCTCATTGGATCCTTTCTCCTGCTTCCCAAGGCAAATGTTACTCCTCCAGTACTCCCTGCCTCAAGCCCTGTTCTCTCTCCCATCTGGTGAGGGAAACACAGATGAGAAGTGGTGTCCATAAACACCTTGACTGCACCTGTGTGTTCACTCTTACAGGAGGGTCAGGGGCTCCCACCTGCAGCTCCTATAAAAGTTTACATCCAGGTAGAGTTGGGAACTGAGAATGCTGTTCGTGATGGACAAAAATTAATATAAACTGAACTGGGTAAGAAACTTCAGATATTCTGAAATCTGATTTAGGACCTGTGTCTAGCTGCTATTTCATCATTGTAGGCACAGTCCCAGAAAGGCAGCCAACTCATCTTAATAAGTTTCCAACCACATTACTGATGTTCACAAGCTGTTTAACCTAATACGCAGTTCATCAGTCAAGTGGAAACCAGAGCAGCAAATGCTCTACCACGCTAGCTCCCAACCCCTTCTGCTGGTGATCCTCAAAGAGCTTCTTAAGGGTCAGCATCCATCTCTTCTCCTCCTGGCCCACTTTGCCTCTAGGACACATGAGACTATTTATACATAAAGAGAAACCAAACAGCTACACTACAAATACCTCAGTTACACCTCTTAGCCATTCTGTAGAAAAATAACTGAGAATAAATGACAGTCCTAATAAAAGAGAAAACCCCACAGAGGATACTCTGCAAAACTCCTTTTAGAACTTTATCCAGGGTAAGATCCCTGGATAAGACTTCTAAGGGTTGTCCCTGAACTTCTCAATGAATTTGCAGATCCTGCAACTGATCAGGAGGGTTGTTGTCTCTGGAAGTCCAGTCTTTGGAGCACTGAGCAGGTCCCTGCAATTTGAGTTCTGTGGAAAATGTATTGCTATATTGGAATAGCTGCTGTGCTTCTGCAGCCCTGTGGACTCCCAAGACCTGCTCATCTTACTCAAGGACCTAATGTCTACTAAAGAATTCTGTGTAGGGCAACCAAAGAAGGATAACTGGAATGCTGGTTAGAAACACTTTGCCCCTTCCCAAAAGCTTTCCACTGCAGTCCTAGACCCATGATCACAGGGATGTTTTAGGTTTCATCAGCTGCTTTTACACTTACTGGAAATAATTACTTGGCAATTTAAAACGCCCCATTCTCTTGTTTGTGCAATTAAAAAAAGTCACACGATGAATTCCTGTGAAGTTTAAAACATTCCAGATTTCTAAAAAATCTTGGAAGCACTTCTATAATCCTAGGAAGAGACAGGCAAGGGTTCCCCAATAAACAGATAGCGTTATCATTCAACCAGCAGGCTCATTTTTGCTTGCTCTAATTCCAGGTCATTATTTTTATCAGAGCAGATGAGCACAATCTGTACATGCTCTCAGTGAAAAAATATTTGGTTGTTCTTTACCAGAAAGAGAACCTGACATTAGAAACATCAGTCATAATGCTGCCTTTGCTATTCCTTTGTTGACAGGTCCTCTGACAACTTCTGAGGAACTGGGGATGACAGGAACACATGGGAAAGATTTAACTTTTTCTGTTGCAAAGCAGCTCCACAGAACAACTGAATTCTCTGAGTCTGAAGAGAAATTTTAAATGAGTAAGCTTGCTCAAAGCAGGGTGACAAGTGGATGGTTATTCTGGAAAAATAAAATAAAATACATAAGTGGAGCTCAACCCTGGATACTACCTCATAGAAGAGGCAGAATTTACAAATGAAAATCACAAGATTTTTGAGACAAAACACAAAGGTTTTGCTTAGTTGGGTAGTTGGCCACTGAGAAAGACTTGCTTGGATTTGGTGATTTTACTGGAGAGAAGCTCTCAAAGGCCAGTGCTCACCCTGGGGAGCAGTTTGTGCGTATTCTGTCTGAGCATCGTACTCACAGGCGCTCTCCGATGCCTGCTTTTCAGTAACATCAGAAAGGAAGGGAAGCCCTCCTTATTTTCCATCTGCCAACCTCTACCCATATGTCATTAGGACAAGCTAAGCATAATTTACTCTACACAGAAGCTATGGGCTTTGCTGGGAGTATCAAACACCGTATGGTACTGCCGCACTTCGGAGGACAGGAGACAGCAGAACCCAGTGGATTATGAAAGAGCTGGATCTCCAAAGCCCTCCCTTCTCCCCCTCATGTTGGACAATTTCTGCAGTCTCTTAAAAGTCAAGAGCACCAAGGACATGGTGGGAACAGGCGGCCTCTGGAAGAGGAAGGGAATGTGTGTGCCTCCATGTGAGCGGAGCAGCAGGAGCACGCGGAGTTTTGGCAAGGGACCTGACAGCATCCGGCTTTGGAAAAGAATGAGGAAGGTGGTTTTCCTGAGCTGGAATGAATGTTTGATCCCCAAGGTGGTTTTTCTGAGCTGGAATGTGTATTTGATCCCCAAACTGTGACCATAATCACAGGAGTTAGGAAATCAGGCTCTTCTGCTCAACTCTGCCTCTCTGTGTGTGAGAGGGGGATTCTGTTCTCCCCAAATCCAGAATCTCTCTCGATGCAAAGCCTTTTGTGATTTGTGGGCAACAGAAAACTATTTATTTTACAAAGACAAAATCTGCACAATGAATGATCATTTCCCAAACTCCACACCTGAATTCCCAAACCAGTATCCCACAAGCATCTTCAGCAGGCTCTTATTTTTCATTACTTTTTACAAGGTCAGAACCCCTGTCAGTGACTCCTAATTCCAGGGGAAAGCAGAAGCAGTGGGGTGGTCATGCAGCAGAAAAGGAGTTAAGCCAACCCCTGAGTCCCCTGCTGTAAAGGAACAGTAACACAGAGCAGATTTTTCACTATTAAAATGGCATGGGAAAATCAAAAAGAGGAGTCAACATTGATTAGAAAGTTCATCACTATTAGACATTACCTAAAATTATGTCTACTCCATGATCCATCTTTCACAAAATAAAATTAAATCAATACCTGGAGATACTGTCACGAGAAGCTGCTGAATCTAAACTATCCATTCTTTCAGATGCTTGCAAACCAGAAGCTTGACTGGGATTTTTATCAATTGAATCCAGTCCAGACTCCTTAGAGAGTTTCATCATGTGGTTCTGGTAATACATATGGATGCTCTCC
This sequence comes from Chloroceryle aenea, assembly GCA_013399075.1. Classification (NCBI taxonomy): domain Eukaryota; kingdom Metazoa; phylum Chordata; class Aves; order Coraciiformes; family Cerylidae; genus Chloroceryle; species Chloroceryle aenea. Next base: position 178,587 of record VWZY01011062.1, read on the forward strand.
CGCGTTGGAACGTTACCCTGTGGAAGAGAGGAGAAGTAGAGGTGTATGGCAGGGAGGAGGTGCATTCTTTGAGGAACTGGTTTCTCTTGTCATTTGGCAGGGAACAGATTAAGGACTGCAAACAGCTTCCTAGTTACTAGTAAGCTCCCACTAGTAGTTCCTTTTCATAGTGCAAGTCAGATTCTGACTTGGTAGTAGAAGTCCCATCCCTGGCACCATTCCAAGTGAGGTTGGCCAGGGCTCTGAACACCCTGCTCTAGCTGCAGATGCCCCTGCTCCCTGCAGGGAGGTTGGACTGGATGACCTTGAAAGGTCCCTTCCAATCCAAAACATTCTATTATTCTCTGATTTAAATTACCATGGCAGAAGGCATTGGGTCTTCAAGCAAAACTGGAGCAATGTAAGTGGTTTCAGGCTACACACAGCAAACAAAACTCTGCTGGGTGGACTGCAGATGATTCAGCATGAAAATGAAGTGTGGGATGGGACCATGACTCAAGCTGTACTCCAGCAAGTTTCTTAAATAGCTTCACTGTCTCTAAGAACAATTATATATCTTACTAGTGGCCAGTAGCAGGGTTTTTTTTTAAAACCAAAAAGAAAAAAAAAGAAACAGATACAGAACAAACTGATGCAGATTTTTGTTAGTGTCTCAAAATAAGAATTTATTTATGCTGAAAATAGGGTCCCAATAAGTAATGGCCATAAAAAGGCAGTTAGTCTGACTTCTGTGTAAATTTTAGGACCCTGAAATCTCAGGGGTGGTGTAAAAAAATCATATGATTTTCAGTGAGGATGCTGAAATAGAAGGACTTCTGAGACCTGGGGCAAAAAAGCAGTATCACTACAGTGTTGTACTATCACAGTATGAGTTTTATTGGAAGGATGGAATGGAAGATATCTTGAGAAAGGGATGCTATGAGTCAAAAAGCACCAGGGCCAACGTATTAAATAAATTAACTGTGCCAGGGCTGTCACAGAGTTGCTGTGGGTGGACATGAAGCAATTAATATTGAAAAAGGATAGTATGAAGGCTTGATATATGACCATCAAACCAGGAGTGCATGAGTACCTGTTAAATATTAAGGAAGATGACAGAAGGCACCATCAGAATAGCTCAAGTTCATTTTCAAATGTACTCATGTAGAAGAAACATATAAACCTCATGAAAGAGCCTGCACGTACAAACACAACACGAGTCACCAGAGTGGAGAAGACCAGGAGGAAGAAGTGAGAAAACATCCTTCAATCACTGAAAGTCATGAAGAAAACCAAACAAGAATGAACCTTCTGGGGTTCAGTGTAAAACTTCCTCCAATTAGACCAAAAGAGATGTTGAGGAGTAACTTGCCAAAATAAAAATAAATCTGATAACAAAACCATTTTCAAGACTATCATAAGAATCATCTGCCAGAAACTCAGGGTATCAACAGGTGACCAAGGCATAAAGAGGTGTAAGGGGCTTGTGGCAACAGGACAAGAAAAAGCTGAGGTTTTGGCATCTCTTCAGAAAAAGTCACCAATGCTCCCAGTGGAATAACTCGAAACCCATGGAGTGGCTGAAGTAACTATTTTATAAAAGACAGTTCTGAGAAGAAAATAATAAGCTGAGCACTGAGGTGCTCACCCAAGAGATCTGCAGAAATCAACAGGGGAAATAGTGCCAGGGGAAGAGAAGGTAACATCAGCATGGCTTCAGGAGTGATTCTGAGTGAGAAATTAAGGGCTCAGGAAATAAAGCAGACTACATCTATTTCTTGTACTCATCCTCCACTAAAAGACCGGAGACGAAGGGCACAACTGTTTTTTTCTTTACAAAGGAAGAAGGTCATTGCCTGGTTCCCCCAAGGAGTTTTACTGTCCAGGATATTCAGAAATAATCTGTGTAAGGAGGAAAATAGCCATGTGATAAAAGTTTTGTTAGCATTTGTTAGCATTAAAGGGCTTGGACTCAGAGTTTACTGTCTGAAAACAGACAGTACTCATTAAATATCAAAGGAGCTGTTGGATCTTACTAGGAAAGCAAAAGAAAAGACACCACACTCATCTATAAACCTGTGATTTACCCACACCTTGAAAACAGTTCGTAGTTTTGGTCATCCAGTCTTAACAAGGCTATATCCAAACTGGGAATAGGATGGAGGAGGACAGTTAAGATGATCAGAGCACTGACTGGACTCCTTGTGAAGACAGGCAAAAAAGAAAGGGACTTTTTATCTTAGAAGAGAATGGCTGAGGAGAAGACTCCATGCAGATTTATTCAATCAGGCACAGAAGAGGAAAATGGAAAATATCTCTGGTCTGCAGGAGACCACACAAGTGGGTTTAAAATCACAGAATTAAAGAATGGTGGAGGTTGGATGGCACCTTTGGAGATCATTTTGGCCAAGCCCAGAGCAGGGGGCTCAGGATCACAGTGTCCAGGTGGGTTGGGAATCTCCCCAGAGAAGGAGACTCCACAGCCTCTCTGGGCAGCCTGGCACAAGGATCTGTCACAAAGAAGATGAGGTATCTTAAACACACCCTATGGAATGACACTACAGAACTCCATATTGTAGGATCTTCTGGAAGCCAACATTAAAAATAGATTAAAAAGGTCAAACTCCAAGAAAATAAATATATATATATAAACCTAATGATCCAGATGCAACTTTTGGTTTAGAGTGCCCTAAACCATCCATTGCCACAATCTGGGACATATTCCAAAGAAGGATTACTCCAAATATGCCACATTTCTTTTGCTCTGTTTTGTCTGGAGATTTAAAATTCATTTATTTGATATTATTATTATTATTATCCACTTACTTTTGGACACCTGGAGGAAAATGACACTAACAAAATAACAGGATCACAGAAAAAATGCAAGTATTAAGTGGTGGCAGTCAAAAAACTGTTTTGATAAAAAACAAACACTTCTTTCTCAGGTTGAAAATGTTCTTAATAGGACATATAGGTCCTATTAAGGTCAAAAGTACTAATGTGGTGTTGACTTTTTCAACCTATTCATCTATTAGACCGTCTGCAGCTTTTAATAAAAACTGGAAAGAATGAAAAATGAGGCCACTGTGTCACTTTCCTAGGAATAGTTGGGTTGCTAGTGACACATGCAAAAATACCAGTGCTAAAAATGAGAGCTTCATCCAACTTCAGGTATCACCTACTTGCAACTTGAAGATCCAAATACATTTCTAATTGCACTATCAGCATTAATCTTTGATACCAGTGGGGTTGACTTACATACAACTAGTTTGTGGAAGACCACATAGGTTCATAGCAAGTGAAGAAAATGATGTCTGTATGTTGTTGGCCACTTCCAAGACAAGTTGGACTACAAGGAGATTGCAATATGCAGATTGAGGTAGTTTTGGAGCTCTTTAAAATGCCATGCCTTCTCCTCTCTACTTGAATCTACCCTGTCCCCTCAGAACTACACTGTACTGCAGGAGTGTTTCAGCCAAATCTTTATATCAACCTCTCAAAGAATTATTTTGCCAATAATCTGTTGAGTGCCCAGATAATAAATAAAAAAATTTATTATATACACACTTCTAAAACAGAAAGCAGTAAAAGAGTCCAGAGCTATTTTTAAAATGCACATAGAAGCAAGATTTTCATCATTTTTCTCCTTAACACAGTGATCTGAAAAGACAACCTTCCATTTTTCACTGAGCTGGAAATGGCATCAACAGACAACACAAAAAAAAAGACCAAAGGTGTTACCTTCTTAATCTCCCTGGTCAGCATACAGCGCTCGATTCTTAGCACAGTGGAGATATCGATGTGTTCTCTGGAGATGGAATTAAGCCAAGCTGTAAAACTGTCTAGTGTTGCCAGGAAAAGGACCCAAGTGAACTTCAAGATATTAAATATCCTCTTGATGATGTTATCTAAGGGAGAGCAGAAGCAACAGAGAGTTAATGAAGGCAAGTGGCTTTCATTCTATTGCTGCTTGGAGTTAGGTTCATTTTTCCTTTATTGTCTAGTAATAATAATTCAGGCTGTAAGACCTTGTCATAGTAAGGAATCTCTGAAGATGGCTGGAGGCCTTTTGGCTGTCTGGGCCATTTTCCTGCCTGTATGTCTAGGCTTATTATCCTGAAACCCTTTTCCACCCCATAACTCCCTGGTCCTGCCATCACTAGTTATATAAACACTACTTGATTTTAGAGATGCCGGACGCAATGATCTGCAAAATGAAACCCAAAGATATGGGCATCTCCTGAGAGCTATTCAACTTCTCAAGGTCCAATGATCTCAACAGCCACTTGGCCAGACCCCTTACCTGTCTATTCCCTTGTGTGCCTTTCCCTCTGTACACTTTGCCTTTTGTGCTTCCACCTTGCTTAGGCGAGTGTTCAAACCTAACCTGCCTAAACAGACTTGGAATCTCTCCCAGTTTTCCACTTATCTAGACACACTTCTCTGTTTTTAGTGTTTCCAAGGCCTCTCTGTTTTTTTGAAGAGGCTTCACTGTGTCATCAGTGATCTCAGAGCAACCAACCCAGCTATGACAAACTATGTAAATAAAACATTTATTCTTACACCATTTTGCCAAAACACGTTCCCAGGAGTAGGGCTTAAGGGTTTCTACCAACAAATGGCAGCTTTATTTTGCTGTCTTGAGTTAATTTCTCATTTCAGTAGTTCCTTTAGCATTACCAACTGCATTTCCTCACCCAAAAAGCAGCACGTTCAGCTTATTTTTCACTCAAACATACACACCACACTACAGTTCTCATATAGTGTTGCACAGGCACTCAGAATTTCTTTCCAACTTAGCCAGTTCCAGAGCTAGTTGTCCCTGCCAGACTGCAAATCCCTACCTATAAAGATCAAATTTAGAGTAACCAGCTTAAGAAATAATAAAAAACCTGTCCATAATCTGCCGTGCAGGGATAAAATGTTTCAAGTAGATATGGAGCCAACGTACTTAGGAAAGCGTGATGCTTTCCACAGCCTCACTTCTCAGCTGTACCACAAGATGGCACGCAAAACTTTGTGGAGTGCACCTTTGCTCCTCACAAAGACCCATGAGGGTAAAGTGGATGCTGAAATTGTAGAATGTACCATTTACCTGAGCAATGCCATGGAACTGGTCTGGAATCTCTGAATCTAAGAGTATTTAGCACCATTCACTTGGTAATAGAATTATTTTAATAGTATTTCTCCCTTTTTTTTTTCAGGCTTTTTTTTTCTATGTAATTAAGAACTGGATATATTTTAGGATTTATCTAGCCCAGTGATGTGGTAGAAGCTCCATCCCTTGAAACATTCCAGGTGAGGTTGGCTGGAGATTTGCTCTAGTTGCAGATGTCCCTGCTCAGTGCAGGGGGGCTGGACTAGACAACTTCTACATCTCCCTTCAACCCAAACCAGTCTGTGACTGTACTTCCATTTTCATCACTCAAATTTCGATGTGCAGGTCTGGAAGCTAAGAAATTCTTGCCATTGGAAATTAGATGTAAGGCTGTTTCTACTTTAAGGAGCATTCATTTCCTCTGAATTCCAGATAATACTATGAACAGGTTCAGAGAAAATGTAGGGCACTTACAAATATATACAACATCTGCATCTTCTTTATTAACCCACACTCCTCCTTTCTCATTTCTGCTACTGACTTCAGGAGAATGGCAGCTCTCAGGTTAAAATTATCTTCAGTATTGCCCACCACTGGCATGCTGCAGTCTCACCACAGTGCTTTGCCAAGCACTTCCAGTCTCATCTGAAAGGTCATTTCCCTCTCTGGGATGGAGGTGGTTTAGTATACATTTTTAATGATGCTGTAGCTGTTCTGGCAGCTTTGTTGTTCTCCAAAACTTAAAAAAAAATCATCTTTTGGGGATTGATTGCATCTAAATATCTTCAAAAAGGGAAACAAATATTTCTTTTGTGCAGAGAGTGTTATTCTGACTTCAAGGGTCAAATGCAGAGAAGGCTTCTCTCTGCCTGAGAGTTTGAGAGAGGATTTGATCCAAGGTTAATCTTGATAGAATCACACGATGGTTTGGGTTGGAAGGGACCTTAAAGATTATCCAGTTCCAACCCCCCATCCATCTTTAACAAATTTTACCTAGGAATAGTCAAAGTATTTCAAGAAAAATATAAACCACCTTAAATTGACTTTTTCTAATATAAATTAATTATAAACCTCCTCTTCCCCCAGCTTCTGTGTAGCACCAACAGTATTTCCCTAGAGATCACAGAATCATTAAAGTTGGAAGTGACCTTCAAGATTATCAAGTCCAGCCATCTACTAAACATCATCATCACCACTAAACCGTGTCCTGCTGTGCCACATCTACATTTATTTTAAACACTACCAGGGATGATGCTCCCACCCCTTTCCCTGGGCAGCCTGTTCCAAGGCCTCATCACTCTTTCAGTAAAGAAATTTTTCCTAATGTCCAACCTAAACCTCCCCTGGTGCAACTTCAGCCCATTTCCTCTCATCCTATCACTGGTTACCTGGGAGAAGAGGCCAACCCCCACCTCACTACACCCTCCCATCAGGGAGCTGTAGAGAGCAATAAGGTCTCCTCTCAGCCTCCTCTTCTCCAGACTAAACAACCCCAGGTCCCTCAGCTGCTCCTCATAAGACATTTACTCCAGACCCTTTACCAGCTTTGATGCCCTTCTCTGAACTCACTCCAGACGTGTTTGAGTGATTCACTCCAGTGTTTTAACACAAGGAACTGCATCCCCAGGACGTAACAAATGAAAAAGCCCCTAAAACTCCACAAAAATACCCCAAAACCCTACAGCAATTCAACTTGTGTATTTGAGAGCACTGCTTTGTGTGAAAGAAATGACATCACCCACACCCTTGTAATATCTTCTACCCTGCAGGTCACTCGGGGTTCACTTCTAAGTGGAACTGTGGGATCCAATTTTAAATAGAAAATAGGAAACAGCTTTTGAAGACAAACTCTCACTCAAGGTAAGCCATGATGAGGACTTACTTAAGAGAAAGGTCTATTTTCTTCTTTTAGTGCAGGCAGAAACAAAGAGCCAAGCTTAGATTTCTGACCTATTACACTTCTTTACAGGAAAAGTTTCAATGTGGGTTAAGATCTTGCTGCTGCTTGGATTTCTTCTGTTGTGCAGAGCATCCTTAAGTCTGACTGTGAATGAGAGCAAGTAAGATTGGGAAAATCCCATTTTTTTAGAGGATATTATTGCACCTTGCTTTATGGGTGAGTAGAATCCAGAAGTAGAAGTTCCTATGCTCAGGACTTGCAAATCTGGCAACTGAAAACCTGAAAGTAGTTCAGAAGTTCTCACTGCAGACGTGGATTTTGTGGCTTTTATGCAAGCCTGGGATCACTGCAACACCGTCTCTGTGAATGCTGCTTATGTCACTAGTCACAGCTGCCTTGGAACAGCAGAGAAACCATCTTTCTGTCTTCATACCTGGTCCATCAGATTTCTTCTTGACAGGTTCCTCTTCACTGTCTTCACAGTCTGCATCAGTAGCACCTATTGAAAGCAAGGAGCAAACCCGTGAGTGTTACACCTATAGAAGTGGGGGTGTAAATGCCATTCGAGCTGGAAAATGCTAGTGCCTGAGCAGCAGCAACTGGTTCCTCACCTACCACCAAAAAACACATTTCTCTTTCTAAAGGACTCAAGGGAGGTCTCAATCCTGTCAGTAAAGGTGCTCATGGATGACCAAGGCCATCTCTTGGTGTCAGCCCAATGTCTCAGTCACACCACTTCCACCCTCAGCAGCCTCACACTAAAGCTCACTTCTCCAGCTTCTGCAAAGGGCAGCCTGATCAGGGCTCTGATCTCCTCCTGTCTCTGACCCAGCAAACCCAAATTAATTGAAGGAGACCTTCAGGTTGAAATGAAGCAACAGAGCTGGTATGAAGCGACCACGTGCTTTCATTTATGCCTGTAGCAGAAGAGTGATGTAGAGGAGCAGGCAGAGCCAATGACTCTCATTCTAACAGCCAATAACTGCAGCTACAGCTCCAGTGGCAGCAGCCAAGTTATAAAGTTTCCCCTTTTCATCATGTGAAGATGTCGAAGTCCATCTGATTCAGCCTGAATTGGCCCCCCTCTCCCCCATCTATACTGACCAGAAAAGCTTTGGAATTTGTTTTCTTCTTTAGCAAAGGAGCAAAAGATGAAGAGATATAAGCCACTTATAAACTGATATTTTTCAGAGGCATGAATGGTTTTACAGTGCCAGTAAAACCTCACTGGCATTCCTATGTTTTCCTTTTGCCACCTGCTACATTCGCTGTGAATTTAGTTTCATGGATGTTTGGGTTCCTTGGTGAGCACCAAATGGAAAGTGAAAAGCATTTCTTGATATTCTTCCCCAGGTATTGACTCAAGCTTTATTTTTTTTTAGGGAAAACCAGTAAATGTGGGGAAAAAAAAAAAAAAAAATAAAAAGAAGTGGCTATTTCATTGATTTTTCCTTACAGCTCCACTTGAACTACAGCTCTTCAAGAACTTCCTCATGAACTAGTTCTTCAACATGAAACAAATTTGTCACATGCAAAACTTTCACTGGGAATACACATGAATTTATCATCAAAATGAGAGTCTCTGAGCAACCCCAGAAAAACTTGGGGAATAAGATAAACCTTTTGATGAGGACAGGGAGTGAAAGGGTCATGTCCTCGCTCTGCCTGATTCCGGTCAAACTCCTGGCATTTACATTCCTGTATTCTGGAGAAACTCTGCTAACCACCAGGTTGTTGGCTTTACACAGTTAGGCCTTTCCAGGTTTATGACTTTCTCTTGAAAGTGCCCAAAAACATTTTCATGTAGCTGATGTTTTCTGCAATGTCTTGAGTCTTCCTCTTTGACAAATGTTCTGGGTGTGTGTCTTGCAACTCCATGGAAAAGACACATTCTGTCTTCTCCTTTATCTCCCCCAGTGCACATCACATACAACTAAAGGCCTCGTGGAGACACATGCAGCCATTTTTCCAGCTCCTAGCCAGAACTGAGAGCACTTGCCCTCCAAAACTCATCTGCCTTTCCCTAGCAGGAACAACAGGCAGTCTAGTCAACGCTAGGTTTCTTCAAATTCAAAATTCACCTACCATCCCCAGAGCCTTTCCGTCGTCGCTTCTCCTCTTTGCCAAAACTTTTCTTCTCTTTGCGCCTCTGTCGCAGAGCTGTTTTGGGGTCAGTAATCCAAGCCTGATAAACAAACTGGAAGGAACAAACCCATTTAGTTCAAGGTTCTTCATGTTTTGAGAGTAAGCCATAGAATAAGCCACAAGCAGGACTCTATGGTTTGAGTAAACGCATTCAGAGCTGCAGGGGTAAGGAAATATTTTGAATCCCAAATCAAACACCTCCCCTGCAGATCTGCTGAGTTTTCATGGGCTATTTTTGCAAGCATAAAACCAAATGTGAAAACACTTGTGGGTGAACCGAGTTTCATTAGAACCCACAAAAATTCATGCTCTGAAGTTGGGGAATTAATACCCTGTTGTCCATACGGGCTAATTCACCTCAATCTCTCCATTTAATTTGGCATTTCTACTTCAACCTTTTAGAGGCAAGATGCAGAGAAAGGGAAACTTTAGGAGAAAGTTCTGCAATCGGTTTATTAAAGCATCAGAAGATGTGGTGATAGCTCAGTACAGGTATTTGTCTTGTACATTTTTTTTATACTTTAGGTATTTCTTTCTCCTCTTCAGACTCCAGTGGACCAGTTACAGATTCACACAGAGAGCAAATCTGGGCACAGAGAGCCCAGTCCCAAGCCTGGCAGTCGGGAATACCTCAAATTTCATCCTGATTTTGACAACTGCTGCCTTTGTTTCTTCAAATAAATCACTTAAGAATCCTCCTGCTACTCTTTTTCCAGTTGTAAAATGAAGACAGGAATACTTACCAATCTATCAAGGGGATTTTATGGGGCTAAATCCTGCTCACAGCACTCACTCAGATCAACAGTCTGTTGACCTATATGACTACATGAAGCAATGGAATTGGCTCAATATATTTAACAATTCTATAGCAGTGAAAAAAAAACCTTCAAGCAGTGAAGGCAGGTTAAAGAAAAAAGCAGTAATGCTCATATCTTTTTTCCCTATTTGACATAAAGTGCAAATAACAGAAACTAAAGTAGCTGTATCTTCTCCACAGCTCTTCAGGACCAAAGCTGTTCCTTTTATGGGTTTCACTGAAAAATGAGCATCGTCTTCAGTTGGGGCTGACTTGTTTTCTATGTCTAAGTAACAGAGACAGGGCAGGGAAGCACATGGATGCAGGCAGGAGGGTGGAAATAAAGCACAGTACCAAACCAGCAATTTTAATCCACGAGACAAACATGCAGACAATGACAGAAAGACACAGGGATCTCAGTGAAGCTGGAACTGCCCCTGCTAGAAGAGGATGGCAAAATTTCGATTTTTATTATTATTATTTTTGTTTGGTTGGGGTTTTTTACATTTTAAAAATTGCTTTGGAAGATGAAACCCATTTATTTTAATTTTTTTTTTAATCTGTCAAACTGTGTTTCCAGTTTAAAAGGGAAAAATATTTTGTTCCGTTTTGTGAATATATACAACAATGGAGAGGAAGTTATTTTGGTACTCTTGATATGTCTCAAGGTCTGTACATTTATTTTTATATGTTTGACTTGTTCAAAACAAGCACCACATGAAAAAATATGTGGGATCAGAGGCACTGTTTTCTCCTTGATTTGTAATAGATTTCTTCTAATGAAGGTGAACTAATGAGCTAATATTGTATGACTGAATCACAGAAACACAGAGTGGTTTGGGCTGGAAGGGACCTTTCAAGGTCATCTCATCCACCCTCCCTGTAGTGAGCAAGGACATCTGCACCCAGAGCAGGGTGCTCAGAGCCCCAGCCACCTCCCCTGCAGTGGGAACAGGGATGGGGCAGCCACCTCCTCTCTGGGCAATCTGGGCCAGGCTCTCCCCACCCTCAGCATGAAAACTTCCTTCTATCCAGTCTGAATCAGAAACTGGAAATGTTAAATGTGTTCAAGGAGGACATGAAAAAAGATGCACAGATCTTTATGATGATGTTGAAGGATTTGGAGCAGAAGGTGTTTTATGAACCTTTTACCAGCTTTCTGAGATCAATTACCACAGTGTCCTTAAGATACATGCAATTTGATGTGACCATCTTGTATAGCAGCATCAGAAGAAAAGGAGGTTCTGCATTTTCTCTCTAAGGCTGCACTTATAAAAAGATAAGACTTTTTTTTTTCGTGGCTTGGCCACTCCAGAAGTATGAAACATAGTGCATTTACTAGGAATGAAAGTTTGGCTGTCATTATTCTTTTAATCATTCATAGAAGAGGAAAAATGCAGATGGGGACAGAGGTATACATTGCACCAGGAGCTGCAGGATGGGTCACATACTGAGCACTCCCAAAAAAACCAGGTACCTTTCCTGCTTTGATTAAATACTGAAGAATAGTTTTGGGTAGTTTAATGACAGACTTTGGCAAGGCTAAAATGGCTGAAGCAAATTTCCCAATAGCTCTCTACAAAGAAGGACAAAGCAAGAGGAATTAGTAGAAACCAAGAAAATATTAATGAAAAGTATCTACCAAATGATTGTATCCAGGTTCTTAAGGACAAATTTACATTCACAGACTCCATCAGGGAAAAAGATCATTTGTGATGTTCACAATAAAATGTCAGTGAGATGATTCTTAACTCCCTGCATTTTGTAATAAATAAAATCTCACTGTTGCACACAATTTACGCTAAAAGAAAAATCAACAGTTAAAAATAACTCTTTAGCAGCCTCTACAGTGAACAAGTTCATTTTGCTAGTATTTTTCTTAAGACCACCTGCATGGGGATGGAGGGTGAAGAAGGTATGATGACCAAATGATGAAAAAGCTTTTCATAAACAAAGCCACTTTTCTGTTCTAGAAAACTCTCCTCCTATATAAAGCCACCCAAAATCTTCTTGTTGCATGTACTGCAGAACTTGACACCTATATTTCAAAATTCCTGTCAGGCAATCTGTAAAGACCAGATCCTCCATCATCAGAATAATAATTTCAGGACTGATCTTTAAAAAATAAGACCAAGTTGACCAAAACCCTAAAAGCCAGAGTAAAGGGAACAATCTTACTGGCTTCTGAACCTCAAGAACTCTTTAAGATCTTAGTGCTTGGCTCCAGCACGTCTGAACAAAATGTTGTCACCATTTTTTTTTTTTAAATCAGCAGAAATAAGAATAGAAACTTTCCTCTATAGCTGCATGAAAACCAGAAAGACAAATGACCTAGACATTTATGAACCATTTTTTATGGGCAAGGTAAGTAAAATGCAAAATATGCAAAAAAAAAATAATGTAAATAGTAGAAAACTTACTTCTCAGATTTGTTTTGCCCCCTTTTAAGGTTGGGAAAAACTCTTTCCAAGTCATTACCATGCAGGCAGTTTAAGAAATGTAATCAAGTATATAAACTAAAGGCACACTGTATCAATTAATTAAATAAAATGCTGTCATCTTCTCATAATTCAGTAGCATTATCTGGGAAGCTCAGTTTCTTGCTCGGGCTGGGCTTTCAGTAACACTCCTGTTCTGCAGAGATGGGAGCTTGTGTCTGGATGGGACCACTCATCTGGAAAAAGCTATCTGCTCATTTAAGCTTTTAAAATTACAGACCTAAAAAACTTCTGTGGGATTTCTGAAAATTCTTCAACAAGTAAAACTTTCACTTTAGGAAGATGAAAGCAATCCTATATTCATGAGTATTTCATTAACTTCTTCACCCAGGCTCTTCAGTTAAGCCAGTGCATTCAATACCTGGAACTGTCTGACATCAACCAGTCTCTATGTAGGAACCCAGAGAGGAAACTTCAGCTGTCTTCTTAACATTGCAATACCATAGAATTCTTTTGGTTAGAGAAGACCTTTAAGATCATCNTGATGTGTTCTCATTTTGCAGTTTTAACTGTAAGCTCTTTATAACCCAAGGCTGTGTTTCTCTGATCCCCTAGGATCAATAATTAAGAAATTAAGTCATTTATTTTTTAAAGTATAGATTATTTTCCATGAGAAGTAGCTTATTTTGGAGATCACTTCCTCATGGAGTAACATCTACTCAAAACCAGAGAGCCACTGAGGCATTGTACAGCAGTTCCAGAGGCAAGTTGGCTTCCTCACTCACCTTTACTGCAACTCAATAAAAACTAAAATTCAGATTCTTAACCTTGGGCTTTGTATTTTTGTTTTCCTCAGGCACAAGTGAATGAAGATATGATTTCACCATAGTTCCTGTAGGAATTTGGCAATGCTTAAAACAGGCAAAAATGCGTTTTAAATGGATTAAAAAAATATTTCTGATCGTTTTCAGGTCTACTTTACACGTACTGGCTGCTTTAACATATGTGCCTGAGTTAGAGAAGCCTACTTTTTTTCTTTCAGATGTCAACTAGAAAGCAAATTAACATAAAGTACCTGAAATGCAGATTTTTTTCGAGGCTCTTCCTCTTCTTTTTTCTCTTCTTCCTCTTCCTCTTCACTATCCGTCTCAAACAAATAATAATTTCCACTTCTGACCACTAAGTGAAACAAAATATTTTCTTATTTTTCTGAAAAGTTCTGTTCTCAACTGCCCCAAGACCTATGAACAGCCACTCAGTCATTTAAAAATTCATAACCAGGAGAGGTGAAAACAGAGAAGCAAGAGATGAAAAGGTCTCGGGCAATTTATTTGATGCTATTCTGCAATACTTTGGGCATGAATGAGAACTATACAAGGGCTAAGGAAAACATCACCATGAGAAGAAAATATATCAAGTAGGTAGGTCAATTTATTATATTTTTTTGTGGAAAAAAAAAGGCAGTTAAGTCTAAATTAACTGGGAGCTGATGGTTATTTGAGGGAGTAAAAACCAGCCCAGCAGGTAAGTGAATTAATTTACACAAACAGTACCACTGGCCAAAAAAAAATACAGAACTTCTCCTTAAAATTCTGATGCATCCTTTAAACTATGGAATGGGATGGTATTTATTAAATCCTTTCATCAAACCTTTAAGCTTTGACGAGGTAATGGAAAACCTTGGTTTGTTTAAAACAGATCACTTGGATTCTATCAACGTGATCCCAAATGATTTTCAATTTTTTGCCCATGGATTCAGAAAGATTCTGAAGCCTCGTTAGGGTAAAGATGCACAGTGAATAAGCTAGGCCTTATATCCTTGAACAGAAGCAGTGTTTTTATTTCTCAGGTGGTAACAGGCCTACATGAAGGAAGAGGGGAAATAAAAGAACTGAAAAAATAAGGTAATGAGCAAGAGAAAAATCAAAATCACAGCATTACATTCAGCAGTGAAAACTGGGAAGTGATTTCCAGATTTAAGCTGAAATATTTAAAAGGAAGAGTTACTGAGATGAAACGTCACGCTGTCTGGATATATGGAGCAATACATATTTATACTGAAAATTATATTTAACCCTCATTATAGGTTTCTGGAAAAGTAACAGTTGCTTTAATTCAATCATACCTTGAATGCTACACAGATCCTCTGTGCACAGATGACCACACATAACTACCGGAGAAACCTCAGGGTAAGCACACTGTGAAATCTGCCAGAACTCTCTTGGATCATAACTTCTCCACCTACAACTCCCTCACAGAGGGAAATCTGTGCCTCATGCACCTAGTTATGACATTTACCATCAATGAACGCCCTGCAGAGGGACAGAGAGTCCACCTCAGCCATTCTAACTGCTGAATGGAGGTGAAAAGAAACTGGAAACTTCTTGGATCAAGCAAATTAAGTATTTGATAGAGGACCTTCAAAGAATGGCCATATAAAATGCATTAAAAAGATGAATGATTTTTAAGAGCCAGTAGTCTGCAGTTCTCTTTCATTAAAAAAAAAAATAGCATCTTGTAGTCAGCAGGAGAAATTGTCCACACAGAAGATCAGCAGGGTAAGGTCTGATGTCTGGGGGAAGCCTCTACTGCAGTGCAGTTCCTCAAAGGCTCAGAGCAGGACCCAGTCCGACTTGGAAGGCTCAAGCTGGCAGAAAACAAATCTACAATGACCTCTTTCCAAAATGTTTAGGTTAAAGTGAATCTGAGGGCACACTATAATGTAGCAGTGAAGTCCCTTTGACAGTGAAGAGGGAGGTATGATTGAATAGCAATAATGCATTCTTGCATACATCAAAAAGGAGAAAGAAGTGTGTTTGTCACCTGCAGAGAATACTAAAGAGACCAGATTTTACCAGTAAGATAATTCATGGCTAGACTGGCCTCAGGGGACCCTTTTCCTACTGCAAAATGTGACTTTCTGCTGCTAAGAAAAGGAACTGGAAGGCTTTCCTTGTGGGATGAGAGAGAGGAGGCAGAAGAGGAGCTGTGCAGGAGAAGTCAGAGTAACCTCATCATCTGCTTCTGCCCCGGGGGAAAGAACTCCCCGGGTACCAACTTTTGCACTACATCAGACACAGCTCTGTGCCCCAGGAGAAGCTGAGGAGCTCAAAGCATGTGGCCCTAACTTCTGCTGATCTTTGTGGGTTCCACGAGTAATCCACAAGCAGAGGAGGAACTAAACCTCCCTGCAAGAGCAAGGGGGAGTGAGCATCAGTGAAGAAACCCCCACTGCTGTCTCCTATCTTGTTCTGCTCGGCCCCAAATTCACGCCCATGTTTTAATTCCTATCATACACAAAATGAGGCATCTTTCTGTAAAATAAAATAACAAGTGGTACAAAAATAGCCATAAAAAAACCAAACAAAATGAAATGCAACATCAGAATTGGCATCAGACGTCAAGCTTGAGCAAGTTCAATATCTACAGATAAACAGCCAGAGCCACAAACCCATCTACGGAGACGAACAGCCACGCGCGGCGGGATGCTGCAGGTCCAGCACAGCGTTTCCAAATGGAAAGGTGGGAACACCAGTCAGTTTTCTAGTTCCTATGCTTGTGGACACCTACTGCCTGAGCCGTGTTTCAGTGAGCGTGGACGCAAGCGCCATGGCAGGCAACCGCTGTTGGCAGCATCGGGGCAGAGGAGAGGGGGTTGTGATGTTTCCCCACAAGGTTTTGCATTATTGCAGTAAATAATTGTAAGAATGCTCACTGTTGAAACACCAAAAGGCAAGTTGCCACCTAAGACCATTAAATAATGAGGGTGAAATAAGTAAAAGCCAAAGTCAATGTCTCTCTTTGAGCAGTTCTCATTACAAAACCGGTGGTGAATAAATAGGAGACCGTATCCCATTCCTTCAAAATCACTGGAGCTTGAGATGCCACAGTAAAAAGTCACAAATTATATTTTTGATCTGTTTTGTCGTTGTTGCTCTTAATGAAACTACAGGACAAAAAGTTTCCTTTCACAAGACTTTTGAGAAGGGATAGGTCTCTCTAAAGTGGCAGTGTGCCCTTTAGAAAAATAAAAATAGAGGCACAGTTTACTTGTGACTTGATAGAAATCAGCATATGACAGACATTCTGTTAAACAGTGTTGGCAAATATATGCTGGAGTTATAAATAAATACACATAGATAAAAGAAGAGGTAGAGAGATGTTTAAAAGTGTTACTTGGAGGAGTTCATTTAAACTAAATGACCAGGCACAATATAAACATTCTTATTTAACTCTGAGCAGTGCTAGACAATTGAATATTTTTTCAATCTCCAGAGGTTACTGAATAGCTCATGTCTGATTTCCTCCAATAAAGATCAAACAGAGGGACATCTGATTTGGTACTGCAGTCTACTCAGGTTTCTTGATTTACCCAGTCCATAATGTAGGGAAGAACTCTACCATAAGCCTGGATTAGGCTATAAACAAATTAAAATGCAATGCAACAGTGACATGAGTGATGCAGGCTAATAATTTTTGGTGCATGAGGTTGAAGATATTTTGCTCTCAGATAAACACACACAGGAAAAAAAATAAATTAAATAACAAAGCAACTGGCATCAACAGTCCACTGAAGTGTGATCAGAGATATTCAGCTGGGCTTTACACAGCTTAGTTCTGGGAGTAGTTCTGCTGCCTTACTGGGGTACTCAGATTTCTGCAGCTGACAGTAGAATGAGTGATGAACTGTGAAAAAAAGATGTATGAAGTGTGTATATGAAAAAGAAATGATGACTGATTTTAAAATGCATTGGCAAAGCTTCACAGTTTTAAACATATTGCGTTTTGCAGTAGGGGGGATTTGAGACTTCTGAGGTCAAAACAGATATTTTATTTTTTTTTTCACATTTATATGATTTGCTATTTTCCTAGGAATGCCTGAAGTATCATGAGCTAGCTCTGCTTCCAACACACACAGTTCAAACTATGGTTAAACTCACTCCTTGAAGATTTGGAAGTAGAAATCATTTGATGAAAAAAACCCCACAAAACCAAAACCAAGCCTTCTATCAAGTCACAATCATAAAATCAGGCACAAAACAAACAGGTCATGGGAATGCCTTCATTCTGGTCAAGGATATAAGGGTTAAATCCACATATTTGTAAGATGATTGAGAAAACCTACTGGAAGCATGATCAACCCAAGGCCGCCACCACAGCTTTTTTTTGCCCTTGGCTTTCTCTTTGTCTGCTTCTCCTAAAATAAAATATGTCCAAATATTAATTTTTACAAAATGAGAAACATGTTTCTTACACTGATTATTAATTTTTAATTTCTCTCAAAAGAGCTAAAATTTCATGAGCACATCAGCTGCCTGAATACATTTAATATTAAAATCATTCAGAGTCATGACCACCAAGCAGAAATACTCTGATTTATGCAGCAGTTAAAACAGCACTTTACTCTAAAACAGCTCACAAGTTTAGATTTGTGTTTTAAAACATACAGCCCCAGTTGACTGTAATTTCAGGAAGAGAATATTTTCCCTCCTCTCAAATCCTCTCACATTTCAGGCTCCAAAATTTTTAAATCCACTTAAGTGCTGATCCCAAGTCAAATGTGGCACTAGATAGGTGTCACTGTATTTGTTCCTATCTTTTAAACAATATTTTAAAGTCTGCAAACATTTCAGCCATTGAAAAAACCTCACAGCATCCAGAAAACATTGCTGGAAAAATGAGTATGCTACCTATTTGTAATATTGGGGTTTACAGAACACCACTTGGTTCAAAACAAATCTCTGCTGCTCTTCAGCTTTTTGCCCACAGCCTGAAGTTAACCAAAAGCAACCTCAAAGTGAATCAGTTTCTCTAAACCTTCTTGCACTAAAAAAAACAACATATTTTTTTTGGCTGAATGAAGCTCTGAACTGATACTGGGCTAACAACTTTCTTACATGCTGTGTCCAACTCTTAGGGCTATTAAGTACTTAGCACTCAACTGCAATTAGGGCACAACAGCCAACGGTACCTTCATCATCTTCTTCGGAAGCATTCCGGATCTCCGGCCCCTCTGAGGACTCCTGGGTCATGCTCAGCATCCTCTCTTTACCCTTTTTGTATTTTTGCTGCCTGGCTTTGATGCGATCCATTCTAGCAAAAGGAAGAATCTCATTAGACTCGATGTCTCCACTCTTTTTTTTACCCACTCTGGAGAAGCGAGTGTCAAACACCTCCTTATCACTCCCAGCCCAGCATTTCGAAAGGAAACATCCATTCCACATTGTCATTAATCCTGCTCTTAAACATAAGGAGCTAAATGGCTCTGAAGGGGCTGGATGGCAAGGTCAAGCCTGGATGTTCCCTCACTGGTCATGCTACCATGTGACTATTCTACCTACTCCCTCTCAACTATCTTATTATCATTTAAAAATTAAAAGAATTGCTCTCAGGAGCAACATGTGTTCTTTAATTTTTAAATGAAATGAATTTGAAGCAAATGAGGCTCTGGGAAAACAGAACTTGGGCCTAATGCAGTGGTCTTCCTGAAACTTGCCACTCTGAAGCAGGGATGTGGCTGTTCCTGCACTATTTGCACTATGTCCTCACCCTTTAAGCTCTCATTTGTCCCACACATCTGGAAATACACAAAACAATCTGGTTCAGTTTTGTCCAGATGTAGCCAAACCTTCAATTCTCCTTCTTGCAATC
Organism: Chloroceryle aenea; assembly: GCA_013399075.1. Classification (NCBI taxonomy): domain Eukaryota; kingdom Metazoa; phylum Chordata; class Aves; order Coraciiformes; family Cerylidae; genus Chloroceryle; species Chloroceryle aenea. The sequence goes on from VWZY01011062.1 coordinate 197,594, forward strand.
CTGTGAAGTTAGCACAATCTGGCCTTTTAAGACTTCTCCTTTTTCAGTTTGAAAAACAGCAGTAAAAAAGCAATAACAATTGGAATCAACAGGAATATGTTAT
>VWZY01011062.1:198735-217472 GCA_013399075.1 Chloroceryle aenea
TTTTTTTTTTCACATTTATATGATTTGCTATTTTCCTAGGAATGCCTGAAGTATCATGAGCTAGCTCTGCTTCCAACACACACAGTTCAAACTATGGTTAAACTCACTCCTTGAAGATTTGGAAGTAGAAATCATTTGATGAAAAAAACCCCACAAAACCAAAACCAAGCCTTCTATCAAGTCACAATCATAAAATCAGGCACAAAACAAACAGGTCATGGGAATGCCTTCATTCTGGTCAAGGATATAAGGGTTAAATCCACATATTTGTAAGATGATTGAGAAAACCTACTGGAAGCATGATCAACCCAAGGCCGCCACCACAGCTTTTTTTTGCCCTTGGCTTTCTCTTTGTCTGCTTCTCCTAAAATAAAATATGTCCAAATATTAATTTTTACAAAATGAGAAACATGTTTCTTACACTGATTATTAATTTTTAATTTCTCTCAAAAGAGCTAAAATTTCATGAGCACATCAGCTGCCTGAATACATTTAATATTAAAATCATTCAGAGTCATGACCACCAAGCAGAAATACTCTGATTTATGCAGCAGTTAAAACAGCACTTTACTCTAAAACAGCTCACAAGTTTAGATTTGTGTTTTAAAACATACAGCCCCAGTTGACTGTAATTTCAGGAAGAGAATATTTTCCCTCCTCTCAAATCCTCTCACATTTCAGGCTCCAAAATTTTTAAATCCACTTAAGTGCTGATCCCAAGTCAAATGTGGCACTAGATAGGTGTCACTGTATTTGTTCCTATCTTTTAAACAATATTTTAAAGTCTGCAAACATTTCAGCCATTGAAAAAACCTCACAGCATCCAGAAAACATTGCTGGAAAAATGAGTATGCTACCTATTTGTAATATTGGGGTTTACAGAACACCACTTGGTTCAAAACAAATCTCTGCTGCTCTTCAGCTTTTTGCCCACAGCCTGAAGTTAACCAAAAGCAACCTCAAAGTGAATCAGTTTCTCTAAACCTTCTTGCACTAAAAAAAACAACATATTTTTTTTGGCTGAATGAAGCTCTGAACTGATACTGGGCTAACAACTTTCTTACATGCTGTGTCCAACTCTTAGGGCTATTAAGTACTTAGCACTCAACTGCAATTAGGGCACAACAGCCAACGGTACCTTCATCATCTTCTTCGGAAGCATTCCGGATCTCCGGCCCCTCTGAGGACTCCTGGGTCATGCTCAGCATCCTCTCTTTACCCTTTTTGTATTTTTGCTGCCTGGCTTTGATGCGATCCATTCTAGCAAAAGGAAAAATCTCATTAGACTTGATGTCTCCACTCTTTTTTTTGACCCACTCTGGAGAAGCGAGTGTCAAACACCTCCTTATCACTCCCAGCCCAGCATTTCGAAAGGAAACATCCATTCCACATTGTCATTAATCCTGCTCTTAAACATAAGGAGCTAAATGGCTCTGAAGGGGCTGGATGGCAAGGTCAAGCCTGGATGTTCCCTCACTGGTCATGCTACCATGTGACTATTCTACCTACTCCCTCTCAACTATCTTATTATCATTTAAAAATTAAAAGAATTGCTCTCAGGAGCAACATGTGTTCTTTAATTTTTAAATGAAATGAATTTGAAGCAAATGAGGCTCTGGGAAAACAGAACTTGGGCCTAATGCAGTGGTCTTCCTGAAACTTGCCACTCTGAAGCAGGGATGTGGCTGTTCCTGCACTATTTGCACTATGTCCTCACCCTTTAAGCTCTCATTTGTCCCACACATCTGGAAATACACAAAACAATCTGGTTCAGTTTTGTCCAGATGTAGCCAAACCTTCAATTCTCCTTCTTGCAATCCTGTGAAGTTAGCACAATCTGGCCTTTTAAGACTTCTCCTTTTTCAGTTTGAAAAACAGCAGTAAAAAAGCAATAACAATTGGAATCAACAGGAATATGTTATGTTAATACAACTCAGAAGGAAATGATTCACTAATTTCAGTGATCAAAATGCACTTCAATACTTTTATTACTCTGTCCATTTGTTAAGGAAGAACCACCCACTAGAGGGGAAAAACTCTTTCATCTTGGCTAGTGGCTAGTATTGAGTAGGTAAGATTTTCAGTGAAGGTAAACATATCCATTTTGCACTCAAACACTAGAGGAGGAACAGGGGAACTGTATTTGACTATCCTGCTTTTCTGAGAGATGGGAACAGAGAATTTGAGGGAAGAGCAGGATAATTAGTGGAAGGAAATCAAGAGAAAAAAGGCAGATTTTCTCCCTCCTCCCCCCATATTTCATCTGCACACATTCACACTACACAAAATAGGATAACCCAAAACTACCATTGAGGTGGACCTCTAACAGAGAAAAAGTATGGCACAGATACAGTCATCTCTTCAAGAGAAGACTATATGATCACATTGCTATGATACTTAGGTGTGGAACAGTTAAAAGCTGATCTTCTTGGGCCACGAGGATGATCAGGGGCTGGAGCACCTCTCCTATGAGGACAGACTGACAGAGTTGGGGTTGTTCAGCCTGGGGAAGAGAAGGCTCCANGGAAGATGCTGGATAAATAGCAACAATCAGTGAAATACATGTATGTGTGTATATATATTAATAAATACATTAAATACATACTGTCTTTTCAGTTGATCCATTGATTTCTTTTCCTCTTCAATTCTTGCCTTTACAGCCTTGACAATGGTAGCCTGGAAAAGCTCAGCACCCCTGCAGAAGAATTAGGGTGGAAGAAAGGGAAGAAAGGAGAGGAAACAAACACTTCTTAGTTCCTTTATGCCAGCTAATCACAGAGAACTCGGGGCTCATCTGCAAAACCAAAACTAATGCAAGGCCTGTAAGAAATCATCCATTACTCCAAAATACTGACCTGCTCACATGCAATCATTTCAAGATCTGGGGCCAAATGCTGTGACCCCTACTCAGCCTGTAAGTTCCTCTAGCAGCTGTTTGAGGAATTCAGATTCCAGTCCTCAAGAACACAGAACACAGGTAGGTGCAAGGCTGAGTTAGGACTTCTTGCACACCTCCAAGATTTGGTGTTTATAGTCATTTAAGCATTATAATCACCTCATCTCTCTGCTTCAGCCCTCTGGCCCCTGGAGTTTATCTAGGATAAAGTCCAGCTTTATCCAGGACTGTGACAAGCATAGCTTCATTTTTACCCTCTGAACACTACAGTCCTGTCAGTCTGAGGACACGAATCTTGGAATAAGCTTCTGGCTTGCCAAAAGAATATGGTTTCTAACTCCATTTCATTAGACATGTAATTGTCTCATTGATTTGGATGTCCAGATCACATGTCTTGGCTTTTCTTCATTATTTCCTCATCAGCTCTTGAAGAAACTCAAAGAGCTCCAGAGTCTTTCTCAAAGAGGTAGAATAGTCAGTGGTGGAGTCCCCATGACCCCTGGAGGGGTTTCAAAGCTGTGGAGCTGTGGTGCTGAGGGCCAGGGGTCAGTGGTGCCCTGGCAGTGCTGGGTTAATGGTTGAACTTCATGATCTTAAAGGTCTCTTCCAACCAAAACAATTTTATGGTTCTATAGATTTAAAGCCTTTCTTTTGTCAGGAATTCAGTAAAAACAGCTACAGTTTCAGAAATCTACTTCTAAAGAATATTTCAACCATGTTTTCTGTGAGATTAATCGTTCTTCCACCTAATATGCAGGATAACCACAGAGGTCCCTTTCCAGAGGCATACTATCAAGATCAGCCATTATTATTGTCCCAAAGTATGGTAACGTACAACAAAGAAGGATGTGTTCTCCTTAGCCACTTTATCACTCCTAAATTCTTAAGGACTCTTGAAACTGTTGCTGGATTCCCATTGCTATTGTTTGAGTCACAATATAATCTTGTTTAGGTGAAGTATTTCTATTTCACAATATTAACTTTAACTAGAAGATGGGTTGGAACCAGGTGATCTTTAAGGTCCCTTCCAACCCAAACCATTCAGAGATTCTATGTTGAGAGAACGCTGCAAAACACTTCAACTTTCACATCTTTTATTAAGGGCTACGAGAGCAGCAGACGGTGTTTGGTAGGAAAGATGGTTTAATTTCTATCAGATTACCAATTAATTAGTTTTCTCATGTACTTTGTCAGAGTATGATCTTAGCATGGACTGTTTAAACCAATATTAAAGGGCTCTTTTGGTACTACCTATCGTAACCAAGTAAGTACCGCAGCCACGAGAGACTTGAGCTATTTAATTTCATTTTTTATGTTACCTTGATGCTAGGATCTGAGAAGCTTTTATATCTGCGACCACATGCAGGAAGTAGTAACTCATGAAGACTCTTCTTTGCAACAGCAGAAAAGCAAAACATATACTGTCCCAAATGATTCCTGCTTCTCCACTGGGCAGTTTACAGTCCAGATTGTTGGTTGCTGGAAAAAGACACCATCAGCATAAGGACTTTCATAGTGTTTAATCAATTAAATAATCTTAGCCTTTAAAATTATTTGAATTGAGGTAATTTAATTGCATTTTTCATATGAAAACTGACATGCATGTACACTGTATTTTCTTTTACAGCAAACTGGAGGCTTCAAACACACAGAATTACAGGTTGTTAAGGGTTGGAAGGGACCTCGAAAGATCATCTAGTCCAACCCTCCTGCCAGAGCAGGACTTGAACAATGTGATATCTCAGTGAAAACTGAGTGAATCATTTTGTAAATAATTTCACCCTCTCCTAACAGGTACTTGAAAACAAAGAATGGTAAAAAGTACTTTTTATTAGCCTGAAATATTTGACTTCAACTTTTTCTAAAGTGGCATGTTGCAATTTTTCTTGCCTTTTTGTCTCATTTTCTCCTGCTCTGGCAGAGGGGTTGGACTTGATGATCTCCAGAGGCCCCTTCCATTCTATGATTCTATTAAGAACACTATCAACATGAGAAAAGAAGTGTTTTATTTTTGTCAAAACAAGTTTTTGACTGTCACCACCAAATATTTGTATTTCTTCCTCTCCACAACTCAGTTCAATGTTTCCTTCCATTGCATAAGAGAAAAAATATTTGAAACCACAAAACTGGTTCCTCTGGGGCAGGAGGAGACAGGCAGAGAGGAAATCCCATTCCTCCTTCCTCTAGAGTTTGGCTTGTGCTACTTCTTTCTTTCTTTCTTCTCTAAAAGACAGTTCTCCTGGGGATATTAAAAAATTAAAACTGGGTTTTGCGAAGCTAGACTATAAACTAAATGGCCTGTGCTGCCCTGTAGAAGGGAGGAGAAGGACTCAAGGGACAGACTCTGGCTTTACAATCAAGCAAGCCAGGCTAATATGTCTGGAAGGTCACGGTCCAAGAGCTTCAAAGCCTGTTGGGGCTGTCCCCTGGGGAGTCAGAAACATGTGCCTAAGTTGCTGTTGCTGCTCAAAAGGTTTTTGATAATACAAGAACTACTGGGGACCACTCATCATGTGAATTTGTGTCATACTATTTGTTTTCTTTTCCCCTACTCCCCACTTATCTCTTAGGATCAGACACGAAGACAGGAATCCAGAACTGTAGACTCACTAGGATGAAATAGTTCTTTAAATTCAGGAAGAAAAAAAACATCTTGCTCTCCATACTTCATTCCACCCTTCTCTCACTTCCACTCAAGTACACTATCCATTGCCTCCCTGGTAATCACCACAAACATGAGAACAATCATAAAAAAACCCTGCCCAAACTCACTACACCTGCAAAAAATCACCATTTATATGTTGGCTTAGCCTCTTGCCATTTCAGAGAGGGGAACTGGTTTGTCCTTTGAGCAATTGAACTAAGGCCTGGCACGCAGAGAGGAGTGGGAGTCTGCAACTGGGAAAAAGGGCTTTTCCTTGAAGTGATGGTGTGTTGACATTTTAGCTGAAGTCATACAGTGAAAGCATCTCCTCAAGTGCTACCAGCACCTGCACATACAGGGAGACTGCGTTAAGCACTGGCATCACCAAATTGTTCATTTACAGCCAACACTGGTTATGCAGCAATGCTGAGAAGGACCTGGGAGTTCTGGTGGACAACAAGGTCACCATGAACCAGCAATGAGCCCTTGTGGCCAAGATGGCCAGTGGACTCCTGGGGTGCATTAAGAAGAGTGTGGCCAGCAGGCCAAGGGAGGTTCTCCTCCCCCTTTACTCTGGCCTAGTGAGGCCACCTCTGGAAACTTGTGTCCAGTTCTGGGCACCCCAGGTCAAGCGAGACAAGGAACTACTGGAGAGAGTCCACTGGAGAGTATGAAGATGCGGAGGGATCTGCAGCATCTCTGGGATGTGGAAAGGCTGAGAGCCCTGGGGCTGTTTAGCCAGGAGAAGAGAAGATGAGAGTGGGTCTGATCAATGCTGATCAATAGCTAAAGGGCCCAGAAGATGAGGCCAGATTCTTTTCTGTGGTGCCCAGCAACTCTACAAGGGGCAATGGGCACAAACTGGAACCCAGGAGGTTCCACCTGAACAGAAGGAGAAAGTTCTTTGGGGTGAGGGTGTGGGAGTCTGTGCCAGGCTGCCCAGAGAGGCTGTGGAGTCTCCTTCTCTGGAGAGATTCCCAACCCGCCTGGACCCTGCGCTACTGGGCCCCCTGCTCTGGGTGCCCCTGCTGGGTGGAGCAGGGGGGTGGCACCAGAGCATCTCCAGAGGGCACTTCCAACTCCTACCATTGTTATTCCGTATGTGTGTGTGGGTGTTAACAGTTCTCTCAGTACATGAATCCCATCTGGTTCTGCCAGAAATCTTCAGTCTTCTTTCTTGCTAGCCAACACAGGACCAAGCCCTATCGATTGAATTTGCAGGTACGGTATTTTCACAAGGTATTATGTCAGGAGGGGGCACAACTTAAATCTGGTAGAAGATTATGAAGGTGATTCTTTGTTTACAGAAAAAAGATGAAGAGAAATGAGCTGTACTTACGAATGCGGTAGCCTTTCACCGTACACGCCAGGCTAAATGCCTGAATCAACCAGCAACTATTCTTAATTAATGATTCAATGTAGCCACATGCTCCTATCTGGAAAGGAAAGGAATAATTTCATAGAACAAAATCTAAAAATAAAGATAAGTATAGCACCTCTGTGTTACACAAGAGTGCTGTGACTGCCACTGGCTCTATTACATCTCATCGGAGAGTAGAAGAGAGTCTCTCTAGCAGTGACATGAGAATTTGCTCTTTTGATGATCAGTGAGGCAGGAGGTTCGTGGGGTTTGTTGGTGATTTGGCAGAGGAAATGATACCCCTGGCACGTGATGCGATGCACAAAGCTAAGCCACTTTTATCAATCACCAACTTAGTCTTGCAAACATAGATGGACAAGCTGAACATGAGCGTAGCTCCACTGAATTCCCAAGCATAAAATGAAGCACATATGTAAGCATTTAGAATGTTTTCAAATTCAAACCACCCATAAATCTATTTTATTTCGGTACAGTGACTTATATAAATGTAAAAAGAAAAAATGTCTGCTCTTTTCAGTCCAGCACTAAAACTGTTCAAAGCTAAAAAGTAATTGCCAGGAATAAATCTAAATTTATCTTTCAAAAAGATATTAAAATTCAGAAAGGATTTAAATTACTGGCTTGTCTCAATCACCTATCAATGCCACTGCAAGAATCTGCTCTGAAGAGCTAACTCATGTAAGAAAACCTTTAATATTTTGAAAATTAGACATATAATTATCAACTATATTCTTCTTTACCTGAATTTTACACTTGTTCTAAGGGAATCAGGAACACAGTTTGCAATTACATCACATTACACCACGTGACAAGTGCATCTAGAACTAGGCTTGAAAATTCTAATTGTAAACAAAAGGTTTGATTCAATGTGCACTATTTATTGTCAGAGTGACTAATCCTGCATTTCTTCTTCATATCTCACTCCACTGAGATTTCCACAAGGCTTTTAAGGAGACACTGGTAAACTAGGCAAAGAAACCAGAACCTGGCCCTTTGAAGTTAGCTTGTGAGCTCTCACAGAGTCTGAGTTACAAGGGTGCACATTTTCCTATCATTTATATCCATTACCACTCCCTGGATCTGCACTTGCTGTTTCTGAACCAAAACGGAGCCTGCTTTGTGCTTGCAGAAGGCAGTGATCCAGAAAAAAGGATTTTTAAAGACTTCCAACAAAACCAAAGCACTCAGGGCAGGGGAAAAGCAGCAGCTACTTACTGAGAGGATGTTCTTCATTGTGATCACGAAGACATTGTAGGCAATCAGCCAGTCCCAGTAACGCAGAATGCTCCTGATGGGCTTCAGCAACAGATCTCCACCAAAGAGAAGGAAATAAAAGCAGGCTACCAAGTAGCCCATGCAGAATATGCTGATCCTCGTGGTCCCCGTTATGAAGATTATAGTCAGCACAAACCAGAAGAGGTAACTGAATATGATCACCTTATACATGTCTAAGTAGGATCTGGAAGTAAAAGAAAGAGGAAAAAGTTACCAATTGCTGAGGGCAATGCTACCTTTCCTCCTTCTGTGCTACTGAATGACATTGGTGCCCAAGATCTTTGGGGTTGGACTCGGCGATCTCCAAGATCCCTTCCAACACTCTGTGTGTGATCTTTGGAGTGTTCTCATCCCACTCCAGCATTCCCACCCAAGTGCATCCTGCTTAAGAGTAACACTGAGGTCAGTGAGTCTGGGGCTGCCTGGCTCATACACTCCATTCTAGCTCATTCCATAAGCACCTTGCTACACCTGGCCAGGGCACTTTGCATCAAGCCTTGGGTGATGGAATGGGGGCAAACGTGTTCTCCACAAACTTCATGACACAGGAACATGACCTGCAAGGCAACGTGTTGAGTTTAAAAACCACCTGAAATAATCTTTTAAGAAGTCTGAGCAATCTTAAAGCAAATCTATCTTCAAAAGCCAGCTACAGTACTCCACTGCAAAGTGTAGGGTATTTACTGATGACTTCTAGGGAATTCAGCCTGGTTAAAAGCCTGCTTTTCAAAGACAGCTACTAAAAATATCTTTCTCCGGTGGAGATCAACTGTAAAAGTTTTGAGGGGTAAAAAGTTTCTACAGAATGTAAATGGGATAGAATTTACTGAGACATCTGCCAGGAACCTACAAGATAGAGCTGTCTGAGATCAGCCTGGCTCACAGTGGGAAAGAGTGAGAAACAATTTGGTATTTTCAGATTCCTTAGAATTGTTGACTTAATATTGACCCAATAAGCTTTCAAATACGAATATCTGCCAAAGGCAATACCAAATACTACATATAGCCAAACACTGCAAAACCAACTCATTCTTAACTTTTCTACCCCATTTAGTGTTCACTTCCAGATGGAACTGTGTTTTTAGGGTCTGTTCACCCAGGCTGCAAAAATTGATTTGTCAGGAAAGCAGGCAAGGGGACAGCACCGTAAGAGAAGTACATGTGTACCTGAGCCAAACCATGTAAGGACTAAATGAACTAAATGCACTCTATGAAGCCACATAAAAAGGCTCCTGCTGCTTGATGTTCTCAGGCTCAGAACTTTCTAGGAGTATGTATTTATAGTCCTACATTTATAGGTCTGTATTATACACTTTGCTTGCCGAAGCCAACCAGGGAGGCATTTAACAGAAGGTAATGACAAAGCTCCTTGATGTTTATTTCCTGCAAACATTTAAGAAATTTATGGACTACTGCCTGTGAAATCCAAAAAGGTCACGACTTCAGAGATGCTACTGGATAAAGCATGAACAAAGAATCAGTGTACCCTGGGAAAATAAAGAAGTGAAAGATGTCAGTTGAACGGGTCCTCGCTAAATTAATATGCACTGGAAATGGTGCTCTCACTCTTTCTCCAGACAAAAAGCAACCATAATATCTGGTGTTCCTTTAATAATAATTATTGATGTGTGGGATGGCTAGGAAGGAATTGCCTTCCTGACACTACTCTATCAACAGCAGTATTTCAAAAATCTTGTCCTCTGCTACCAGCAAAACACATCAGCATCTTTCAAGAAAAGCCCCAAACGGAACTGAATTGATCAAATAAACAGCAATATCTTAATATTTTTTCAATAAAAATGGACTCTGACTCTAAAGGCAACTGGAACTGGCTGGATCCAAGCTTTCCAACATTTGGTTGAACCACTGGTCCAACAGTAGATATCACTCTTAGATTAAAACTACCAATTAGAGAGAGTATGAAAATAAGATGATCACTTAGCTATTTTTTCACTATGTGAACAGTTTGCTACATTTCAGCAGTCATCTAAAATATTAAATACATCTGTTTTCTCATTTTCCAAACAGACTTTAAATATAATAGCATTGGACATCTCTAAACCAACCAACCGACGAAAGAGGAGGAAAGGAAAAACATCTCAAGAGGCAGGAGGCAATACAATGGTGTCCACTGCCAAATGGTGTAGCTCTTAGAAATGGAAATCACTCTGATTTTTATAAATAGGCCATTACAAGCAAGCCAAACCATAAAAATGGCTCCCAAGAATTCACCTCGGAGTGGACATCTTGCAAAATGATGTTTGACCAAGTCATGCAGGGCCACTGAATATCACCAACCAGCCCAGGTACCTCTGTGCTGTGCCAAGAAAAATGTCACATGGACAGAACTACACTCGAATGGTTTCAGGTAGATAAAACTGTTCCTGAAATCACACTTCTTTCAAATGTAATAGGACAAAACTCCTTGTCCCTTACAGCGTGGAGTCACCCTTCCCCTGAACATCGTTTATGGGTAGGTCAAGAGAAGGAATGAAGATGTGTCTTGGCAGAGGAGTTCTCAACATATTGCCTCTTAAACCACTTGATGCTCCCAGATGCAAATCTTTACATTCTGCCCCAAGCTAGCAGAAAAGTGAGCAGTTTTGATTCCTTGCTCTGAAGATTACAATGCAACCATTGGAGGCTGAAGCACGAAGCCACCCCAACAGCTAAAAAGACCCTGCACAAACCCAGAAGGTCAGTAAGGGTGCTTAACCTCTGTTTGAAAACTTGTTCACAGACAGCAGAAATGCTTGGTCTTGGAGAGCATACACCATAATTTCATGCTTTCACTGCAGACCACACGGATCATTAGTTTAATGCCATGTAAACCTTCCAAACCTCATCTTCTAAGTGGTCTTTAACTCTCCAGCCAGTCACAGAGAGGAGAGGCCACCCTCAGGATGTGGTATTTGACAATACACCTAGGAAATCTAAGCAGCTGCTTCCCGAGGGCACAGTCCCACTCCCCTTCATCCCCTCAGCTCTGCATTCCAGCCCCTTCTTTGGCTTTGGCTCTCTGAACTGCTTTCAAGACACAAATGTGCAAAAGCCTATTTATTTTTGGGGGGGAGGACAGAAGGAAGGGATAATTTTCTGCCTATCCAGCCTATGAACCAACTCACTGCTGGTGTGATGAATACAAAGGTGGAAGTGTGTAGCTAGAGGCCAGGAATACAGCCACACATCCAAGGAAGATTCAAACTCTGGCTTTTGGTGGCATGATAGCCTCTGAGTAATTATACAGAAGAAAACTGAAAGACAAATAAAAAAATAATAAATATTGACTTGCCAACCGTGTCAGTACCAGAACCCAGTGGTACTCTGGGTAACATGTTGGAAAAATTTACTGTATCACTTTGCTCAAAACCAAGGAAGACAAAGTCTGAAGTTCATGCCAACCATCCATCAAACCTATTATAACCTCAGATGGCTCTGCATGTCAAATGATCTGCTTCTCTGTACTAAAGATTGGTCTTATCATGATTGCTTCAATATTTGATGTCCATTACTTTAACTGTAATACAATCCAGCCTGTTGCAAAGAAAATTGCTGTAGGTGTAGTTGTATTCCTGGCATGCTGTGGCCAGTCTAGTGTACAGGCACTGAGAGGTTTCCCTCATCAGCACCTCAGATGTTATCTGCTTTAAAAAAACTCCTAAATCCAAAGCTGTGTTGTTTGTTGAGGCTCATTCTGTTAGCAACAAAATGTTTATCTGCTTTATATAAACATAACAGGAAGCCTGTCATGATATTCACAGATCCTCTTCTCACTGGCTTAAGTTAGAACAAATGTAGTTCCAAGAAAGGCATTGGAGCTGCCTGGGGGGACCTCACCTGACTCATCTGGTGGTGGTTCTCAGGGTGCAGGTATTAAAGGGGACAGTTCAGTGACTGGATGTTAATATTGTTCCTGCTCTTATGAGGAAAAAAAGTAGATTACAATCCTATTTTTTTTCCCCTGACAATGCCTAGGAGAACATTTGAAAACTGCTTGGGAACTGAAATGAGAATTTTCCAGCTTCAGAGACTGTGGGAAAGGATTATCCTCAGTGAAGTCACTTTAAATCCTGTTTCATTTTAGAAGCTCCTACGTCTATTCTTCATTTTTATTTCTGTTTCAAAGCCCTTTGGTTGTGCTCTCCTTTGGGGTCAAGCACATACCCCCTGAGAAATCTGGGGGTGGAAAGACAAGAAAACTTCAGGAAATCTCTTCTTTAGAATGTATTTATCATTGTTGAGCTCAAGTATTTCTCCAGAGAGAAGAAAATTAAGCAATTGGAAATATGTTCTGTTTTTCTGCCACTGTTTATATTGCAGTTGAAAGCTTTTTATCCATGCCTACTAGAACAGTGACCAAGTAGCATCATCTCAAGGGAAGTGACACTTCAGAAAGAGTACTTTGGTCTGCAACTGTCACTTCTTTTACATGGCAGTAAAAACACATCAGGATTCTCAGGAAGCACATGAACAATAAGCACTGATTTTTCTATTATAATGCTTTGTAATTTATTCATAACCAGGTTGTCTTCACTTAGTTGTTTGGCTCTTTCTGGCTGACCTCTGGAGAAAAGCCATTTTTCATTTTGCTTCCTTGGATAAGCTTTGAACTGAGTTCTCGTCCATGTTACTAAATATTTAGACCATTCTGAAACTTCTATGGCAAAGTACAAGAAATGTTTGGAGCCAAAGCCCTTTCACTTCCAAATTGTCTTGGATGGAGGCCAGACACATACATTTTCTTCTGAGGTATATATCTTTGGTGGATTCTCCAGAGCTTGAGAGTCGTCCTTGTTAAAGATTTATAATCCCTGATAAAAGATTCAGTTGCTTGAAGAGACTTTCAGCCATTCTCAGGTGCTTCTTTGGAGCAACCAAGGCATTTACGACTGCGTATGCACAGTGCAACTTCTCAAAAGTAACTTCATCTAAAGCCTGGGAAAATCTGCACTGTACCAAGAGCATCAAGGGCTCAAAAAAAGGAAAAATAGCATCAAGAACACAAGACTTCTTATGTGGTTTGTATTAAGGGAAGGTCTGTTTATCCCTGTGTACACCATCCTATGAGTATGTTCCCTTTACAGAGTTGGGAAGCTAACACTACGCTACCACTGCTATTATTTTGGTGGGGGGGTTGGAGTAGATCAGCCCTAGCTGTCCATCACAACTCCAACGATTCTGTGAAGCAAAAAACCCCAGAAGTTACAGCTTACCTGCCTGAGCACTTAGAAGAAAGGATATCAGAAACAGGAATCTCCTCTGCTCCTGAATTTAGTGGGGTTTCTACTCGTTTGATGGACTTTTCAAACAAAAATGTCCCTGTTCTGTTTCTTTCTCTGCTTTGTTCTTTTCCTTCTACATCTTATTCACACAACATAAAAGTATCACATGAAAGAGCCACGCAGATTTCTGTATTCAGCTGGAACAAGTATAAAGTGATCATGGTTTATTTGTTCAGCTCACCACTACTCATGGGATTCTTTACTTTTTCTGGGGTTTTGTACTCTCCACCAGCAATATTACTCACTACTTAACACAAGTTGCAAACTCCCAATTAAATGGTTGCGTATCGTTCCTCATAGGTCTGTTTTGTCAGCACATGCCAAGCAGGGTGTTTGAAGGGAGGGGATGCCACCAATGACTTCAAGCTGAAGCATATGAACCCAAACACAGAACGTAACCCGAGGATTGTGAAGGGGCAGCAGGCCAGTTCAGCTTGGACTTTACTTTCCATTATAAACCTGACTCTGATTCCCATCCAAAATCTTCAAAGAACATCCTCTGTGTGCTTGGCCATTTCATGCTTGGCTATTTGGGAATATCTTCTAGAGACAACTAGAAATACCTGTCAGATTCCAGGGAACTCTGAAAAGATGCCAGAAGAGGCTGCTTAAAAAGCAGCGATTTTCTTGCTTCTTTTTCCCTTCTGAGTACACATTCCCATCATTAATGAGTTGGAGTTTTTTTCTGGACTAAAAGGGGGAAGGGACCTTCAGAGGTCCCTTCCAGCCCTAGCCATTCTATGATACTGTGAATGGCTCCATGATTGATGATCACCTAGAACAGCTCAGCCCATTTCTTATTCACCTTTTTAAACAACCTTCTTAAACAAGGCAATGTGGAGAATCAGGAGGACACACCAGTTGTCCTTCCAAGACACTTTTAAGGTTCTTATGCCTCGATGGAATAGCCTGAAGGACAGTGATGGCTTTGGGAGATTAAACATGTACAAGGGCAACTTCAGACAATGGTGGGATCTTGCTAATGTGCCTGTGTCTCAGGGGAAGCCACCAGAATGCTGAAGTCCACTCCTAACACTGCCCTACAGGACATTCCTGGAGGGAATGCTGCTTCCAGGCAAATTTAATCACTGAATGTCCTTCTGGGAAGTACTTAAACCAATCAGCAGCATCAGGAAGACTTGTTTTCATCTGCCCTTTTCTAAACCAGAAGCTGATTACCCAGAAGCAAACTATCTGCTGCCTCCTAGAGCAGTAAAAGCTATGCTATGAGATGGGAGATACAGGAATATAGACTCCAAGTAAAATTGGAAACAGGTAGAGTTACTTTCCCACTAGAGCACTTGACAGAAAGTGTCACTGTAATTTCCAAGTGTTTAAAATTCACTTCCTACCGGCAGTGAATGAAGTCAGGGACAGGATTATGCTGGCTAAAAGATGCTGCATCAAGATTCATGCAAATTTCCACGTTGTCTCCAGCTATGATGCGTACAGCAGCTTTATTTTCATCCTCAAATGTCTGCCTTTGTAAGGATGCACACAGCAGCAACATGAAATCATCTAGGAGAAAGCAGAAGTGGAAGGAAAATATTCAGTCATTAACTCAGGTGTATGGAGTGGTGGGGATGTAATGTAGTTACCAGACTCTTTACCCACACTTTGGGCCTCCAAGACTGCACTATTTTTAATGTATTTAACACCAATTTGAAATTTATTAATGTATTTAGGGGTTTTATTTGGTATCTTCCATGATTTTTACTGAGAAATAAATGAGAAAAAGGGAAATAACTCATCCTTTTTGATGCCACTTCATGAATAATGGGATAGGGGAAAAAACAGAGATGCAGAAATCACCAATTCTTTGCATTCTTCTACTATGTACGAATCCACACTTTGTACCTAATCTCCCACAGAACATGTCAGCTTACTACTGAAGAGTAAATAAAAGTCTAGCTTCAAATTACACTGTACAGATGTTTTAAGCAAAGGACAAGTAAACATTTCACAGCTACGTGCTAAAATACTTACAGACAAGGAAGACAGGGTTTGGTCTGACAATGAAGTCTGGAAAGTATAACCACTTTATGATGTTGGAGTTGAAATTGGCATTACCACTTCTCCACGGATAATCTACGTGACAGAAGCAGGCAAAAATGCAATCAGCACTTTATAACAATGACATCATCCTTTTCTTCTAAACATTTATCAGTTTTCCAACACTTTTCTGTAAATCCAAGCAGCAGTAACTGTCCATAGAGGGTTAGTGTCCTTACCTTTACAAGGAGCAGGTGGGATGCCAATGCAAAGGAAGTACTGGAATGTAATGATGCATGCCAGAAAACAGCAGTATTTTGGCCAGATCTCTGCAATAGCTTTTCTTCTCCGTCGATACAACACAGCAATCAGCCAGAAGGCATGAATCATGGCATAAAAATCCATCCGTTGACCAATTACATTCACTGACAGAAGAAAACAGGTCTGGAAATGAATTAAAGAAACATAAGAAACATTTTCAACCTGATGGCTGGTCGATGCAGCACTGATAAACTGCTCTGGATCCTGACAGAGTGCTTGGACACATGCTGGGACTTACTGCAGGAACCCCCTGCAAACCAACAGGCTAAACTTGGTTGGAGTATTGTGTCCCATTCTGGTGTCACTAGTTCAAGAGAGACAAGGAACTACTGGAGAGAGTCCAGTGGAGACTAAGAAGATGCTGAGGGGACATCTCTCTGATGAGGAAAAGCTTAAAGATCTGGGGCTACCCAGAGAGGTTGTGGCATCTCCTCTGGAGACATTCCAAACCCACCTGGACATGATCCTAGGCAACCTGCTCTGGGGGACCCTGCTGGAGCAGGGGGCTTGGACCACATGACCTCCAGAGGTCCCTTCCAATCCCCACCATTACGTGGTTCTGTGTCTCTGTATCTCCCCAATAGCAACTGAATGATCTTTGGAGGTCCCTTCAACCCCTAACATTCTGTGAACCCTCCCCAACTCTTCTGTGAGTGTCAGCTATGTGAATACAGCTCTACATCAGGTTTCCCTTATGTGATATCTAAAGATACAGAATGAAAAGAGCCTTGTCTCAGGACCCCATATGTGAAATGTTTAACTGTTGCCAAGCAAAGTACATATTACACAGACAGATTCTTTGATAGCACTTACAGAAAGCTCAAAGAAGAGGAACTATTAAGAACAGCAACAACCAAAGTTTATCCTTGTAGGAACTGCACAAAAAACCTAGGGATTTGACCATGAAACTTCTACTTACTACAGGCAAACCCCAGTCAATTCCTGTAAGGCAGTTTTAATTCTCCATTCTTCTAAAGGTTCTGCATCCCAGAGCACTTCTGTTCTCTGACTCCACTTAAAGTAGTCCCTTTGCTCTGCCATGAAGCATGTCTTCAAACTTAGTGAATAATTCATGACTCATTTATTCAGTGCACTTCACTATTTGGATTTTCTCTCTACTCAGATTAGGATGAGGATAAATTTATTTCCCAAAGGAAATAGCTTGCTGATTAATTTTCATTTTCACTAATTCTTACTCCTCAGACTGGCTTTGAACAGTTTACTCTCTTTATGAGTAGCAAGGGTTGGTAGTGCTTAACAGATAGGTCAAGAGCATCATTCTGAGGTTTGGGATTCATTGTCCTCAGAGTTGCATTCTTCAGATAGCCACAGACATTTGTGAAAAATCATTTCTACAAACATTTCTGAAAGTACATTTCATGTGTCTGTGAAAAAACAGAAGAGGTAAGGGAACAGAGATGAACATTTTGCCTTTTAATGAATTTTTTTGGTGCCACTTGTTCAGCAATAGCTTGTTTTCAAGCCAAGCTCAGTTCTCCTGTTTTGCTGCTGGGTTGGGTGAAGCAGATAGGAGGAGTACATTAGCTGAGCCTAAACTCCAGCAGTCTGGACCACAAGAAGATATCCTACTAAATAAGACACCTAGTAGATGTTTAGAACACACCATGGATGTTCAGAAAAATCCCTTCAACTCCTTTGTACCCACCTCTACTAATTCTCTGTTTCTTGTCTTCTGAGAAGTTCTTTGGAGAAAGAACTTCACCTGACACTAGGGGCACAAAGCAGCAATAACCTTCACTGGAGCTCTTGCTCCTGCAGGAAGCTCACAGCTGTAGTAACAACTATAAAAAAAGTAGGAGGCATTTGTGCAATCACAGGCAAAAGAAGCTTAGAAATTATAGAGACAATGGCCTGTTAGCCCCTGGTTTCTTCTGCTGCTTGGAACCAGTTCTTGGTTCCCTCTGTGTGTGGGCATGAGGGGGTTTGCCTTTGGTCTGTCCCTTGTACTTTCTTGTGGTGAGACTTGTTTTGCTATTAATAAGACCCACAAAGAAAAGCAAGAGGAAAACCACCACTAGCAGACAGATAGCAACTGTGGCAAGGTCTAACACGAGTGACAATGCACAAAGACATCCAGCTGTCAAACACAGCTCAAGCCAGTATTCAAAACTCACAT
Source organism: Chloroceryle aenea (assembly GCA_013399075.1). NCBI lineage: Eukaryota > Metazoa > Chordata > Aves > Coraciiformes > Cerylidae > Chloroceryle > Chloroceryle aenea. The sequence goes on from VWZY01011062.1 coordinate 216,664, forward strand.
AATCAAAAGGTTTGGGATGATGGTCTAAAGAAAATTAATATGTAGTGATTTACCTCCAAACCAAACTTGTAGAAGAAATAGTTTATGAAATACTTGACACAGTTTACCAGTCCATCATCCAGATGTGCTCTCGTAATGTCATGGAAAATGGTTTTAGTCACAGGTGCAGTAAGGTTATTCCGACATCTGTAGTACTCTTGGTGCCGGTAGATTGTAACTTCAAAAGCCAGAATAGCCAGCATCAGTAAATTATTCTGTGGGAGGCACAATTAGAGGAATATTAAATACAAATCAAAACCAGAAGATGATGTAAAATTTTCTGATAAGCATAAATTCCTGTATACACAAATGGATGCTCCTACTGAGTGCTTCTGCGCACCAGGATGCACTGGTCCCCGTTCCCAGCTACTATCACTGAGACGAGTTGATTAAAAAGACCAGCTCAGAGAAGGTCCCTCAAGGAAGCCATAACAAAAGCCAAAGACAGTTTCAAACTAAGAGAGGGAGATTTAGACTGGAGAGAAGGAAGACATTTTTATACTGAGGGTGGTAAGAGCCTGGCCCAGGCTGACCAGAGAGGTGGTGGCTGCCCCATCCCTGGAGATGTTCCAGGTCAGGCTGGCCGGGGCTCTGAGCAACCTGTCCTAGTTAAGCTGTCCCTGCTCACTGCAGGGGGGTTGGACTCGATGACTAGAGGTCACTTCCAACCCAAAACATTCTACAATTCTGTGATCTCTTTTAACTGAGAAGTATTTGGAAGAGGAATGTCCTGACAGAGGTGCCACTGTTGTTTTTTTGGTTTGGGTTTT
>VWZY01011063.1:0-76605 GCA_013399075.1 Chloroceryle aenea
AAACATCACCCTAGGACACCAAGGGATGAAATCCAGATGCAGGAAGTGGATAGCATCCTGCTGCACTGAATAGACAGCTGCAGAAGGGAGCAGCAGAGATAAGAAAGGAAGTAAAAGATGAATCTCTTCTAATTATAGAAATACCTGCCAGATATCATCCCTCATAGGCACTCTGCTGGACTAATTGGGAATGGGGAGAATGCAGCAGCTGAGGAACTAGGAAACTTATGGAGCCACCACCATTAGCCATGGTGATTAAATTGGGAAGGAAATGAAATGACATCCCATCAAATGTAGTTGGTAGCTCGTATGGACTACTAGTATGGCTACATATTTTATTTTCATAAGACAATATCTTAGATACAATTTTCCTACATTAGTAAAACAATGTTGTCTTCTAAGTACTGCAGGCCCTTTTTCCCCATCCCCCAGACAATGAATTTGCAGCCAGGCAGCATTGTAAAACAGGGGCTATCTTGCCCTAAAATGACACAAAATGTGCAATCATCATCCAAAAGAGAATCTGTCATCAGGTAAGTCAAACTCTTAATAGCAGAGATGATCAGCAAATCCCGTGTTTAAGAAACTTTAAGCAGCTGAAGCTGATGGGATTAATGCACTGATTTAATAGAAGGATGAAAAGCTAGAATATAAGCAAAGCACTTTTCAAATCCTGGCAACCTGAATAATAACCAGACAGTAATCCAGGTTCAAGAACTTTAACTGTGCAAAAATTATTTTATAAGTCATCAAAATGGACAACCCATCCTACAAAATAGCATTTTTCCACTAGCAGCTTGAAAAGTGTTTAAATGGACTATTTTGCATGAACAGAACTTCCAGTTGTCAAAACAGTAAAACAGTAATATTTGGCAGATGTGGGAATTTTAGATCTCCTGTGTAGCTCTGCTGTTCCCAATAATGCAGCATTTGTCTTATTGATTACACCTCTTTCTGTACTGTACTAGTTAATAAGTCACAGCATGGTTGGTGAATGTTTTTAGCGCTTGCTCTACATAGTTTTGTGATCCAACTTTCCCCACAAGATATAGATCTTTTCCCAACCAAAGTAAGAGAGAGCAAGTGAAATCCATGCACCAACAAGCATTTTGAGTTTCATTTTTGTGTAACACCTCCATTTGACGTTTTCATCTTCCATTGATCTGTTTTCTTTCATGGGTTAATGAAAATTTTGTTGGCTTTGTGTCAGTGAGAAAAATTTTAGTTGCCTTTCTTGTCATTTTGTGTTTTATTGCAGCACTTTAAATGAATTATAAAGGTCACACAGTAATTCTGCAGAAAAATTCTATATGAAGCAATCATAAGCGTCGCTATTTATGACAGGAATCCCCATCCCACAAAGAAATAAATTCAGGTAGACAAAATCCCAAGATATATTGATGTTAAAAGAAAAGCCCTTTGCAATAGGAGCTACCAAAATGTCTGATGTGCCCACTGCCAGTATGATCCTTGAGAACTAAATCAAAAGAAAAGCATTAAAAACTCTTTTCAGATTCCTCTGTAAACTTTGAGAAAGTTTCTTTTCAATAAGATGAAAACCATGATTGAATTGAACAGATATTCCTCTTACATATGTAGACACTAATGGGCAGCATTAGTGATGTTTGCTTTCTTAGGAAGAAGATAACTGAATATTTATTCGCTGTGGAAATGAATGTGTGATAAAGCAAACAATCACAGAGTTAGTGAAAGAGCAATGACTGGAGGAAAGACATTACTGAGCAAAATTTTTTTTTTTTTCTTCTAAGACCTTTTCCTGGAGGAGAAAGACCACAGAGCAGAAAGATCTGTATGGGAAGAATTTGAGATATAACTAGTGAGGCTGGGTGGATAAATATATAGGTCAATTGCTATCATTGGAAACATGCATTAAAATCACCGTGTAATCAATTTCATAGTTATTCTTAATTAAAACATCTGTTCTGATTCCAAGAGAATCTATGAATAAATAATTGATAATAAAAATCTTGTTTCTATACATTTTCTTCCAATGTTATGCATTCCACGTGATTATAATTGCCTGGGTTAAAATTAGTGAAAGCTAATCATTATGGAATTATGATATTTAAGAGCATAAGCAGTGAAAAACTATCATACATGAAATAATTTATGATTTATGTTTCTATAATTTATGAAATAAAGACATAGCCTTGGGCACTAGTTTCTTTTATGTAAAGAAAAAAAAAAATGTTTTCTGCAGGGAACAACCTTGGGTTTTGGTTAAGGCAATATACTGGGAATCAGTGATTTTGCTTTCTGTTCCACTGCCTTGTAATGTCACAAACTACAGTGTGCCCTAGGTAAGAGCCAGCCTGCTGGTAACTCAGTTCACTTTGCAACGTGGGCATAATGACAGTTTTCTTCAATCTGTCTTGTTTGTTTAAATTAAAAACTTTAGTTATATGGTTGTACAGTGCTTAAATCCTTACTCTAGTCTAGGTGGGAGTTTATTGGTGCTATTGGATTATTAATAGTCTTTTTGTACCGAAATGTTTCCCATTGAGAAATGCTTATGGAGGTGATTTTCAATTTTGTAGAAGTTTCTCCCAAGAAGAGTAACTATGGAGGTGCCTGTAGAAGAATAGCAAATGATATCGTGAGTAAGACTTGCTAACAGAATTACCTGAATTTAATTGCTGATCAAGTGTTCAGCAATTCCTGGCATTCTCTCCTTCTCAGTCCACAGTGCAGCTTACTTGAAGGCAGTGGAAACCTAATTCACTGTAGCCTAATCCCAAATGATTAACTTGAGTGTCAACTTTATGGCATATCCAGCATCAACTTTGTTCTGCTTTACAGCACCAAATAGCACAGGTTGAGTAGATTATAGTCATCAGCTAAACTGCATTCACAGCTATTTTGTTTTGCCAGAATAGCGTTAAAGTAGCTGAAGTACATTCTCTAATCTCTCTTCACCTTTTTCCTGTCAGTCCCTCATTTTTCTTCCACAACCACATCATCCCTCACAAAGACACTGTGTATTCCTTTTCATTATTGTTAGCATATATGTTGCTATCTCCGTCCTTTACCTCATCTGCTCGAAGGAAAGGAAAGGAAAGGAAAGGAAAGGAAAGGAAAGGAAAGGAAAGGAAAGGAAAGGAAAGGAAAGGAAAGGCATAGCATTTAGAAGTCACCCTCCCAAAGACTGAAAAGAGCTAAAGATCTTTAATGGCGGCAGATATGCACTGCTCTGCAGGGAGGGAGTCAGTGCTGGCGAAATAGCCAGTAATAAATAATAAACTCTTCTCTGGAGACTTTCAAGACCCTGCTGGATGTGTTCCTGTGTAGCCTGCCGTAAGTGTTCCTGCACTGGCAGGTGGGTTGGACCTGATCTCCAGAGGTCCCTTCCCTATGATTCTATGAACTAGCTCTGTGTGCCAAAGGAAGGTGTTTCTAATATACTACCTTTAGCAGTGAAACAGTGTGGTTTCCTTCTTAAATTTCTCTTAGAAAGGTCTTTTCCAGGTGTTATAAAAAGCAATTAGATTATGCTGTTGCTTTGGTGATGCTGTCTAATGAAAATTCTATGTTCCCCTTGGCCAGCTGGCCCTCTGCATCTGACACCCAGAGCTGGCTGCTTCTAAAGCAGACTGGCTGAATCCATGGTGAACAGCACTGGTGGTCCAACTCTGGATAAGGAATACATCTTAGACATCTTTGTACTTACTCTTCCATAAACCCTTCTACTGTGTATACAACATTTCTCTAGTTTGTGCAGACATCATGAATTAAAATTGAGATGAGCCCCGGGTAACAGCAGTAATTTTCCACTCGTGATTGTTATGACAACATACCACTGTTTTGAGCTACTTGTGCTGTGACCTCTACTCCAGCTGCTTATGTTAACTGTGTTCCCGATGGAAGAGACATTCTCACTCTTTCGAGTTGAGGAACCTAACTTTTCAGGATGATGCTAGACAAATTGCTGTAAGATGGGAATAACCTGTGGGAAGTGGTACTCCCAGACCTACCAGACATAGAGGGAGATATGTGATTACCCATCTCTCTCTGGGTGTCAGCAGTGAAACAGTCTGGGTTATCAGCAACAGACATCTCCTTTCTGTTGCTAGGAAGCTGCTCATCAGGGAGACAATACCCACAGGTGGGACAGGGCAGTAGTCTGCACCTGAGATGACAATTGTAATTTATATACACGTGTGGAGGTTTTCCTAAAGGTGCCTTGGTTTTGCTACAGAGCACAAGCTCATTTACTTGGAGCTAATATATCAGTAAAGAGAAGTTTATCAGCAGAAGCCTTTCAATATTTGTGCTTTCTTAAAAAAGCAAATTAAAACTGTCTTAATTCCTCCTTTCATCTCTCAGATGGGATGCACTTCCATCTCCCACACTAGCTAACTGGGAGACTGGCAAAGCACCCACGGTGTCTGGTGATGAGTCCTGAGTTGACAGAATATATTTTAAAATGTTCTCTGAAAAAGTTAAAAGTGCATATTGTGTTACTTTTATCCATTTCTCATCATTTTGCACATGGAGTGATGAGTGTAGTATGGTGTATTCTGTGAAGGAGAATTCTGCTGCTGCAGCAGGAGGGGGAATTCCTCTATATGTCCCGTAATGCTGGTGTAATTGCTGCACGCCAGAGGAGCACAGCCTTGCAACCCTCAGTGCCTGGTACAGTCAGGTCATTTGGTTAAGCTCAGAAAGTCATGAGAAACTCACTGAGGTGAGTCAAGATCTGGGCTAAGGATACATGAAATAAGAAAAGTTTAAAATAAATAATTAAATAAAAGGAAGTCAGCAAAGACTCACAGGACATCATTAGTGGAGATCACCATACTAGTGCTTAGCCTAATTTATTAATCCTAGCTACCTTTATATCTGAATTAGCCAACAAATGACTGCTCTCTGCTCCTTAGTGTTTACTGTTCTCTCAGAATCTCTTCACAGATGGAAAACTTGCCCAAGCGAAAATGATCCCTCCTCAGGCCGCCCAAGGGAGATGACAGCAGTATGCCCTGCAGTCCTGTCTGATCTGCTTGGCTTGTACTCACAGGATGCACACTGCGCCTTGGGTGTGATTATAATTTACCAATAGCTTACTGAGCTGCTTTTATATGTGCACACAAGCATTCCATTCAGAAACGTTTTTCAGAAGATTTTTAATATATTTTTTTACATATTTCATATTTATTTTATCAGTTATGTTCTTTTCATATTTCAAGAAACACAACTCTTGCTGCAATCCCTACACCAGATCTAGAAAAGCTGGACCATCTATTAGTTGTGCATAGGCCAGAAATGCACCTTCTGTGGCACTCATGTTCCTTTACAATTGTCACTGATTCAGAAGCTTTAGAATCAAAAATTGCTTTACTGTATCTTCGTCTACTTCCTTCCTGTTGCTTACTGTATCTTTGTCTATTTTTTCTCCTGTCTCAGTTGCAGATTCTAAAACATTCCAACAGGATTCACCCTAATTATATAGTATCATGTCTTTTTATGTATTTGGGGAGTCTTAAAAAAAAAAAAAAAAGGTTTCCAAAGCTGTCAGTAGGTTATTTTGTGTAAACATTGTCAAATAAGCCTACTTGCTGTGGGGAAAGCAGACAGCTTTCTGTTCAGTTTCTGAGATCTTGCTGCCAAACTATGCAAGACCAGCTTGTCAGTCCACCCCCTAAATTTACCAACAAACTATAAACATCCTTCAAAGGTAAAACTCTGTAAACAAATTGTTTCCCATTTTATAAGGGAAACAGTGTTGCTTGGACGATAAAGGGCAACGAGAGAAACCAGTTTGTCACATTCTGTTGACTGCTGTGTTAAATATACTATTACCTATTTGTCTCTGTAAGCAAAGCTTGTAACCGTCCATATAATTTGATGATTGTATGGCAGTGCAGCTCTACTGGAGAGGAAAATCCATCCTGAAAAGAATACAAGTGACTTGATCATAAACTTCATATCTAAAGGTAGTTTCCTTACAGCTACACCTTCAACACCTTAGCATCTAATAAGAATTACAGGACATTACTTAGGAGTCTTACATTCCTTGGAAGGAATGGTTAGAATTTCCAGAAATAAGTGATCAATATTGTAGATTGAGACAAAATTTATACAGTAAATTAAATATAGGAAAATAATTTTAAGGTTAAAGAGATATTTAGAGGTAATTCTGATGCTATTTTTTGTTTCAGGCAAACATATCTTTTCATCTTTCAGCCTCAACTTCCTGCGCACCTTGGATTTTTCAGATCTTCAGTAAACTGAATTGATCTCTTAACCCTCCAATTTACTTCTTACTTTTATTTGCAATGTGCTTTCTCCTGTCATACTCCTTACAAAAACTGTCATTACTGCTAATCTTTTGTTGCTGATTTTAAGCAGACAGGTGCACTTTGTTTAAAGATTGAATCAAATCTAGTCAGTAAAGAGAGAATTTTTAAAGGCTTAAACTCATAAAGCTGACAGCCAGTCAGCCCAAAAGCCTCACACCGTGTTTATTGAAACTTTGTTTCAATATTATATTATATACATTTAAACAAATACTTTAACAGGTGAAAACTTTTTTTTCCACAAACTTATTTTTGATTTTGTGCTGGAAGTTTCTGTTTTTCTCCCTTGTTTGGAGCCATGGGATGCTGAACGGGCAGGATTGCTACTGGATGCACACTGCTGTGAGCAGCGCCGTGAATGTGTCCATGGGGCCAAGCATGTGGGTGCCTGTTGGAGCTGTGTCTCTGAGCTGGCCACCAGGTACCTTGTACCATCCTGCCTGAAGGAGGGCTCCTTGGGAAGATGGAAATGACTCATGGAAATTAATAATTTCCTAATTATTATCCTCTATCACAGACTTGCTGCTTCGTTGTGTCTTGTACTGTTAATTACACCTGAACCAGTGTTATGTGTCACTGCACTGATAAGGTGACATTTTAAGTTCGTTCTAGATAGCCACAAATAAGTCCACAAGGGAAGGAGTAAATCAAGCTCTTTTTCTGCAAGCTCAAACGGTTATCTTCTAATCCTGTTGCAGCTGAAGTAAGAGAAATAAAAATTAGACTTTGTTATTTTTTGCCATCAGAGGTTCTCCTATTTTCACTGTACTAGGTCAATCACTGTATTTGGCTTGCTTATTGTGCAACTAGTAACATTTTTGCAAACTTACAGTATGAACAATTTACACACTAAATACGAATTTTAAAACTTGATTAATTTTAAAATATTCTCAGTTTTCTGGGAAGGAGAATGGTAAGAACTCTTCAATAGATAAGGGAAATGTGTGACCTTATTAAAGTGGTTGGCTTTAAACTTCAAAATATTGTTTCAGGAATGATCTATACTGTACTTAACTGCAAAAGTGAATATTTGGGCAAAATAAAAGTAGATCAAAACAAGGAACTTAAAAATGAAAGCCTTTTGAAGGTCTACTGCAGTTGCTGGTAGCATAAACAGTTTTGCTTATACATGCATATTTATTAGTTTCTTCTCCCGAAGCCTAGCATAAACCAGACAATTTCTTTCTATTTGTTATCAGTGAAAGTGATAACATTTACTGGTTTCATTGTGTTTTCTAAATGCAGTATTTCCTTCCTATCCTTGTCTGTGGAAACTGTGGCCAGTAGAAGGCTATAAAAATAATTCTGATTTTTGCATTTATCTTTAGGTGTGAGTCCATGATCATGTCTTTATGAACATATACCCATTATACATAAATGTGGTCTATGCAAATAAAATGCAAATGCAAGTTCATTTTTCAAGCTTTTTCTTTGACATTTACGAATCATACAGCTATATTTACTTGGCTGATGTTTTCAGCAGGTTCCCTGAAGAAATTCACATAATTTATATAGTGCTTTGCATGTAGTAACGCTGTAAAATTGTGTAAGCATCTGTTCCTGCAGATACTTTTGGAGACATGTGTTGAGCACTCAGATCGAATGCAGTTGCAGTACGTGCACAATAAAAATTATGGACTTGTTAAATTCCTGCCTGGCCTCCCCCACCTTCCCAGTTGCCTCTACACAATAGATATGGGGCTCTGTGACTGGAGGACCAGCAAATGCAAATGAGGATGTTGATAAAGGTCCATCCAGGGAGTACCAAGGCAAGGCAGTCCCACACAACCCTGTGCATTAGGACTGCTCCTAAAAAAAGAAAAGGTGGTTCATTGTCATAGGGGATTCCCTTGTGAGGGGAACAGAAGGCCCAGTATACCAGCCAGACCCATCCCACAGGGAAGTGCTGCCTCCCTGGGGTCTGGGTCAGAGATGTAACCAGGAATCTCCTGGGTCTGGAACAAACCTCTGATTACCATCTGCTACTGGTTGTGCAGGTGGGCAGGGGTGAGACTGCCTAGAGAAGACTTAGGGTGATAAAAAGGGACTTCAGTGCACTGGGTCAAATGGTGGAGGGATCAGGAGCACAGGTGGTGTTTCCCTCAATCCCTTCAGTGGCAACAAATGCTGAAGAGGAAAGCACAACCTGATCAACACTTGGCTTAGAGGCTGGTGCCATCTTTTGAATTTTGGTTTCTTTGATCCTAGGCATGTTTGCATGGCAGTGGGCCTGCTGGCGGCAGACAAGAGTGGAACTCTCCACAAGGGGGAAAAGGATTCTTGGCCTGGAGCTGGTGGGGCTCATTGAGAGGGCTTGAAACTGGGTGTGAAGCGGGGAGGGGATAAAACCAGGCCACTAGAGATGAGCCTTGAATGTTATTCCCTTCAATGTTTCACATTATTCTGACAATGTTCTTCATAAAATAGATTCAAGTTCAGAAAAGAGCAATGAACATTGTTGAGAAGAGGAATGAAGAATATCCAGAAGGAGAAAAACAAAAAACCTACAACACAGAGAAGTATATGTTTCATTTAATTCTAACAAATTCATATATACATGGATTATAAAGTATTTAATGTATTACCATACATAATTCAAATATTATCATCATTTATCATAGGAATGCATGTGCAGAGGGATCTACAATATTGCTTTTTCTACATCAGTGGTGACTCAGTAGAAAGAACGATGTTCAAAGAGGTATTTGGAACTCAATTTAGTTTTATATCATCATTCATTCTCTACTACCATGGCATGTTTTACTTTATACTGTCTCTACGCTGAATTGCCTGTGGAATAGCAGGTGGACTTTTCTTCACAAACCTTTACTCATCTTAAAAATTGCTCTCCGGGAGGGGCAAGAATTATTATCTCTATATGACAGATGGAGAAATGAAGCACAGGAATTCAAAACATCCACTGATTTTGAATCTTAATCTGAAATGCCAAAAGCTTTATTATTTCAAATAATTTACCATTTTGAATAGGATTTAATAACTTTGAACCATTTCAGTGATATCTGTAGGCACTGAGCTCTGTCCATTCTGCATTTTGATTATTTAAAGAAATGCAGCAACAAAATGATGACCAGTTATGTAAAGAATTACTGATGAAAAACATCATTTAATACTGGCACAGAAATTTTGAAAAAGAAGACAGCACCTTCTTCTCCTGGACAAGTGCAGCTGCCTATAGCTGTAATACTTTTTCTACATTTTCTGTTGTTTTTTTTTGTCAGCATCTTCCCACTGTAAAATACCTCAGTGTGCAGTCATTGTTTTGTTCCTTGAAGGTGGCCCATTCTATGCATGGATATGTGAAAAAAATGCAGATAACTGGAATCCTAAGAAAAAAACTTAAGAAAAATGGTCAACAGAATTGAACTGGGAATAATTCCAGTCTTCTAAACTTTTGTAATCCTTGGGTTTGTGACCTCTTTTGTGCATCTTCTAAAAATGGTCATTTTTGCTGTGCCATAGTAAATTGTGCATTTGAAAAAATAGGTCAGTGTAAGAACTGTGAAAGATTTATGGGATTGACAGCTACTTGTTTAGGTGGGTGTCCTGTTTCGAGTGAGAACAGAACTAATTCTGTTCAGTGATTTTACTTTTCAGTTCAGTTCTTCTAACTCACTGCACTTTCTGAAGTTAGCAGTGATAACACCCCATGTTTACAGTTACTACCAAGGGTTGGTGTACAGAACAAAGTCACTGCTGCATCTTCTGTACCACATTGGTGGGTACAGGACAGTGAAAGGCCACACCTTCAGGAAGGATTGGACAGGACAGGTGACCCTGAACTGGCCAACAAGGGATTCCAGCCCATATATTTCATATTTGGTATAGAGCAGAGGGATCTGGAGGGTCTATAGCTTGCTTGCTCGCTCATCGCTCTCTGGGGGCTCCTGGGCTCTTCTCCCCTCTTGGACTGCTTTGCCAGCTTTGTTCAGCTTGGCTCAGGTCCCCTTTCAGTTCCTTCCTTGGAGCATCCAGTGAGGACTCTGCCTGTTCTGCCTTCAATCCCAGTTGGTGTGTTCCTGAATCCAGTACCAGAATCCAGCTCCTGAACACAGCTCCTCTCTGCCTCGGGGCCCAGTCTGGGACCCCCTGGAGCCTGCTCCACAGCATCAGTGGTGACGGTGATGTAACTACCATCAGGGGGGTTGGGTTTGATACTGGTTTTGTACATATTTGTACATATTCTATTATTATCATTAAAGCTGTTCTAGTTTCCTTTTCTAATCAGTAAGTCTCCCTCTCCCTTATTCCCTTTCTCTACCTCTTTGTGGAGGGAGAGGGGTTAACAGAGAGTCTGTTTTAGATCTAAGGGGCCACCCTGACCCTAAACCATGACAGTGGGGAATGCTGATGCTCAGAGATCATAATTTCTAGTTTAGAGTCAGATCTCTTTGTGTTTAGGATTACTGTTAGTTGTAGTCTGTTTCCACTGCCTCTTACATTCATTTTCACCTCCTCCATTTGTGCTAGTCTAGTTGGTTTTCAGGAGGCAGAAGCACAGGAAACGGGAAGAGAGAGAGTGCAGTCCCAAGACCACTGTAAGTCAGTGCCTTCCTCACTTTCCCTCTGCATGCCTTCATACATTTTTTACTCATTCTGGCAATGGCACAGACATTTGTGGGTTTGCTGAAACCAAACACTGCTAAAAAGCTTTTGCCTGGATGAGCTGCACCCAGACTGGTGTGAGAAGGAAGGCAAGAACATACCGCAGAGCCTGGGACAGAGGGAGGGACTGTGAGGGCCTTGGTTTCAGCTCATGCTGCCATGTGATAACCTCATGCAGCTTCCTAGTAGTTGCCTGCTGGCTGGCACCAACGAGGCTGTCAGCTGCCAGAGCAACAACATCTGAAAAGTATCTCTTAATTGGTACATGCAAAGAAGCAAGGTGAGGTGATAAAAGCTCTATGTAGGCAGTTTGCAGAGGCAGAGTCTTAGCTACTGCAGAAATGCTGTTTGCTATTGTTTTCCAGAGGACTAGCAAAGGGTACAGTGACTGGAAATACTAAAAAATATCTGTGATGGGAAGTTTCAGCCTGCATGTGTGAAGTTTCACAACATGACGATCAGCTGAAAATTGATCTAAATATTGGAAAATGACATGCAGGATTATGTATAGGTGACCTCATACGTTGTATGTTGAAGAGTCATCTAGAGAAAAAATATAAATTCTGCAACTGAGCCTTAAATATTAGAGAAGATGATGTATCCATATCTTTTCAAGAAAAGAAAGAGTATTAGGATAATCTGTTTAATATTAAGGCATGTGACACTATTTTGACCTTATAAGTGAGTTTCTGATAACAATTCTTATGCCTTCATTTTGAAATAAAATTATACTACATAAGGTCTTGCAAAGAGTGTGTAGACAAATTCAGCATTGTTCAGAGTTTCACCTTTCATACATTTTTACCATGGCCACATACTGTTATTCTAAGTGACATTATGGTATGAGTCTATTGCTGCTTCTGGGGAATGGCAAGATATATGCACTACCTCTCTCCAGCACTGTATATGCCTGGAACTGCTTTGGGAATGGTTGTTATAATCATATTCATGGTGCATCAGAGAAGATATTTAAAGCATTAATCTTGAAATTAGTCAGAATTTCTTCCTGGGAGACCTTGAATGATTAAATTAGTGGTTATCTGACACATTCACAACTCTCTTGGCTTCTGATTTCTAATAGAAAACCTTGTTTATTATGGTTGAAGTGCTCTATTGTTAACCTGCATTCATGAAAGTCTAGAAGGACCAGACGGCATAAATGAAATAATAGGCAGAATTTGTTTCTGAGCTCATCAATATAAACACGAGTTTCAGAAGTGATAGGCTAGTTTAAGAATTTTTCAAGTTTTTAAAATTTTTTTTAACAATGTCACAGCATGTCACAGAAGCCTTTAATTGTGTGTGCTGTATGCTCATATCTGTAATTATCTCAGTTCACTAGCATGAAATTTTTTAATGTAGTGTATCTCATACTTTAGTGTTCTGAACATTACCCAGTGAGGGAGAGTTCCTGGAGAAGAACCTGACACCTTAAAGTTTGGTTCATCAGTGGCAATTTGGCAATTTTTCACATAAATGTCTAGTTCTGCTTATAGTGTAAGGATATGACTGTCAAGTGGAGTTCTATGAAATGAAACTTTGCCTTCTTCCAGGTGTCTGTTGAGTTAAAGGAAGATCAACCCTAGCATATTTATAGCGCTGCATAAGAACATCTTTGGTCATCATGGTCAACATAGGTAAACCTTGTCTGGAACAGTATGAAAAGGCTGTAAAAAAAGAATTAGGCCTACTGTAGACACAGCAAGTAATTCCAGCTGTTAGTAACAAGAGCTGTTAGTACACATCGCTACGGGCGGTCTCCATTGTGTCTCTCAAAAATTCTGAGATTATGTTGAACTGTGATGGCTGTCCTATTTAGATACTAATATTCATTGCATAGTTAGTTTGGGGTTTTTGGCAAACAGCATAAGAAAAATGCTGAAATTTTGCATCCATCAGTGCTGGGAGATTATTATTGTTTTACAAGGCTTACTCTTTGAATTGTAGGAATTACAGAGAATTGATAAAAATGCATGATCTTTGTCTCACAGACCACATAAGACATTGCTTATCCACATTTGCCAGAGATAATCTCATACATTTTGCACAAAATGATCAGTGATCACAGATTCCAAAATGTTATTCTCCAGCACTTCAGGACGATACACAAGTATTTGTGCAATAGTACAATATTCACTGATTTCTCATTTCTCCTACACTGAGTGGTGTCAGCCCTCCTAAAATAGAGCTGTCTTCCTTCATCTGCTAATCACAGCATTTGTCTTCTGAAATTTGGTATGATCTGACAACAGCTGAAATCACTGTGACTTTTTCCTTCCCCAGATTTGATTACTGTGCTAGGTACAGTGATTGCAATGGATTTTATCTAGAAACTTAACAGGGTGGCATGGGGGATATAATTCTCGATTGTGTTACTGCAAGAGATTTCTTATTTATCAACTATTAATTTTCCATGCAATTCAATTAAGACTTTCCCAACAACTAGCAAAATTGCGCAAACATTACATTGACTTTGTATTGCCTATGAGCAATGCAGCAGACCTTATCTGATTAAGTAATAGCTAACATTTTGATCACATCAATATCCTTCTGTGAAAGCTGTGTAAAAACCATAATCTCGAGAAGTAACCTATTAACTGTGGAAATTCTTAGTATGCTAGCTATTGACTGCCAGAATCAGACCCTGCCCAAATTAGGAAGGCTTTCTTGTATTCATATTTGTTCTCCTTTGTACTGTCAGAAAGATCAAGTAAGATACAGTTTCTGAAGAATCTGGTTAATAGTGTCTTCTATAAATGTGAGTGGCCTTCTTGATCACATTGAAGAGCATACGACTGGCATAATAGAACTGCAACTTGCAGTGTCACCTGTAATTATTCAGATTTTACATTGACCTGTTGGAATGTACTGTGAATGGTTGTAGATACCTAGCAGAAATTTCTTTTGTCATTTTGGAAGTTTCAGTTTAGCATACTCCTTTTTGATTATACTTTCTAATATAAGCTTCCCAATGTCTTTTTCTCAAAGTAGAATTTCTAAATAATCATGCGGATGCGTACAGAAAATCTTTCTTAAGTGCTGTTATTCTCTGAATCTGGACTGGCAGGTTTCTTACATGACAAGTGAATACTGCAAAACCCCAGAGTAAGATTTTAAGAGGAATCAGAGGGAACACTTAAATAGGTGTTCTTTGCAGATATCAAACTTGTCACCTTGGAGTAGAAAACATATTTCAGATCAAAGGTGCATGGATCAGAAGATTCTAATCTGTCAGTTAAGGGTATAAATATTCACAAAAATAGCATTCTATTTTTAAAGCTAAAAGCGTAACAACAGCCTTGTCCTTTCTGCTTATTTAGAAATGCTTACTTTCACAATTACCAAGAAAGAACTCTTGATGAAACAAAAGTACTTATTTTTCATGCTTGAAGTAAAAACCACATAAACTATAGAAATTAATCAAATTAATCCGCAAACAACGTATCACATGGCACATAGTACAAACAAAATATAATAATTCTGGACAGTGCACAAAAAAAATAATAATCTTTATTTAAGCTTTTCTCCTTTCCAAAATAAACTGAAAAATTTTAGAAGTATTTAATAGAAGGCAATTATTCTTCTTCTTCATTAAAGAAAACTGAGACAACACAGAACAAACAATAACACCACCAAAACCAAACGAAAAAAAAAAAAAAGAAAAAGCCCTTCACTTTAAGTATACACGTTAGATGTAAAGTGAGATAGCAGAGTCACAACAGATAAGACAATCACAGCATCAAACAATGATAGAGGCTGGCAGGGGCCTCTGGAGATCTTCGAGTCCAAACCTCCTGCCAAGGCAAGTTCATCTAGAGAAGGTTGCACAGGATCACATCCAGGTGGGGTTTGAATGTTTCCTGAGAAGACTCCACAACCTCTCTGGGCAGCCTGTTCCAGTGCTCTGTCACCCTCACACAGCAAAGAAGTTCCTTCTCATGTTTAGATGGAACTATCCAAACATTTGGATGGAAAAATTGTTATATTATCATGGAGTTTATTTATTTTTTTATAATTTTTATTTACTTTTACTCGTAAGACAAAGATGGTAAGTTAAAGATCACAACAGAAGAGTAGGAGGATGAAGTAGCAATGGGGAAACTGATGGAGGAGAGTATGCAAGGAAACAGACACAGAATTGTGATTTTATAGATTAATCTCTTTTCATACATACTTTCTACATCTTATAAAATTCATGTTTCCAGCTTTGGCAGAGCTTTCATCTGGATCCTGTCTTCTGGTTTCCATCAATGACATTTAGTGAAACAGGCATTTTCAATGGCTAAGTCCTTCCCTTAGCAACTCTCAATGTGTCAGTAACATTAAGATAATTTTCTGATTCATTTTCAATGCAATAAGCTTTTATTTATCTCACCCTTAACAGTAGATTGTCCTGTGATACCCTGAGAGTAGCTTACAGGTCATATTTTCTTAGCTTGGGAAAGACCTTTAAGATCATCGAGTCCAACTGTTAACCCAGCATTGTCTGGTCACTACTAAACCATGTCTCTCAGCACCACACCTGCACGTCTGTTAAATACCTCAAGGGATGGTGACTCTATCACTTCCCTGAACAGTCTGTTCCAGGGCTTTACAACCCTTTTGGTGAAGATATATTTCCTCATATCCAGCCTAACTCACCCCGACACAACTTGAGGCCATTTCCTCTTGTATCACTTGTTACTTGGGAGAAGAGGCCAACACATAGCTCACTACAGCCTCCTTTCAGGTAACTATAGAGACCAATAAGGTCTCCCCTCAGCCACCTTTAATCCAGGCTAAACCACTCCAGGTGTCTCACACGATCCTTATAAGACTTGTGCTCCAGGCCCTTCACCAGGTTAGTTGCCTTTCTTTGGACATGCTCCAGCATCTCGATGTCCTTGTAGTGAGTGGCCCAAAACTGAACCCATCATTCAAGGTGTGGCCTCACCAGTGTTGAGTACAGGGGCACGATGACTTCTCTACTCCTGCTGGCCACACTATTTCTGATACAGGCCAGGATGACATTGGCCTTCTTGGCCACCTGGGCACCCTACTGGCTCATATTCAGCCAGCTGTCAATGAAAACCCCAAGGTCCTTTTCCACCAGGCAGCTTTCCAGTGACTCTTCCCAAGCCTGTAGCATTGCAAGGGGTTGTTTTGACCCAAGCACAGGACACAGTACTTGGCCTTGTTGAACCTCTTACCACTGGCCTCAGTCCATCAATCCAGCCTGTTCTGTGGAGCCTTCCTACCCTCAAGTAGATTAACACATCTGACCAGACTGGTCATTTACAAACATACTGAGGGTGTCCTCAATCCCCTCATCCAGATCATTGATTAAGGTATCAAAAGAACAGGCCCTAATACTGAGCCTGGGTAACACCACCTGTGACCAGCCAACAGCTGGATTTAGCTCCTTTAACTATGATTCTTTTAAGCCCAGCCATCTATGGAGCTTTTTAAGCAGTGAAGAGTATGCCCATCCAAGCCCTGAGCAGCCAGTTTCTCCATGAGAATGCTGTGGGAAACAGTGTCAGAGTCTTTACTAACATCTAGATAAACAATATGCACAGCCTTTTCCTCATCAACTAAGCAGGCCACCTTTTCATAGGAGATCAAGTTAATCAAGCTATATGATCATATGATCAATAATTTACCAGCTGCTTTCCTATAGCAGCACAAACTAGTGACACAAAATCAGCCCAAGCATGAATGTGTTGTTCATGGCTTCCTGAGTGGCCAGCTGTTACGGTGATATCTCAGCAGTGACTTTATCTATGTAGTGATCATGTTACTATCATGGAGTTTTAACTTAAAGCTACACCTCCCTTTGGATAAGAAGTCACCAATGCCTATTTTGCACAAACCATTTTACTAAGTGCCAGGAGAAGGGCAAGCGATGAGCAACAGGGTAGAATCTTAAAGAAGAGAACACCACTTTTTTTTCTGTTGTTTTTGTTTTTTTGTTTCTTTGTTTTTTTAACCACTTCCTAGCTGTGAAAGTTGTGCATCATTTATATTTCACCTCTTTCTGGTCCTTTTATAACTGGTGTCCACTTTTGTGGCCCACAGTAAAAGACAGCTAGTAACATGCTGTCAGAGAGGACCACTGAAGCACTCCTGTGAGAGGCAGAAAGAGGAGGATTAGTTCAGTTTGAAGAAGGGAAGGCTTTTTGACATATAGAGGTACCAAATGGGAAGGTAAAGAGAAAACAGAGCCAGACTCCTCTGAAAACTATGTAGTGGTAGGACAAGAGGCACCAAAACCAATCATCTGGAGCTTAGTAAAGTCTGATTAGATATTAAGGGAAAAAAAAAAAATTCACTGTGAGTGTCATCTGACAGTGGCACAGGTTGCCATAGAGTTTGTTGAATCTGTGTTGTGGAGGTATTCAAAACGGAGCAGGACAAGACCCTAAGCAACCTGGTCTAACCTGCTTCAAGCAGGAGGCTGGTCTAGATGACCTTCACAAGTAGCTTTCACCATATAAGTCTTCACATCAATGATTTTATGAGAAAAGTCAAAGCTCAGCCTAAATAAAATACACTGGTATGTGTAAAGAAGGTGATAAAGAAAACACTTGGGAATTTTGCATCTAAATTTTCTAATCTGTGTAGCAGATGCCAGTATTTGGATCACAAGAGGAAATATAACATCATTAAATTATGTTAAAATATAGTAACAGATATGTTTATCAATTTTCTTAATTGCTATTCAAGCAGCCAAGGAAATGGTCACTTATTTGGCATTGTAATTGTGCTTTTCATTGCAGTACAGTTACATTGCAATTGATGGTCTCATGTTGAAGTGCTCTGTAGCTGCTGTACTGGCACAGTATTTTATCTTAATTGTCAACCACAGCATGTGATGTGTTATGACATGACATAAAGCTGTGCAACATAAAAAAAAAAAAAAAAAAAAGAAAAAGGAAAAAAAAAACCTAAGTCATCCACTTCGGCATAATTTTTGTAGAGCAAAACATTTTTTTTTTCTGCTAATGTAAGCCTCAGAACCAAATACAATACATCAGTTGTCAACCACGACTTGTGTTAATGCAAATACATTGCTTCCTAAAGAAACATAAGGCTCCAGAAGTACTACTTTTATTTTCTTATAAATAGATGTTTCCTTGGTTTTTGTTAGACTTCCTACATAAAAGATATTAAAAGTGCACTTCCAACACTGTCTTTGTTTAAATGGCATACTTTTATATCATGATGGCTACTATGTCAGGAGAAGATAATCCTATACATTAAACCCTAAAACCAGCAGAGTGAAGAATCAAGTCAGACTAATTTCAATCAAAATACAGCCTGAAAAAGTAATGTAATTGTAAGCAGCTTTCTGAAAATAATAAATAGCCTTTGAAGAAATAGTTTCAATATTTGTCCTCTTACATAATGCCTATGATCACAGATTTCCAGTTATTTCACGTCTGTTGATATGTTTCTCCTCACACTCCCATTTTTGGAAAGAATCATAATGGATGTTGTTTGCTTATTCTCGATTGACTATCCCCAATCTACTGCAGTTCTTGAATACATACAGTAGCTACAGTATTTGATTTTTTTTTCTGGAATGATGCTTCGTTATATCCTTACACACAGCTTTTTTACTACTTCTAATGATTTCTTGCACATACAATATTCTGTGGAGTTATTGACAAAAACTTTAATGCCATTGTGAGTCCTGTACTGATAGATTTATAGCACTTTCATAGAAACTAGGTGTTATGTATAAAAGATAATGCTTGTGGTAATATAAGAATGATTAGCTCTGTAACTTTTCTGTTCATTGAAGTTTTGTCAGCAGTAGCCTGGCTTTCCACTTTCTGAAAATTTGAGATATGAAAACCTACACATTTTTTTGTGTGTAAATAAAGTTATTAAGAATTGTCAAGACTAGAAATTACTGACACTTCCTTAAATGGACACTGTGTATAATCAGTCAGTTGCCTTGATATATTAGTGGTATGTACTGTACTCCCTCTTGACATGCATCGTACAAGATATGCCAGATCCTAAGAAGCCTGGTATAACCAGATTTCATTCTTATACTTCTGAAATTAATTACTTCTATATAAAACAGACTGGAAAAATCTACTCTGTGTATATATTCTAACATGAATTTACTTTTCTGTAATAAATATGTCTGATTACTATGGCAAAACTGCTTCAGAGGAAAATCTTCCTCTGATTTTTCAACTTCCAACATTGTCTTTTACTCCTGGAGATTTCTGTGAAACCAGAAATCTTCCTCTGTCATTCCTTCCTTTGACTTTTGAATGATTCAGAATGATAAAGATTAAAAGACAGTGAAGGTCACAGTCATGTATAAATTTTTATTCATTTTAGGTTTTATCTTCTTATTTATGTTCTGTTTTCTAGCTGAAAATTCGGCATTTAGCCTTGAATTTTGTGAATTCTGTTTCCCAGAATCATGTGTCTCCTTACCTGATCCAGTTTAGGAAATCTGGCTTATTCTTAGTCATGCTTGGGTCATCTCTGGGTCCCATTGACTCAGCAGAATCTCCATTTTCTAATTTAATAATGCCTAGCCAGGTAGACCAACCAATTCCTTGGGCAGCTTTGGGCGAAGAGGTATGAGCTGCTTTGCTCTTCTGTTACAGGGCTTTCTAATCACTTGCAGCGGCACAGCTACAGTAGCAATTTCTCTTCTTTTAAAATTTGATCTTCAAAGAATCTTCATTTCAGAATCCTGATAAGTGATCCAAGGAGGAGAATTACATTTCTTGTGAAGATGCTAGTGGGGAAAACTTCCCTACAAAAATTGTCACAGATGAGAGGAATTTAGACGACCAATTCTTAAACTATTATTGTTGATGTAAGTTATTTTTTCTTCAAAAATAATAATTAAGTAAGAAAACAGAGACATGAAAATGTCGTCAGTTGACCTCAGCTGGCTCCCAGGTGCCTGCTCAGCTGCTCTCTCTTTCCCCTTCCTCAGTGTGATAGGGTCAGAAAATAAGATTAAAAACATGTGGATCAAGATAAAAGCAGTTTAATGTAGGAAAGCAAATGCTGCACATGGAAGTGAAAGGAATCAAAGCAGAGCAAAAAGATTTATTCTCTATTTCCCACATCAGCAGGCAATGTCCGACCATTTCCTGGGAAGTAGGACTCCAGTATATATACTGGTTGCTTTGAAAGATTAAGGCCTCTATAACAAATACCACCCTCTCCAACTTTCTCCTTTCTCTTAACTTTTATTACTTGTAAGGAATATCTCTTCAGTCAGTTTGGATCAGTTGTCCTGTCTATGTACCTTCTCAGTCTCTTGCCCATTCCCAGCTTACTGGCCTCTGAGGAGGGGTTGGAGAGACAACCATGATGTTATGCAAGCACTGCTGAGCAGGACCAAAACATTAGCATGGTATCAGCACCATTCTAGCACAATATAAAGCACAGCACTATGAGCAACCTATGGTGAAAGTTGAACTTCATCCCAGCCATACCCAATACAGAAAGTTTGGAAATGTGATGGTTATTCATTGCTCATAGAGAAAATGAGACTGAACCTAAAATAGCAGGTCGTTAGTTATCGGTCACTTTGACAAGTTCATCTCCCACCTAGTCTAATACAATGTTGCTTCATGTCTACCCACTAAGTGTTGATACCATATAATTTTATAAGTATTTCAGTTTTATCGCATTACTCTTTTTGACCATCCATTCAGTGGCTCCCTTTCTTGTAATAAAGTAGTACAAGCCTCTCACCTTCACTCTGAGGCTGGATAGTCCATCTTCCACTCTTCCTGTTATCTATAATTTAGTGTGAAGAATATTGCTGCAAACCACCAGCCTATGTTGACAGCTTTTATCATGCTCCTCAGATAAGTACAACCAGGCTTTTTCTGCTGCTGCCCATCAACCCACCTACAAATACATATGCAGTTTTAAAATTGTTTCCATTCGGATGTCTCCTTAAGTTTTTCTCATCACGTGGCACCTACATGAAGTTGCTAATAGTCTGAATGCTTGTCATGCTTTTGCCTATCACAACGGTGCCTACAATTTCATTGCATCCTTGAATAAAACACTGCATGAGCTACTCAGTTTGAAATTTGAGACCCTTTTCAGTCTCTGTAGAGCATCAAGCTCAATGGAGTAGGGGTCTTTGAATGCACTGTGTACTATCCTGATAGTTTATTGGTAAGTGAAAACCCACATGAATCACAACTGAAGGGTGGTGGTATTGTTTTTTTTTTTTTCCTGTTCTACTAGCTGTGATTGTTCATTAAAAGTGTTAGACAGTTTTACAATTGAAGAATTTATAAACAGAATAAAAGGCAGTTTTTGGTATAAAAATGAATGTTTACTACAGATTTTTATTAGAAGTTAATAAAGAAAATAATAAAGGCAGTTAAAGCCATCATCCATAATTCATCTGAGAAACTCTTTTTTTCTTGTTACTACTTAGAGGTTTTGTATGCAAAATCAAAAGTAGGGAAAACTCTTTAAACAAGGAACCATTCAGTGTGCACTTAGCTTCTGATTAGTTTGGCAGACCTTGGTTCTTCTGCCAATCTGGGTTGCTTGTGAGCACCATTTATTAGTTCACAGCTTGGTGTCTGAGCAAGTAAGGAAGGGAAGTTTGAAGTAATAGTTTGGAATATCCATTTCTGTTAGTCAAGTCCTGGAAATTGGCTTTGCGTCAGCATTCAAAGACTGTGATTAACAACTGTATTGTTTTCATTGATCATGTACAGAGGGAATGTAGTTAATTTGCATAGAATATAAAAGGAAGAGCAATAAATAAAAGAGAAAATAGAATCAGGAAGCAGTCCATGTTTCTAAAGACATTGCCAAAGGATTTCCAGCCTGAAGACTGCTGACAAAAAAACAGAACAACTTTTGAGACATATTAATCTCAGTATAACATGGCCTATATCAGCCTGAGGAATGCTGAGTGAGAGATTAAGTATGTTTACTAATTTGAGATCTAATTAAAAAGCTGTGTGACAAAAGAAATGAAGGACAACATTTCTTATAATAAATTTATCTAAACTGAACCTTAGATGATGACAGAAGTTGGGCTAAGAATAAAGCTAGGAAATTATACTTGATTGGAATATGATGTTCCAGTTACAGACATGTAGCAACATTCCAGTCTAAGGCAGACATATAGAAGTCATATTTTATATAAAAAGATACATAGCCCTTTTCTCTTGTCCTCAAATAGGGTAGAGAGGTATTTGGGCTTTTTTGATGACAAGCAATTTTTGATGATTTTTTTTTTTTTTTAATTTTACCTTTATATTCGGATAAGGAACTGTCATGTTTGTGTTGCGACAAATGAATATATATATATATACTTATTATGTAGGGACCAATGATGTATTTATTATAGGACTATATTATGTAAATTAAATGAAAAGTAAACTGCAAAATAACTTTCTTCTAGGCAATTGAAAATCTGAAATACAGTAAACAAAACTACTAACTGGGATATGGTGGTCAAAGCTGGGTGCAAGCCGTTTGTATTCACTGTCATTCTGATCATTGTTCTGCAGTAGTCTTCAGGCATTATTCTATCACAGTTTTAGCTTGGTCCCAGGATGCACATCTGCAGTGAATCTTCTCCTTGCCCCCACTTTACTGGGCTTTTGTTTATACCCTAGGGCAGCCCCTAATGAACCCGTGCCTTTTCATGTGAAAGAGGCAGAAGATAAATCTTGGGAATATGCCTCAGCTGCTCTATCTACAAGCAGGGGTTTCTTCCTTGGGACCAGATTAGACCCCTTTAAAATTAGTATAGTGAGGACCACTACTAGGTCATCAGCACTGACTGCTTTGCCCATAGCAGAGCAAACAATTGCTCACTTCATTTCTTAGCTTTATCACACTCCTCCTATGAATTTAAAAACAAACACCAACAGCCTCTCCCCCCCAAAAAAAAATCACAAGCAAAACAACCCAAAATAAACCCCAAACAAAACCAGAGTAAGAGCTAACTCCTATAACATATATAAACATTCCTAGTGAATGTACATATCCTTGCTCAGAAGTTAAGGTGAATCAAACCAATAAGCAACCTTCACAAATGATAGGTCTTAGAAGTTCCCTTACCCAGCAAAAAATATGATTAATAAAATGCAGTTGCTCTGTGAGTAGTTATTAGTGTTTGAAGTCTGGTAAAATTGCTGAGTTTAAGAAAAGAAAAAAATGTATTTTTGAAAAGTCAAAGTGAACTATTGCAGTTCAGTTGTATGCTTTGAAATATGTTTGCCAAGTCACTGCCACTTATTTCTCTTGCTGCTTCTAAGGTCCTCCTTTGAAGCATCATTCCTAGTTCAATATATATTTATTCAGGTCTGATGTATATATGTACAAACCGTGCTGAGGGAAGAACATGGCTTTTGAAAAAGACCCAGAATCACACTTTCCAGAGCACCACCAGCAACTTGATTGGAGATAACTAAAGTTACACAGAAAAGTGTGTGCAAGATATTTAACTATACACCTGACATACTTATAATTAGATTTCTATTTCTTTTATTTCTTCCTAGGTATTAACTCATAGACATTTGTCCCATGCTCGTGTTTCTCCTTGTGCTGAGACAAGAATACTTTTGAAATTTGTACAGAGTCCTTCCTCTTGTGAATTGCTTGAGAATTAAAAAATACATATATTAAAATTGTGTTGCAATTTACAGGTTTTCGTTCCTGCATATTTTTGAAGAAGACAGAGTATATCACTTCCACTTCTACCTTTCAATAATGCCTAGGATCAGAAAGATTTCTTGAGAAATACTTATTATACATATATGTATTAAAATGCACAACTATATTTCATAGTTCTGGAATGGCTATTTTAATTCTTTGGCATCATTTCTTTTATTGACTTTGCAAGCCAGTGCTGTGGATTATTTTCATGAAAGAGTTGCCTTAGTTATGAAGTAGCTGATATTTCAGTCACAATTGTCTTTCTGTTGATGAAAAAAAAAATCTGAAAAGGAGAAGAATTAATGGCAGAAGAGTTTCACAAATACTTTATAATTCAATAGAAGATCAATTACTCTTGCTCTAGTGCACAAACTTTTATTATGTTGTTCGGATTTTTTTTAATAGGAATGCAGAAACTGAAATTGTCATTAGCATGAAGGTGGCTACAGGGTTTATCTTGTGTGCTAAAAGCATCAATGACCATTAAAAAACAGTCTTTTTATGTGACAAAGAGCTATTTCTATGAATCATTATGTAGTATGAAGGGTGGGATAGACAGATATTTTTTTCTCTTCTGTCAGACAGTACAAGAAAACAAGTTCAAAAGTGAGAAAGCCTCCAGAGTTGCAACAGGCAAACAAACACAAAGAGAATTTGGTAAATGTCCATTTATACTAAGAATCCATGCTGAGGAGTTGGTTACTACTGAGATTTAATTATCAACTCAGTACTGGCAGAAGAACCAATTATATAAGCACAGGGAGTTAACTCGGGAGGCTGAACCCTGACCTGCATCTTTTTAAAAGGTTCTTGTTTATACACAGGAAGTGGTTTTGCTTTTCTCATTTGTTTTCAAACAGTAGCCAAAATACCGAATATTATTTCTGGAAAGTTTTGATGTGAATTTTATTTTGGATTGCCATCCGAATTTTATAAGGCCACCAAAACTGATTTTAGCATATTTTTCTCTGAAAAATAAGCTAAAAAACTTTTTCTGCCTCCCACCCTCTCCTCCACCTTAGTGGTTTTCTGTCCATGGCATGGCTCTTTGATACTGGAAAAAATAGTAATACGTGCTGGTGTCTTTTTGTATAGACCTGTGTGTATGCCCAAGGAAAGTTGAAAGTTCACCCACTGTAAAAACCCAAAATAAATCTTTCTTATTTTTTAACACATATCCTTATCTTCAAATCTTAAAAAAAAAAGTTTATTTTCTTTTTGTAATTCTAACTAATGCTTATTATTAAAACATTTACATTTTATTGGACTATAGTATAGTACCTGGTCAAGGAAAACTAGATTATTGGTTCATTGCTTTGTATTTTATATTTTGATCAGTAAAGCTAATCAAAATTCTTAATTTACAATCCTTCACCACATTTCTGAAACACACAGGACTTTAAATACATACAAAGCTCATTTGTAGCTCAAGTACCTGCTGAAGATACTACATTAATTTAATCCTCGAATCTCTACATTATTGTCTATAGATGTGATATGGAATTAAAGGTTGGTCATTAGTCATCAAATTCTTTGCTCATAAAGGTCAAGGTTATCTCTTAGGCCTACTGCTACCATGCTGTACAGTTCTCCAAACTTCTCTCTAGTATAAGCAAGTGCTGAGTAATATTTCTAGGACATAGAGTGAGGTTCTTGAGAATCTGAGACTTCAGCAGATTTCAACCTGTAAGGTCAACATCCAACTAAATTCTCAGTGTTACAGTTCACATTGTGTTTTGTAACTGAATTACCTGCTTTGGTCTCTTTGCTATCACTTGCTATTCTTGCATTGCTATAATTATGTACATAGAAAAAAACAATCAAAATTAAAATACAACCATACAAGATTAGCAAAAGATAAAGGTTGAGACATCTTCCTATCCATTAAATATTGTTCATACCCACCTTTTGAATGTTACAATGATCCAATCTGATCCAATGATCCAAGAAGCAGTTTATGGTAGCAGCCACATTCAGGACTTACTGGAGCTGCTGTTTAGATGGGGGAGATTCTGGACTGGGGAATGGTGAAGGTGTTTGTTCCCTCATCAAGTGCTCTGGAAAACAGATGTCTTTTTAAGCATTTTTATGGTAACCTGATGACTCTGTCTCTATTAGTCTGCTCACCTCCTCAGAAAAATGGTACTGGCTGTAGTTACTAATTTAAGAAATCTTCATTAACCATTAGCATGTCTGCTTAAACAGACCATGTTTGATCAAAAGCAGAACATTGTTTTTCAATATTAACCTCCAAATACCTTAGATTTTATAATGCCTTACTGAAGCTTCATTTCTTTCTTTCTTGTATTCTCACAGAGATCAGGGATATAGGCCAGCCTATATCTTTCAGACTGTCATCAATGATGTGTATTTACAGTGAATTGAGTTCACTATCATAATCATCCAAGACAGTGACACCAGCAAAACAGACATTTTGAATACCTACATCTAGAGAATTCTGGTTTTAACCAGATTTATATGAATAAAATAATTTGGTTTTGTATCTGAACTATGGAAATTCAAAGTTACTTGGAATTAATATAAATATCAATTGTTTTCAAGGTGTGTTTATTGTGAAATTCTCTAAAAAATCCTACACAATAATTATTTGAAAAGGCAAACTTTTGAGTTGAAATATGAAAGATTTTGTTCTGAACGTCTGAAACAATAATGTTTGATGTTATAATATTTATCCCCATTTTACTCAGCCAAATATATTTGTTGAATTCTACATGGATTCCTATGATTAATTTTGACTTAGTTGCTGTTTCATTTTATGTGCATGTGCAATTCTCAGCTGTCTTATTTCTAAATTATGAAAAAATGTTAAAAAAAAGGTATCTCTGGTGTCTCCATAGCTTTTGCAATCTACTTGTTTGCAAACTTCATGAAGTTCTTTAGTGCAGTCCTCAGTTTCCAGAGAGGGCAAAATTTTGATGCCTAGCACAGCAGACAATAAAAATTAGCAGTTTCCTAACAAGCAGATTTAAAAATATGCATAGTAATAAATATAATTCCATAAAGTATACACTAACAAAGCACTAGGTAATAAATTGCTACTTTGAAATTTATGTGCTTTATTCCCTGGAAACTACCGTCTGTCTGTATATAGAACTAAAAATGGCTGTTCACCTTGTAAGGTTTTATAAAAGTCCCTACTGCTTTTCTAAGTAAATTATTTTTCTGTAGCCTGAAGCTACTAACAGTACCTGAAGAATTAATAATGGTGTTGGCACAGGTCAGCTCGTATGCTGCCAATTCTCTCTCATGCTGAGTACACGCACTAAGAATACAGTACTTGCAACTCCAGTGTATTTTTATTGTGTTTGCTGATGGTAGTGATGATGGTAGGAATCTTAAGTGACTAGCAAAACAGGAGGGCATTAAAAATATACAGCTAAAATACACTGATAATCAACAAAGGAAATTAATCCTGAAGTGGAAATTTTCAGGACTTCAGCAAAAAGACCTTGGAAGTGTTTGGGTGATGTACTCCATCAGTGCTTCACTTGAGGAGTTTAATTTCTTCCTGCGATAAAATTAAGTGATTTAACCTACTTGAAATTTTAGATAGAAGCTTGAAAAAAAAACAAAAAACCAAAATTTGATGTTAATTCAGAGATGTTATTTAGCTAACTCCTGGTTTACTAGTGTATTGCATTGCATCTTTCTAGCAGGTTTGGAAAGTTATATAATATTCCAGTACACTTAATGGGGGTGAGAAGGTTGTGGTTTTTTCAAGTTTTCTTGTCAGGGTTTACAAAGTTGATCTGGAGAATGGATTTAGAAGTTTTAGGAAACTTTGATTAATAGGGCTGAACACTCTTTGTATATACTTCTCTTTCCTGGTGTGAAACTGACACCAGGCTAGGGTCCCATTGTAGAAGTCACTAAACAAACATATAATAAAATGGTAATCCCTGTGGTATAGGGTTCACAACTCAAATAATGGGCTGACATTTCAACAGTGCTAACTTAAAGTATATCAGTGAAATTTCATTCCCATTACATAATAGGTATTGAAGCATTAAGAAATCTGTATTAATATGAATACTATTTGTGTCAGAAATGAATATATTTTAAATTGTCTTTTTTAATAAAGTAGAATAATTTTGAAGTGACAGACACTGTGTAATAATAATGTTACTAATTTAAAAAGTAAATATTTACAACATTCTTTTCAAGAGAACGTAGGGCAAACTTCTCTAGAAATAGTCAGTTACCACATGAAAACATGTTGAAAATTCATCTTTTGGTGAGATCTTATGTAAGATTGAAACTTTTTCTTTTTTTCATTCATGAGGTAAATTACAGTATTGCTAATCATTCTCAAGATCAAGTTAAATCTCATACACATGCTAACAAGAGCTCATTTGCTGCCTTTTTTTCGATCCTATCTAAATCGAAATAAGGAATTTTATTTGACAAAAGACTATTCTGGCTTAATTTAGACATGTCATCCTAACCTTGGTAATACTACCAGAATACCTGTAGACAGTACAATTTTGCAAAATAGATCAACTGAAATGAACTAGAAGACATGAAAGCAGCTCTTACATATAATGATACATGCTAACACCAGGTGGTGCTGTACCTTTAAATTAACACCAAACTGCATCTCCCACATATGTAAAGATATAAAAATGTGGATCAATCTTCATCTGCCCTCATGCTGATAAGATTTGGTATAAAGGCAGATGAAGCTTGAACCTTTTTTTTTTTTTTAATCTGTGTGGATTTATATAAATGTTTATGTGTATATATAGTATATGCTATTTCTGATTTAAAAGTCCTTGAGAGAGTTTAACTCTTGTCTTTGTGAGGCTATATAGTGCTGGCAGTCAGGGGGCTAGTGAGTATTACTTACTACAGACAGAGTTAGTCTTCTCAAATGTGACACTCCTCTTCTGGAGGGGAAACCTGGTTATTTTTGATATGCTTTGAAGCCTGAGCTAAGGCAGGCATATCCAGTTACAGAGGAACAGCTCACGTCTATGACAGGTTTTTCTTTGGTCATCACTCTGTTATATTTAAGTGCATTGAACACATGGGGTTTTTTTTAGTGTTTTGGGATTGTCGGGGTTTCTTTGCTTGGTTGGTTTGTTTTTTAACACCAGTTCTACTGAAGGGGCAGCAAAGCACAGACACGTTTTGTAATTCTCCTGGCAAGATTTTGGGCTTCCCTCTTCCAAAAAGTTCTAACTCATTCTCCAGATGTACAGCTTTTAGCTATGGGATAGCCCTTCTCAGGCTGCTCCCCAATACAGGTAACTGTAGATGGTGGTGAGAAATCTGTATGTAGAGCCAAAGATGAATTTTAATGTCTCTGACATGAGTAGACTGAGTAAGTAGTAAACTACAATAAAGAAAAACATTCCTAGAGGATCTTGTGAAGGTATTTCAGTGAACATTGAGTCAATTGAAGTATAAATTCATTTAACTTATTTAAAGGAAGGGCCAACAAGTCATGCTAACCAAAGCACAGGATGTTATAAAGTCCTTAAGATTTGTCTCTCCATAATTATTTCTATTTTGAAGGTTTCTTTCTGTGTACGTATAACTCCCCTGATAAACGAGAGGTTCAAATAGAGTGTCATATGTGGAAAAAATAAATCTGTGTGCACTGTATGAAAAATAGCATGTGTGAAAAATATTTATGAGACTTAATAGGCAAATTCTGTGACCGACTGGGTTGAAACATGGTGAGTAACTAAATTTGTAATTTTCTGGATGTATATTATTATGAATGATGTGTCAGAAGATGATATTAACTTTCATTAGGTACAAAAATGTATCTATTAGTTCAAATCTGCCTTAAGTGATTCTGCATCAAAGCTGAGCACCAAAAAAACATCACTACAATTGCATTAACTGCACCTACGGAGACTCCGTTTCTAGTTCATGAGAAAAAAGGAGGTTATTCTTAGAATATGATGGTACCTAAAACAATTACCAAACATTTAAATACTTGCCTGCTAATGATAAAGGAAACCCACAGTATTTACTCGATTCAGTTTACAGTGAAATGGACATAAGAAGGATATTATTGACAACCTCATTATTACCACGAGATGGATGTGTAATACACTTCTGGAAATTTAGAGAGCTTTCATTTTTATTGATAGAGAAACAAAGAATGTCTAATTCTTTCAATAAAAAGAAGCAGTTGTTACGTATTGAGCTTAAATGATGTAATGCGTGATTATGGTTTTGTAGTTTGAACAAAATAAATGCATATTAATAAGAGACTGATCAAAACAATTGCTTTTTAACATAGCTAAAGAAGATAAATGAGAATTCTTAACATTTCTGTAAATGTTAACATTTGTAAGTACATACAGGCACATGTAACATTTAACATTTCTAATATACACTAGTTACAAGAAGTATTTTTATTTTATAATGGTTTTCAAGACTGCTGTAGACTGCTGTTAATGATCTTTTTTTTCTTTAGGTAGGATTAAAATTTAAAATAAACCAAAATAAAGACAACAGGTGGGGTTTGTTTGTGGGTTTGGTTTTGTTTTTTTTTTTAATTTGTGGGGGAGTTTGTTGTTTGTTTTTTTTTTGTTTGGTTAGGTTTTTTTGCCATACTGCAGAGAGCTGAGATTTAATTTGACATTTTTATATGAGGAGATTAAGATTCTAGTGTTTGTCATCTTGTGCCTATATTGTAGGTATTAACAGATGAGCATGGGTTAGAATCTCATAAAGGATTTCTTTACTTATACAAGGCTTCTCTTAGCATACATAGATTAAATTGTCACTTAATTTTTGGATTAAAAAATGCTTTTTTTTTTTTTACACTGGATATTACCTGAATGTGCATTATGTTAGTTCAAAAGTGACTGTTACTACAAAAATATGTATACTTGAAGGAAACTTCCTAGCCTTGCTGGTATAAAATCATAACTCTGCAAAAGACTAATTTAAAATATCCAAATGCAGTATTCAAGATTTATTTTGTCTCCTTTTAGTAATGTTCTTTTCTTTATATGCTAGATGTTCTATGAAATTAAGCATTTACCTAACTGCCTCTTTGGTGCTGATGTTTTACTAATCATCTTACAGTTGTGCAATAAACTATTATTCTATTAAAAGATCAGAAAATGCTTGGACTGATGTCATGCTTGCCATGAATGTCACTGAAGTTCACCATACTTCTTTTGAAACAAAACTGGTAACAGTCACTAGGAAGGAAACTCAGAAACAGCTTGTACAGCTTTAAAAGTATGCCTGTCTAGACAGCAGATGAATGGAGAAGAAATTCTTCCTGCCTTGGCCTTGAGCAAACTCTGTATGAAATTGCAAGTACTTATGTAAGCCAAGACTGCAGTGACCAAACAGGAGAGCATAAAATCCTCATTCTAGCGTATATTTTATATATTCATGACTTGTTTACATATTATAAATAAATGGAAGAAAAATTATGCTCCAGGAGAGAACTGTAAATCTTAGCTCCCATACGCTCAGCAACATTTGTGGTTATGTCACAGGCTGACAAGCACTGTGATGTGGTCTTCCTTGATGTACTCCTTGCAATTGTTTTCCCAGGGTAGACCAAAAGTCTCAGTACCTTTACAGGAAGGTCTGTCTCCCTCTGGGGAATTTCACTCATCCTAAAGAGACTTTGAAACGTGGTGAACAAAGAGACAGGTAAACCCCCAAGACTTGGTTCTGTCTAGCACACACCAAGAAATGTAGCAGAGTTGACTGATGGCTTTCTCTTCTTTAGGGCAAGCGACCTCTTGCTCAAATACTCTTTTCCTTTCCCCTTGACTAAAGTGGTGGCAAATATTTACTTTGTTAGATATTCACACTTGAAGTCAAAATATGGTTTGACCTGAACTAAAGACCCATAGCTGCACACTAAATTCATGTATAGTATAGCTTAACCCACAGTGAAAGAGTTCAGATAAATGATGTTACTTCACATTTGTTGCAGGCTGAGAACACACAGTGTAAATGAAAGGTAGCTCAGCTGATGCTTGGTAAACCACAGTAACTTGATTCCGTATCAGCTCCCTGTGAATATAGGCCACATATCATATAAAGTTGCATAGGTTAAAATCTCAAGGGGGTTTAACAGATTCCTAGTACAATTTACTCAATATATGACTGTCAATGTATTGACATTTGCAAGTTTTAGCTGAACTGTATTTAAAACAGTTTCAAAAAATAAATTCAGCTTAAGAATTATTATGAATGATTAAAAGGTACAGCAGATGTTTGGAGCATCAGAATATGGCACCAAACTTCAAGAATCAAGCAAGGAAGATACAAGGAATACAGTCTATAAATGTTGGCATGGACTTGATAGAAAACTCAGGGGAAAGAAGTGAAAGACAGCAGCTTGAACAGCTATTTCCACATTGTGCCAACACAACCTCAATGGGAAGTAAAAGCTGGACATTGCAGATCGTGTGCAGCCGGCGCAGAACCTGGAAAGGTTTCCTAAGTCAGCACACACAGAGACTTCGGTGCCATGCAAAGCATTGCTGCGTACAAGCTACAAGGATAAGCAAGTAAGAATAGCCCAAAGGAACTCAGAGTAGCAGCAATCTCAGTGAGCAATCTCTGCCACTCAGCTCTTAATGTCTGGAAGAGCAAAGATTGTGACATGCAAATAGTGACATGCATTCACTGGAGGAAGCTTGATAGAAAGCATGTGAGTATTCCACTGCACCAAGGCAGTCTCTCAGCCTGAATAAAGTGACAGGAAAAAGGTGCTTTAGATCATAACATACTGCATGTTTTCCTGGTGCCTGTAATCATGCTCATTGCCCATTTGCATAGTTAATATCAGAATATGGAAATTGTGACCTGAAAAATCAAACAGGGGACAGCACACTGTAATGAGCTAGATGGAGCTGCTACTTTCCAGATTTTACCTGAGGGCTAAATGACTGGGTTCTTAATTCATTCCAGCAGTGACTTAAGCCACTGACTGACAACACTTTCTTCAACTCATTCTCAGTTGAAAAACTACTAAACTTTCTACACTTGCTATGTCAGTCACTATTTCTTTACACTTGATCTGATCTGCCTCTAAGAACTTTTCCACGTGTCACTGACTGGAACTCAAGAGTAAGCAAAACTTGGTCAGTGAGGAAGTGTTTCCTAAAATTTCCTTTTGTTTTTTTTTTCGGTACATTTGTTAAATTCAGTAAGTTGTTCAGAACACCCATCCAAAAGTTACTTTAGGGAGCCATATTGGAAAAAGGAAAAGCAAGCCGTATTTGTGATAGCTATTGTTATTACTAAAATAAAATAAAAAACCTCAGACAAATTAATTGTTACAGCCCTGACATGATAGGCACAAAATGAGGAATTATTAAGATAAAACTTTAGGGAATATTAAAAAAACTAAAACAAAGGTTTTTTTTTTTCCTTTCCAAATCAGAAAACACTCATGTTTATTACTTCTCTGTATATAAAATATGGGACCTGGCAGTAAGTTCAGGATAATACATTTGGTTAATTTATCATTTTAATTTGAATCCATAACAAAATGTCCTTAAATATATTTTTATTTACCTTAACAAATATTATTTCCTTTTTCCAAGAAAGTAGATCTATATACCACTTTTTCCGAAGTCATTAGGGAGCCTCAGACTCCTTAAAACCCATCAGACTTTCTTCTGTCAGACTTCTTATCTGGCTAATTTGAATAAAACTAATTTTTTTAATTTATTTTTAACTGGCAGGTAAAAGGTTAAAGGGACCTCTCAGTCTCAACCCTCTCCCCAGGTTTTCTGCATGCCCAGCTTCCCCAGAACAGGCAGAGGCAAGCTGGCAGTCAGCCTGGAGGAGGAAGAGGAGGGGTTGACAGTCAGGGCACTCAGGCTCCAACAACTTGCCAGAGAAACACGTGCCAATTTCACTTTCTTCCTGCAGTGAGAAAATTAGTAGGATAAAAGCCTTTCAGACAGGCAACAGGTAAACTACTTTTATTCCCCCCCCATTTGTATGTCCAGTATACAAATAGTATTTTTCTAGAAATATTCCTCTGTCTCCCTTCTCTCCCTAAATTTTAAAAATTACACTCATCCAGATTTTTATCATCAAAAATGCCTACAAAAAGCATGGAAGGAGAAACAGATGTAGACAGATCGTGTTGGAGAGAAGAAAGAAGGCTGAATAGCTTTATGTGGTTAATTGGGTGGTTAATAACTCATATCACTTTATAGTACCACACAGTATCTTCACCAGGTAGATTGAAAGAACTGAACAATTCCTGTCAAGATGGAGATGGCTGGAGGAGAGGCAGCACCAGGTTTCAGGGGTCCTGTGGAGCTACAGAAAAAATTGCTGAGTAGTAAAAAATAAAGAACATTTAGAAGGACAGTCAAATCATGTGTTACTTGGACTGCTTCAACTAATCTGATTATTTGCTAAAATATATCCGTTAATAGATTCAGTTACACTTTTATTTGTGGGGCGTGAATTAAGTCCCGTGAAGGTAAATAGCAGCTTTGAAGAGTAACAAATAGGGTGTAGGAAGAAGAAAAGCATTTAGCAACTGGGTGCCTAAATAGTATGGAGGAAGGCACTCCATTTTATCTCTGTAAATGATACTTAGCTTCTTGAATTTACAGACCACAGTGCTCTACTGTGGTTTTTTGCAAAGGAAGAACCTGAAAAGATTTTAAATACGTGTTTGCAGTTCGTCATAAACTTGGACCATGTAGTGCAGTTGCAAGTGCTTAGTTTGTCACGAGACATCTTCATTTCAAACTCCTTGAAGAACAGAGTAAAGACTCTAAGCTACTTTAGAAGTCTGCAAAATTTGAGTGTCCTCCCATAAGTGCTTGACCAAGAGATTTCTCTAACTTCCGTTACTGAGTTGTAATGGTTTGAAAAAGCAAAAACAGCGAGGGACTCAAGTCAGAAGTACAAAACGAGTTAAATTTAACAGTACAACGAAAGAACACCCGAAAGAGAGTCCGCATACAACCCGACACTGGCGGCTGGGGGGGGAAAGGGGCAGCAGTCCNTTACCCCCTCTAACTATGACATGAGTGTAAAAAGTGATTCTAGACAGAAGGTTACAAAAATAGGAAAAGAAAAAAAAAAGGCAAAAATTATGTATTTCCAGGGTATGAGTGTTACTCTTTTGATATATTCTTTAAACCAAACCCCTTTCCTGGAATCACGATTCTGGGAAATTTCAGGGGTTTGGATGGGTTATTTTCTGGGAAAATATGTTGCTAGTATTTAAATTACTTTTAGGCCCTGAAGTGTCAGCTAATCAACTGAAAATATGACTAGTATGTATTCTGAGTTTTCATTTTGGTTTGTTGTGGTATTTTTCATTTTAAGAAAGAAATCTGCAGAACCCGAAAGCCATGTGTTTTGTTTTTTTTTTTTTCATTACTTTTAAGGCAGTTTTGATATTTTGGGAGGAAAGCTGATACGGAATGTTTGTGACTGCTAATGCTGCGATAACAAATACGTGACTACATTAGCAAAGAGAAAAATTCAAGCAGCGTGTCACATTATTTTGTGGATGAGGGAATTTAAAATTTGATTCTTGATTTCTTATGGAAGTGTGTTGGACTCTTGTGCTAGTCACAGTCAGGAGGCTCAGACGACAGGCAGGAGAGGTTTGTACCCACAATATTATGAGAGGTCACATGGACATGCCCATCTCGTCTGCACTTGATGAACCTTCAGCCTTTCCAAGGACTAGTTTGAATGCGTGCTAGTCAGTAAATTGCAGATAGTAGCACTACAACAAGCTGACAGGTGAATCACCACATGCTGTTCCTTTTCCTTGAAAAACGTGATGTTGTTAACTTGGGCTAAGTAGTAGATGAGATATAAACTTAGTGGGGAAAAGAAAATTGCTTTCAGNCTCCCACTCACCAGCACTGGACTGGGCTGGACTGGGCTGGGTGGGCTGAGCTGAGAGAGAGAAGTGCAGGTCACCAAACAGCAGCGAGGCCACTGACATGGACCTTCAAAGTGAAGATCAACATGCTTCCCCCATTCCACAGCCCATTTTGACCTCCAAGGCATGAAGTAGGGCAAGCTGGGCAGCTTTTGGTAGATTTTTGCCTCACATTGTTATTAAAACTCTATTTTCTAAGTATGGATATGTTTTCAACCAGTCCACTTGTGAAATATTATACAGGAGGCTGTGAAAGAGGATTGCCATTGCCATTGGCATTATGATGGCAGATGCCAGTGAAGATTTCAGCAGAACAGCACTGATGCAGCAGTGGAATTGCGTGTCTTCAGGTTTCAACTTTGACTGTATATTGCATTTAGTTGTGCACTTGATGGCAGTTTTAGTGACTTGAGGACTTTGTGTCAGCTTTGACAATCGGTACACTGATGGTGAACTCTGTCATTACGTTTTTCATTTGAATTATAAAGGAGATCTCTGCCTTTTCAGCAATTTTTAGCCTACGTTGTCAGCTAAAAGTGGTATAGACCTGTGAAACACTGTCACAGATGAGGATAATTTTTGGTGCTAGATTACTGAAATAGCTAACTTCTCCAGAACACTGGCCATAAAACAGTGCACTGGATAGGCTTTAGCTGGTATAGCTATTCACTTAAGATATAAGAGCTGTACTAACATACATCAATCAAAGACCTTGACTAGGAAATACAGAAATATATAAACCCAAAATTTAGCCCTAATGAGAACTTCCTGGGTATTTATCTATTTTCTTATCAGTTCTGTTCTTTATCACTTATATGGTATTTCTGCCTCTTAACTGGACAAGGGACACTCTTTAAGGAGAACACCCATTTAAGGGTGAGAAATAAAGAACAGTGTTGAACATTAATCTTTGCCCAAATTTTATCAGATAGAAATATTTTTAATACTCAGAACAGCAGTTATCCCCATCTATCAAGTGTACTGTACAGCCAAGAGGTTAGCAGGGCATAGGTGTGTGGCTGTGTCTCAGGGATTACCCCTCATGAGTGGGTTGGTGCTCATTAAAAAGAGGGACTGAAGATTGTTCTTGAGGAAGGAGCAGATCCATGAACTTCATAGTTTGTGGCATCTGAAACCAAATGAAAACTGTCTTTATTAGAAAATTATGCCATTTCAAGTGTTTGATTTCTAAAAAGGAAGTAAACCCCTCTCCTAAAGGTATGAGCTAAATTAAATGGAAGCAAACTTCAGAAGTGTTTTTTTTTGTAGCCATACTAATGATCTACTAAAAAAAGAATGATGCCTGTGAATGAGTGGAGGTGTATGTGTCTGCCCTGGGCATGAGAAGAAAAGCAGGGCTGATGTAGCAGGTAGAGGACATCCCCCCTGCAACCTCAGCAGTCTGCCCAGGTCTCCAGTGGTCAGAGCCTGCCGTGGAGATCACATTATAGGTACTGGGGCCTGATTACAACAGTTTGGTGAAAGAACTTTTACCCATGTTTTCTTACATCGCAGACCTAATCAGCAACTGTGTATCTCTCCCTACATCTCCTTTTTTAAAACGCACACTCCTCTGGGAGAACCAAACCATAACTGGAATTTGGAAGATTCATTAGGGAAAGGTCCTGGGAATGCACTTGAATTAAAATAGCACATTGTTTCAACAAAAGGGAGATTTTAAATGATGCGGTTACGCAGGCTATGTGACATTGTATCAGAAATAGTGTGTCTAGCAGAGGTAGCAAATTATTGTCCCTCTGTGCTTGGCACTGGTGAAGCCTTACCTCAAATACTGTGTTCAGTTTTGGGCACCTCACTACAAGACATTGAGGTGCTGCAGCATGTCCAGAGAAGGGCAATGAAGCTTGTGAGGGGTCTAGAGCACAAGTCTTTTGAGTAGCTGAGGGATCTGAGGTTGTTTAGCCTGTAGAAAAGGAGCCTGAGGGGAGACTTTATCACTCTCCACAACTGCCTGAAATGAGGATGTAGCAAGGTGGAGGTCAGTTTCTTCTCCCAAGTAACAAGAGATAGGTCAAAAGGTAATGGCCTCAAGTTGCGCCAGGGGAGGTTTACATTGGATATTAGGAAAAATGTATTCACCAAAAGGGTTGTCAAGCCCTGGAAGTGGTTGAGTCGCCAGCCCTGGAGGTATTTAAGAGACATGTAGATATGGAGCTTAGTGACATGGTTTAGTTGTGGACTTGGCAGTGATGGGTTAGTGCTTTGACTCAGGGATCTTAAAGGTCTTTCCAACCTACGTGATTCTGTGATTCTATGCAATTTAATTTATCCTCATTGTACAGCTGTTTAGAAAAAAAAACCTACAAAACCAAAGATCTTTCTTCTCTTTCTGAAATTATTCCTTGTCTGTGTGACTGAGAAATTCACCTGATTTCGAAGCTGTAGCAATAAATCTATAGTACTGGCGTGAATTTATTCATAAAATGTGGAGATTTTGCTGTAAGTTCTGGAGGAAAGTCAGTGTTGCAAAGCGAAGTGTAAAATTATTCCTGTCTCAATGTTATTTTTGAGTCATATATCTCTGCCTTTTATGAACAGCAGGCATATTTGGAAGAATTATGTCTGAGTCATAAATCCCTATTTGCCTGGGACATGACTAATAGGTGTCTTTAACAAAGTAAAATGATATTACTGTCTTAGCTTGCAATTTTTTTAACCTCCGAAGCTCATAGAACAGACAAAGTTTAAACAGTATGATGACATTAATCTGTGGTCTGTCAAGAGTATTGTTACTGCCTTCCTTTTCTGGTCCATTAGTTCCATCCAGCCAGATACTTTCATTTATATGAGTCCTCAAATTTATTATTTCAATATTTAGCAAGTGGAATCAGTGTGGTTACTTTCAGAACCCACCAGTTGTTGTGATCTGTGTGAGAAGGGGAGTGAACGAGTTGAGGGAGGAGAGGAGGGAGGAAGTAAATCGTCATTCAGGCACTCTGTCATGCCTTGTCTACCGAGGCTATGACTGGGGAAGGGAAAAGTCCATTGAAATGAATGATCCCGTGAGATCCTTCTGCTGTAGCTGTCGGTGGGGGCTCTTCTGTTTGTAGGCAGTTACCAATCTGTTTGTTGGTAGGTACCAAAACACAGTTACCAAATGTGTTGCAGGTCCTGATACATCTTGAGTGCAATGAAATAATCTTCATGAGTGGGTTTCTGGCATCCTCACTGTCTTGTAGAAAAGACAGAGAACAACTCTAACAACACATCTAAAATATTAATATTTAATATTTGTGAATATCTATGCTAGTCTAAAGGCTGCCAAGCACTGCTTATGAATAGGATCTGAATTTTACAGAAGAGTTTATCATTATAGTGGCAACAGCACAATCTTCTCTGCCTGACTTTACTAGCTGCCTACTTGTCATGATCACTATTATTAGCTATTTATATATATGGTTTAGGTCAGACTGTACACTCCTGTACAGCATTATGCACGGTTACACTAGTTGCCCCAAACATATGCCCCCAAAAGCCGAAGCCTCTTCATGTATGTGTATATGCACAATGCATTACATGATACACTGGTAAACGTTATTGTGTGTAACAGGAATGAACAATACTTGGAGTCTCCTGAACATCCTCAATTGTTCCTGACAGTGTGTTATCTGCATTATTAATTTATCTTGCCTGTGCAATGTGAAAATACCATCCAGAATTTTTCTCTGTGAAATTTTGATGTTATTGTGTCTTCTATTGTTTGGTATTCAGTATTCCCGATATGCAATTTGTCCCTTAAATCACATGGTATTGTATTTGCTCAGTCATTAGGCGGCCTAAATTCTTAGAGGAAAACAAAGGTTGAGGAATAATGAATGAGGAATAATATACAATGCATCGTTGATATGGAAATTAATAAAAATGTATGCACAAATTCACAAGCTTTTCAGCAATCATCAGCATTTTTTTAATGAATAAAATGGTAGCTGTCCAGGTATTTACAAACAAATAACGTGCCCTACCACTATTATGGAGCTAACTGAGAAGATATATTTGCTAAAGCATTAACAAATTACGTTTTGTGCTGTTCTATCAGTTCTAATTAATTCTAGATGTTCCTCAGGGGAGATTCATTTCAAATGAGCTGGTTATTAGCAGTAATGGGAGCTGGATGGTGAAAACTGTACCCTTTCCTGTAGCCTTCAGGTATATGAAAGCAATTGCCTGGACATGAAATAAGGAAGTGATCTGTGTATTCAAATACAACACATAAAACAGATTTTCTCCTTTTCTGGGAGAAAAGATAATCAGAAGCTTTGTGTATTTGAAACTGATTTTTTCAATTTTTGTTTTCTTTTTTATCTAGAAACAGATAGTACAAGAGAACACTGAAACACCTAAAACATAAAAAGTGACTGACTGCAGTTTACATCGAGCTCATTATCATCTACCTCCAGATGAAGCATGCTGGTGGTTATTTAGTTTAATACCAGTTAGGAATTCATATTCTTTACATTGGAGGATGACTTTGTGAGCTTTGGGCTCTGTTAGAAGAAGAAACGTCATCTTGAGGTAACAAAAAGTACACGTTTAAAGACAAATGGTTGAAATGACAGCAGCTGTTGCCCCCAGGCTTATCAAGCTCAGCACTGAACAAGATGATTTTATCCCTGTGCTGTGGAGACTGTCACTTTCTGATGTAAACAACTAACACATAACGGTTCTTCTTAAGCAGTAATAATTACAGGCAACATGCCACAAATGAAAGAGGAACTGTGCTGCTACATCTGCCAGCCCTTGAAGGTTACAAGTAGTGACACTGGCTGCAAAATGTAGATAATTATTTGGACTCTCTTTAATTTAATTACGCCAAACCATTTTAACGGAAGAATATGAAAAATATTACCTGTGAGAAAACTGCAAGGAAGAAGTTGTTTATTTTTGGTTTTGACTCCAAAGTAACAACTTCTGTGTTACTGTGCTAAATACATGTTTAAACATATTTGGAATGTTTTGGAACTTCTAGCTCCAGAGCTCTAGCTTCATTGGACACCATTCACTTAATGTGTGGATTACCAAATATACATCACAATTTCTTTGGATTTTTTCCTTCACTACTATGATTTCCTACAGCTTTTTCTTTTTGGTAATCCTTTTGTGTCCTTAATGCAATATATTTTTTTCACAGAATCCCACAGTTTACACATTTTTCATGTTTTCATAGGGCATGTCACTATTTCATGTTACTTGTAGTCAGGACTAGGATTTGGATAAGACAAGAAGATAAACTTTTTCAGTGCTTGAAATATACCTTCTGTAGAAAAGAATTAATTTCCTTTTTTAAGAGAAATTAAATTCCTGGAGTGACTGCAGATGTTACTTTATGCTACTTTTATTCAAGGATCTTTGTTAAAGACTAAAAATATCTTTAGGTTAGATATTATTTGTCAAAATCTAAGCAATTAATTTTCTTTCAGAAAGATAACATCGCTGATCTCATCTCGGAAAATGCATTGCACTCTATTTACCAAAGAACTCTCAGACTGTAGTCTCTGTTCATAACCTGAGTTATAAGCAATCTGGGTTACTGAGTGCCTAGATCAGAAAGTTCACTACCAGGCTCCTAGGTTGCTGAAACGCTTCTTCAGGAAGTTTCTTATTTTTAATGTATGTGCAATCACAATGAAAAGCAGCAAAGAAGCATACAGAAATTTGGCTTGCAGACAATTTCCAGGTTCTAAATGGAAATGTGTTTTGAGAGCAGTCTAAAGCAGTATCTCATGAAAGGTTTCTGAAGAACCACCGAAACTTACAACGTGTGCTTTTTGAAAGTTTAAGATACAAGATTGTACTACTTATGTAGCAAGTGACAGGTATTTAAATTCAAATGTTTGAGTTGGAGAGAGAGTAAATAACTTTGCAGAGAATTTGAAAGAAATATCTTTTCATTTTGACATACGCAGTATGTATATGCAAATGTGGTTGCATATATACTACAGATTAGGTGAAGTACAATATTCTTGCCAACTATAGCTGTCTATTGGCAATATATACAAAAGTTTATATAGGTCTAATATGCTATAGAAAGTACAAAGTTTTCTGCTTTATGTGTTATTAAAGATCTTTATAAAGACAAGATCATATGGTAGTAATATAGGAAGCAGAAGAGAAAAGCAACTTTGTCAGAATTTTTATTTTTTATTTTTGGCTAGTATGCAAAATTGTCATCTTGAGACCCATAAATATTAGTTCAGACCAGTAAAAAAAAAAAAAATCTGAATCCCCATAAGGTTGTACTATAGCATTTTTACTGATTCAAGTTGATCTTTAAAGTCAGGGCAGAATCAGAGAATTTACTTCGTTTTGTTTGTTTCTTAAATTCATTGAAGCTATGCAAATATGCTGAACTAACTACTTTTTTCATATCTTTCTGTCTGGATCTTTCCTAAAATCTGAGCATAGCTTTCAGAGCTTTAAATTTTGAGCTGTTTTTTATAATAAGGTTAAAGTTAAATAGATGAATTTGCATATCACTTCCAGTTACCTAAGCAGCTGAAATTAACTCTGGAGCCTAGGAAGACCAGGAAATCCCACCATTATTTATTGTTACAATAGAAGAAATCAAATGTAATTTTTTAGTGAGGATTCAATTCTCAAAGAAATTCCTATGGAGATTAATAGTCTGATGTGAGGGTACTGTGCAGTAATTTCAGTGGATTACCAGCGGACATACATTCTGTCCAGCTAATACTATTTTATTCATTGATGATCAGACCTACTAAATCTACTGTTTTCTCCTGTAGGTTTTCTTTGTATTCAGCAAAAGTTGTTGGAATGTGTCTGCCTCACATCTCTAGTCAACCAGCAATGGCAGCATGATATTTCTAAAATATTTCTGCAGTTTCTAGGATTGAAGATCTCAGTGCCAGAATACTCTCTTGTATTCTTTCTTTCTGAGAAATAGGAATCTTTTCACATTCCTAAGGAAGCAGCAGTGAGTACAGAAGAAGAGATTCTGTTAGGAGCTGAATATTTTTTTTATGGCAATGGATAGTTTTGACAGTTTGAAGAGGCACTGATGCTTACCCAAATAAAAAAAGTTTTTGAAATCCACCTCTTTTAGATTGATGCCTAATTTTACTCTTTGTATATCCATTTATCCCTCTCTCTTACATGCTTGCAGTGGTGTGGCTGGCTTATTTGTATCCACAATATCTTCTTTATGCTTCCATTTTCCAAAGTTAATAACAAATTTCTACTGAGGGTGATAAAACCAAAAAACTGCTCAAGACCTATTGTATTTCCTCTGTTTTAGAAATAAAGGATAGCTTGTTGTTATATGGTCCCTAGTGACTAATCCCTTTATGCGCATCTTGGACTAGATGTTTAGCAGAATCTGACCTCTTTCTGCAGAGAGATTTGAGTCTCACTCCTTTAACTGCCTCTGGCAAGAAGGACATCCTCCATTATCATAGGTGTATTTTTGAAAGAAAAATAAATAGATAAATTCGCTTTATGGGGGTGATATTGGTCATCCAAATCTTAGTAGGCTTTTCAACCTCACTGTGTTTCTGTCCAGATTCACTGAAGAAGTGAATAGTGAACTCTCCAAATCAACATGATTTCACTGATTAAATAAATACATTTTATACTAGAAGGATGTAGCTAAGATTTGCTGTCAACCAGTTTCTCCAGACTTTTCTCAGCTTCATATTTAATTAAAACACTAACAGTATCATGACAGTAGAATTTTATCTCAGACATCTAATTTAATCAGATTTTTTTCACTCTCTCTTTTTTTAGAAGTAGAGAACATTAAATTGCAAGGTCAGCCTTAAAGACAGGAAATTGTGCTTTGGATGCAGCAGCAATTTATAATCTGTTTTAAGAAAAGTAGTTCATTACATGATGTCACTTACATGACATGGTATATTGTATTTGAGGCTCATACATGTATATTTATGAAATAAGATTTAAGGTAAATTGCATTTAAAAAATCAAACAATACTGTACTCCGTTCAC
Organism: Chloroceryle aenea; assembly: GCA_013399075.1. Taxonomy (NCBI): domain Eukaryota; kingdom Metazoa; phylum Chordata; class Aves; order Coraciiformes; family Cerylidae; genus Chloroceryle; species Chloroceryle aenea. Next base: position 43,486 of record VWZY01011063.1, read on the forward strand.
CTCTATACAGTTGACTTAGCTGAGTTATTCTTAATGTTTTGCAGTGCAGTGCAATCAAAATCAAAGCATCCTAAATGAAGCAGAATTGATAAATACTTCTGTATTTTAAATGGCATTGTTTTCCATTTCTTTTGGCTTATTTTTATTTTCTTGACCCTGGAGGTTAATTTTTTTTTGTCCTGATCACAGTCTTCCTGGTCTGCAATTGAATAGATAAAATGCTAAAATATGTGAGAAATTTTTAAAAATAATCTTTTTCATCCAAGCAGATTTCCATACTTCATCCATGCTTCTTAGTTACCTGATGGTTTCAGTATTACTTACACAGTATTATCTGTCACTAGTGAATACTTTATAGTTGTGTCTCTCTGTATCATCTGCTCACTTGTTCTCATTGCTTAAAGTCTATATTTTGAAGAAAAGTTGACTAAAACAAAAGGGTAGTAGAAGGGAGTAGATGAACACTGAGATAGCTTACCTGTCAAGCTGGGGAAAGAAGGAAAACAAATAGATCATATATTCATATATTCACAAACCACATATTATGATTTTCTCTGAATAGTAACAACCTTCCCACAAATAAACACACCACATCAGTTCCTTGTGAAAAGAAAGTATGGATTGCCACCCAACAAGACACCATTCAGCCCAATTAAATACTATGAGGTCTTAGTTTTCACCTGAGAGCTCACAAAGCAATGTACATATATAAGTGGAATTAGAAATGAGTTGCACAATTTCCCTCATCTTTGTAGCATCCATTATTAGCCATTCCTGGGAGCAGGCATCAGACTTTGAGAAGTCTATTTTTACTAATACAGATTTCATAGGATTATACAATAATCTCACTACACCCTTTACTACCTTGTCTGTAAGTTCTGTCACGATAAAAGAAGGCTGCCTTAATTTTATTCTGTAGGCTCAATGTTCAGAAGCAGAATGACAAAGCTGTATTTATTAATATTTTAACATTCTTTTTATTGTTTTTACATCATGCAGTGATTTCACATATCCTTGGAGTGGAGCTATGAATAGTATTAGATCTCAGGAAAAAAAAAAGTGTTAGGAGAGGTGTCAGGGAAAAAATACCTTCCTGCTTCACAACAGTGTGCTGATTTTCTTGACTTATTTACTTATAAACAACATAAAGATTTTTTTTTTTCCTGTGGTCCTCATTGCTTGTGCTTTTGACGTAAAAGGAAGGAGTGGTTAGGACCCGCTCTGTCACAAGCAGGGACAACTTCTTTCAGTAGCAGCAGCACCATGTATTGCTGGTTGAAAGTCTTTTTAAAACTGTATGGTTGAAAAAAATGACAAATAATTCAAGATTATGTAACCTAAATTTTAGACCATTTTTTCAATATTCTTTTCAAAAAACAAATTGTTCAAGAATATTTGCAATTAAAAATTGGAATTAGAAAATTAATAGTTTTCTTATGTTTGAGACCAGTATCAGTCAGCTTGTTTCTTCTGTTTCTATAACGTGTGGCGGAAAAGTGAGCGAGAGAAGGAAAACATGCTGCATTTTAGACCCAAAGAAGAATCCTGTTTATTTTATTTCTTAGATATACGTAAAATGAATAGAATATGGAGCAGTGTCCTATCTGTAACTACAAATAGTACTTTCAGTGATATTCCATAGACATCTGTCTTTTTCGTGATGCTATATTCATATAGACTGTGTCTGTATAAGCACTGGCAGGATTTTTTGTTTCTTCTTACCTTTCAGTTTTCTTTCTTCTAATGCACTTGGAAGCTGCAGTAAGAAGTCAGTGTAAATAAGTATTTGTGTGGACAGTACTGAAAGGTTATTGAAACACATTCTATAAAGCATTTAAAAAATGTAAATAACTAAGTGGAAATACAAAAAATTTGCACATACTAGGATACTGTAATACAAAAATAGGTAATGGTTTCCCTTCCTGCTTTCTGTAATACTAACTTATGTCTGTTCTAAGCATTATAAATGTTCATTATTTACTTTTGGCAGGTGCTGTGAAGGATAGCTTGTGAATTTTGCTTTTATTTAAAACCTACTACTTTTTCATCTAGCAATAGTAGCCTGTTTTCTGCACAATAGATGCATTCACTAGCCTGTGTACATCAGTAATAAACAAGGTACAGAACCAAAGATATAATTCCCAACTAATAGATAATTTGTGGACTGTGAACAAGTGTTTTGTGAACATAGGGGTTGTAGGTCCCTCGATGTTTCGCAGGCCTCTTTGTGGATAATGCAGAATGAAATACTACTATGCTATACACTCTATTCACTTATCCAGTAGCTGATACATCTTGCCACCTCCAAAAGCCTCAGGAAGAGAGGGCAATTAATTTCAGGGTGATGTAGAGGTATACGTTGTAAGAAAAAGGGAGGACATTCTTGTTCAGGCTGACTGATGGTAGAGCACAAACTGGGTGTGAATGGACTAGAGGAAGCAGGAACTTGGCTGAAATCGCTGCCCCTCAAACAGAATGCCAGAAGACCTGCTGAGGTAACACTTCATTCCAGTGTAAATATGCTCAGACTTGATGGGTTTTTACTAAGACTGACAGAAAAAAATATCTTGCATTGGTTGGGAATGATGCAGCACCTTTCAGTGCCCCAGTACCTAATACTTAATGTGAAATATATTTAATAATATCTTAGAATATTTTCTGTCTTGATGCAACTGTCTGCATTCACATTTCACACATTAGTGTAGGGAAATATGCAAATGAAGGGACTTGTTAAAAGTTGCAAGAAACTTGTAAAACAACATGTTGATTTTTGAGGTCATAATAATTACATCCAGTTTCTACAGTAGATAGTAAAACACCTTAAATAGGTACATATGAAATTCCTGTTGCTCTTGTTTTAGAGGATTTACAAACAAGTAATGTGCTGTGACTTTTTTAAGAAGACCTAGACAATCATCAATGTGAGGATTGATTCTTTACCTCACTATTCCAGTGCAGTGCTTTTACACTTATCTGTGCTTTGTCTATAGAAGATATTTCCTCAATTTTATCTTTTTTTTTTTCTGTTAGTTCCTTGAGAAAATAGTGCTGCAACTGATATGAAAACTAATTTGAGATCTACATGTATAAAATTGTTATTCAAGTGTGAAGTACTAGTATTAAACACAAGACAGACATGAGGTCTCTTAAGCACATAGTTACAGTCTTAGCCTAGGCAGACTCATACTTTTAATAAGTGTGAAGAACTGTTATTTATTGGAAACAGTTATATTTATTGTATTTCTTAAGAGAAAACTCTTTGTCAGTATCTTTGCCTGTATGTATCATCTAGATAGGTATAGAAATTCCATGGCAAGATCTTTTAATTAGTTACATTAGAAATTGAAACAACAACAACAAAATGTAGCTTTATTTTAAAGATAATGTCTGTTATTTAGAGAAGTTCCATTATGGGGATTTACAAAGAGTTTCTGAGTTGCAGGAGAATAAATTTACATTTCAGTGAAATAAATTCACTGTCTTGTTAGATATGCAGTAAAATAAGAAATGACTAAAAATGGATGGCATTAATATGTATGTATTTATAATTGCACTCGTGAAAAAGCTTGCAAGATTCTAAGGTTAGTGATAACAATTTACAGAGATGTACTTATCCCCAGAAGAGAACAACGATCATTTGCTAGAACACAGCAATTTCAACAATACTATCAAAATGCATACTGTGGAAAACTTACCATTTAGGAAGGGTAAGTCAATATAATGCATTGTTTAAAAACAATTTTTATATAGATATAAAAATTGTATTAACTATTTTATGAAACACTGCCTATGTACCTTAGGGCTAATTTCTTTCCATTCTGGAAATTAAACAGTTCTCACCTGTGTTGCTGACAGAACGTTGCGGATAGTTCTTAAAAACTACTATAGCCTTCACTGTCCTACTCATGCTGATAATTCATTTGGTGCTGGTGATGCCCATGGAGTTCATACACAGGCAGCTCTTTTGGGTAGACTATAGCTGACATCAATTTGACAGATACCATGACTCTGTGATTTAGCTATGTGATTGACTTATTGCTTCCATGAATGCATCAAAATGTGACTGCTTTACTGGAAATTGAGATGAGTCATCATGTGCGTGTTTTGATGATGGTGGTGATAGGGAGCACAACGAACTGAATTTGCAGGTAGGTGTTAAAGGGACCTAAGTCTCAATGGAAGGATTCAAAATGAGTGTCCTGATGCTTTATAATTTCAGCAGTAGGCCAGGCAAAATGAGACTCAATGCTGAAATCACCAGAAAAGAAAATTATTCTGCTGGTGAAATACTGTCCCTTTCTTATCAATACTTACATAATTGTCTAAAATACAATAGTGAAAAATGAACAAATCCACAGAATGCATTCCAAGAAATGGTGTAGATTTCAAAGTTGAAAAAATTGGTTAAATAGATATTTTTAATTAAATAGTTTACAAAATAATGGCAGTTCAGATTAGTTTTTGTGTCTTAAATGTTAATCTTCCAATGGGTAGATGGATAAAAAAACCTACAATTTTTGGACATAGACATTATGGAAAGTAGGCAGTTCAGTTGAAAACAAAGGTAGTGAAAATGACAAGACAAAGGTAGTGACAATGACACTGGCAAACTGCAAGCTTTGAGGAAGGATAGCTCAAAAAGCCTTGTGTAAACACTATTGCATCCTGGTTTATCTCTCATTTCCTGTGTCACCGATGACTATTAAACAGTCAGCATGGCTAGACTGTTACATTCTTAGGATGATGCTGCACTGATTGCACCTGAGAGTTCTTTCTCATTTTTTATTTAAAATTCGAATTCTTGGGAGAAGAGTCTGATTATAAGTATAATAGCAAGACAGAGAGGAGATGGCATTGACCCTGCATAAGAATCATAAGCACTGCAAAGACAGCGCTCAAATTTGAAGTCATTACATTGCTAATAATCCTCAAGATGTGCCTTACCAGCACTGAGCACAGCAGCTGTATTGTATCCAGTATTAGGCATTTAATTTTAGGAAACTGAAAATCTGTTGAACAGGGAAGAGAATAAAGCAAAATAATGATCAGAAATTAGGAGGCAGTAAGTCCTTTGAAGAGAGATGGAAGGAATGGGGTTAGATATGATCTATCTGTATTTTACATCTGCATGGTGTGAAATGTCATAACAAAAAGGAGGAGAGTAATCCGCATTATACTAAAACGTAATATATGTAGAGTAAAACTCAAGAGGACTTAAATTTCAACCAGTCAGTTTTAAGTGAAACACCTGGAAAATCTTTCACTTGTAAAGCTAGCTAAAATGTAGAGGAGGCTAGTTGAGAGACTGCTACTTCTCTGTCCTTGGAGATTTCTAGGAAAATATTAGACATCAGATACTATCCAGCTCTACCTACGATACTGCTGGATCTCTGGTTGGTTTCTCTGTTTGTCACCGTAACAGTGTGCAAAAGTAACTCCAGTAACAGGAGAAGTCTGATGGGTATATGGATAACTGATGAAAAAGGTAGTGCACCACTTAAGAGGTAAGTTACAATTTTATTAATATAATGCAGTAGTCTAATTAGCTCTAACTGATGTTTCAGAAATTCTGTAAGTTATGATAGCTTGTTAGTAAGTGTACTAATATAATTAAGTTCTTGTTTTGAATCTTGTCTAGTATAAGGTTGCCCAAACAAAAAGAAACTCAGGCAAAGACTTTATGCCTGATCTTATATACACATACATGTAAAAAAATATTGATTTAGAAGATTCATCAGTGAAATCTCGGATCTCTTTTATCTGTGACATACAGCACTTGGGCTTTCAATCCTAGTTTGACACTGTAGATGAGTGAATTCTCCATAGAAATTGCTAAGCCTTAATTTCTACCATCTACAACTCAGGTAAATAAGAATCTGCGTAAATTCAGTTATTCCCATAAATGTGCTTCCACGAGGCTGCAAGGCTAAAAGTCTCAGACTTTATTTTGGCTAGAGGTGAAAATCTTTTTTTTTTTAGACTCCATAGTGGGTATTTGTCATAGCTTAGCTTAACATCTGTGGTTCTTTGACTTTCTGGTATGCTGGAAAGTCTACCTAGCCCCAGCAACTGGATAGCAGTATAAGGTCTTTTCCACAATGCAGCCACTTGTGTGTGTGTGCATATGTATGCATAATATAATCAATATGGCAATGGGTCTTGTGCATCTGCACTTTATGATGCTGATATGCTTCAGATACCCTGTGCACTTTTTACTTCTTGCAGCATGTATCCTGCGTATTGTACAGTCAGCATGGGTTTAGGAAAGGCAGGTCCTGCCTGACTAACCTGATCTCCTTCTACAACAAGGTGACCCTCCTAGTAGATGAGGGAAGAGCTGTAGACATTGTCTGCCTGGACTTTAGTAAAACCTTTGACACTGTCTCCCACAGCATTCTCCTTCAGAAACTTGTGGTACAAGGCTTGGATGAATACGCTCTGCACTTGATAAAAACCTGGCTGGATGTCCAGGCTGAAAGAGTGGTAGTGAGTGGAGCTAAATCTGTCTGGCATCCGCTCACAAGTGGTGTTCCCCAGGGTTCAGTACTGGGGCCTGTTCTCTTTAATATCTTTGTTAATGATCTGGATAAGGGGAGTCAGTGTGCCCTCCGTAAATTTTCAGATGACACCAAGCTAGGTTGGTGTATTGATCTGCTAGAGGGTAAGGAAGCTTTACAGTGGGGCCTAGACTGGTTAGATTGCTGGGCCAAGATTGCACGTTGTTCAACAAGGGCAAGTGCTGGGTCCTGCACTTGAGTCATAACAACTCCATGGTAGGCTACAGACTTGGGGTTGTGTGGTTGGAAAGCTTCAAGCTGGAAAAGAACCTGGGGGTATTGGTGGATAGTCAACCTAATATGAGTCAGCAGTGCGTGCAGGTGGCCAAGAAGGACACTGGCATCCTGGCTTGTATATTCTTGGCCAGCAGAAATAGGGTGGTGATCGTCTCCCTGTATTCGGCACTGGTGAGGCCACACCTTGAATACTATGTTCAGTTCTGAGCCCCTCACTATGAGAAGGACATAGAAGTGCTGGAGTGTGTCCAGAAAAGGACAACAAGGCTGGTGAAGGGCCTAGAGTACAAGTCCTGTGAGGAGCAGCTGAGGGACATGGGGTTGTTTAGTCTGGAGAAGAGTAGGCTGAGGCAAGACCTTATTGGTCTCTACAACTACCTGAAAGGAGGTTGTAGCGAGGAGGGGGACATCCTCTTCTCCCTGGTGCCATGTGACAGGACTAGGTTATCAAACATTGGAATGGTCTGCCCAGGGCGGTGGTGGACTCATCATCCCTGGAGACATTTAAATGGTGTATGGACCTGGTGCTCAGGGACATGATTTAGTGATGAGCTTGCACTGTTGGGTAAAAGGTTATGGGTCAAAGGTTAGGCTAGATGACCTTGAAGGTCTCTTCCAACCAAACACATCCTGTGGTTCTATATTTATTACTTTCTGTAGCATGTTCTCGGACTTGATCTGAGAAGCACACATGAGTGGACAGATACAGTTTTCCAGCCTTCTCCAGTGATAAAGTTTGGACCAGGTAGATTTTTCTGTTGGAAGCACTATACTCAGAACTGGCATCACATTGAGGTAGCAATTTCCTGAGAACGAGGGAAATCAAAACTGTCTTGCAGCCACTACCAGACCAGCTTAGTATCCTGCACCCTCTTCCACAAGTTACTTTTGGAAAAGAGTGCTGCTGTAACTGAGCCTACAAGTCATGTGGATGATCCTAACAGCTTGGAAATGGCCCACAGGCCAGAAGCCAAACCTTTTTGAGCTACCTCTTTGTAATGCAGAAGGAGGTACTTATTTTCAGCTTTGGTCATGGGAAGATGAGTGGACTGAGGGGAAGGTCTCACCTACAGCATGATAGCTGCCTTGTCTTCTGCAGTGCAGGCCACCCTACTTGACTAAAACTAACGAATTGCTGCCTGCCACTTTAAAATCCATGGGTGTATCTGTAACTCATTTGTCTATCGCTGTCAGCTGAGTGTTGTCACAGGTAGCACTGCACTCTTAGCAGCTGTATTGAGTAAACCTGTGGGGTTTTGGCTTTTTTCTTTTTTTTTTTCTTTTCCTCTTCTTCTCTGAGGCAGTCTATCTAATTTACAAGTACAAACTTTAGGATCTTGAAATTGTCCAAACCAAGGGGTCAGTATTAGGATTATATGGCTGATTTACCTCTATGTTTGTATATTGTATCCAGCAAGTTCAAAATTTAATGCAAGTCCTTTTAAAATATTTTTCACTAATCCATGTAGCATACCTTTTTCTTTAAAGTTAGGAAAATAGGCTCTCAGACTTAAACCTATTTTACAACAATTCTTGCCTGCAAATAAATACCAAGCAACAGGCAAGAAGATGCCATATTTGCTACAAGGATCTAGAAGTAATTTCTTCAAATGTACGGTATTCAACATCCATGAAGAAATGAAAAAGCCTTATCTATTAAATATGTACTGGCCAAAAGAAAAAAATCTTCTCTAGGCATGTTATTGTGACTGTATGTGCCAGAACTTAATTTTTTATTTCTTCTTTGACTGTAGTTCAGACATGTTTTGTGGTCAGAAATATAGGAAGGCTATGGAAAAAAAAATAAAAATTATGATATCTGGTGGATAGATTACAAGGTAGTTTCTTGGGATTTTTTTTTTATTTGATTTTATCATATGCTCTATCTGCTACATTGCAAACACATCAACCTCCCAGTCAGTTGATTGCAATTTGAGATATTTTAGTTTTCTCACTGAATGTTAACCAGCTCTAAAGAGTCAAGGTGGGGATATTTTGGTCCATCAGAGCTTTCCTTCATTTAAAAAGAAAACAAGCTCTTATCTGGAACTCCAAAAGCATAGGGTGGTTTTCAAGCAAGGGGTTAAAACTACTTTTCCCAACTAATAAAATTTGAAATGCACACTGTGCGTTTGGGTGGGAGGGGGTTACAGAAGGGAATCCTCCATACCAATTGGCTGGTCTCTATCAGCTGCGGCTGAGCTCAAGCTGCTGCTGAAGAGCAGTATTGATTTGAAGGGTAAATGGGTAGGGAGCCACAGAGAGGGATTCAGTCGTTTCTGAGAAGGGAGCCAACCTCTTCCAGTAAGAAAGTGGTTTGTACCTGTCTCTCCCGCCCGTGAGCTGCTTTGTGAATGACGGGGCACGCGAGGAAGGGCTGTTTGTTGCTACAGTGATTCAGAGAAAGAGGTATCGCTGCCGCGCGTGCTGCTGCTGCTGCTGGGCTTGCTGGTGCTGCTGCAGCTTCATCTGGCAGGTAAGGCTGCTTTTTCGGGCAGGGGGAGGAGAAGAAATCGGGATTGCATCGCGGTGGCTGGGGCTGTGGTGTGGCGAGCCCGCGAAACAGTGCTCTAGAGGAGGCTGGCTCCACGGAGGAGCCGTAGGAGAACACGCGAGAAATCCACACGTGTGGATTAGCAGCCTGTATTTCCTGCTCATCCCGGGTTGGAATCGCAGAACTTCAGTAAGTTCTAAACAAAGTGTGCAAGTCCGCAGTGCCTAAGGGAAGAGGGGGCAGTGCAGGGAGAGGAAGGAGTTGCACCTTTCCCTTCCCGCTTTGCAGGGTCCAGCCCTCCGGCAGGTCGGGCAGTGGCCCCGGAATGTACAGGGACGGGCACGGCTCGGTTGGTTGTGGTGGGGAGGGAGATCAGTTCTGAAAATACAAACTGCCCCTTCGTCTGCTTGCTTCTGTTTGGAAGGGAAAAGTGATGGTGTGAAACTTGGGGGACTGAAAAGGTATTTGCCATATTATGTTGTGTTTTTTTTTTTTTTATATATATATTTTAAGCACAGTCTTTTGTGTGAGGGAAGGCAGGAACATGGGGGGTGGGGGGTGTTCTGCAGCATTGGCCTTTAAAGAGATAAGGTTCAATTAAAAGAAAGAAGGTAAGGAATGCGAATTTGACTCGAAGGAACTTTGAAAACACCTGAGTAGCCTCCTCCCCTAAAAAAAGCACTGCAGAAATAATTTAATACTGAGAAATAAAATTTAGCCTAGACATACAAGATTTTCACATGCAAGACGTGATATATTCTTGTAATGTTTCAAACTGATCTTCTACGTATTAGTCATGTGATCGTCAGTAGAACATATATGATCTTTATACAAACATTTTAATAGTGCGTTTAGCCCTGAATTCTAAATCATGTTGCAAGTGTGCCCGTAACAGAAGTGTGTGAAGGTACTTGTTTGGATAACTAGTCCATGTAATTTTTTAATGTCAACTGCTTTGTGGCTTTGGTATTTCAGTTCTAGATTAAGAAGGCTATATTATTCTTGTATTTTAAATATTCCTTTCAAAGCACACTATGGTGGTGATGGACTTTGTGTTAATTTCTGTGGGTATTGAATGGTGGTTAACTGAGATTTTTTTTCTATAACTGCAAATATCTATACAGACCTAAATAGGAAGGCAGATTATTGCTCGATAACATCAATGAACCATTGAGGTTATTGGTAATTTTCTCTGTTTTCAAGTTCAAATATAAATCACAAAAAGCCTAACAATTCAGGAATACTAAGTAGGTCCTGTGGTAATGTACCTTTTGCTGTGTCTGCGATTGCATTTCAGATACAAATAAATCGGGATTAAAATGTTTCCATGAAACCATGCTTTTAGGAAATTCACAAATTGGTCAGGACATCTTTATTTCAGCCCTCTGAACATCTTGTTAGACCTCTCATTGATCACTGTGTGTTTTCAAGAGGTTTCAAGGCTTCTTACAAAATACATCTCCACATCTTAAAGCCAGATGGTTACATTGCAGAAGTCACAGGCAGTTAATTGCTGAACTGATTTGAGTGCTCCTGAATGTGTCAGCATGCAGACCAAAGGCTTCCATCTCATCTGATCAAAGTTATCTGATGTTGCTCTTTGCTGAGATTGGGGTCCCTGTTAGAGGTGGTAGTGAAATCAGGATCTCTTTTTGTGAAGCAAGAAATAAAATGTTTCCATTTGAAAAGTAATTAATTTGTCTTTCTCACATCTATTACATACATGACATTTTTCCTCAAGTTTACTTTATTTGGATTAATTTGCTGCTGTTCCCCCCTCCTCCCCAACTGCTCTCAATGTTGAGTCTGTGGTATTTGTTTACCTGCTGTGTTGAATGTTGTACCAGATAGAAAATTGTGGGAGATCATATTATTTCTTTCTACTCACAATGTGTAGACCTTCAAAATATTCAATATTTTGCATTTTTTTATTTTGAAATATATGGGGAAAACCTATTTCAGTTGCAGTGACATACAATACAGAATAGATAACAGAATGGAAAATAAAAATTTTGCAGTTGTCTTGCTGTAAGCAGTTTCTCATTTTGAGTTTTCTTCTTCTGAAGAAAAAGATGACTAGTAATCAGGAATCAGAAGTAAAGCAAATGCTTATTTTGCTTTTTTTAAACTTTAAATAACCCATTAGCTCAATAGTAATGCTTGAGATGATTTAAAATTTTTATAGGCTAGCAAATTCTGAAATTGCTTTTCCTCGTGTAGCTTTTAGGCTGATAGCTCTTTTAGTATTCAAATTATTTTGAATATTTTCCTGTATAAGAATGTTTTAGTAATTGTTAACACCTGTGTCATATGAAAATCCCATGATGGTTCTGTCTTTATTTTTTTTATCTGGATGCTATCACACAATCTTAAAGGTATGGTTGTAAATGCTTTGTAAAAGATTAAGAAGCTTAGTTAAGTATTTACATGGTTATCACAAAACTGAAGAAGTGAGCATGTTGAGTGTAACCGTGCAAAGCATCCTTATAAAATTTTTCAAATATTCTTAGAATCATCCAGACCTCAGGTAAATTGTCTTTAACATGCTCATAGGATCTATTAGTTCCATATTAACCTTTCTAAACTGTTCAGACGTGCACGTGCAATGTGAGATGTTACAGTAAAATGGGATAAAGTCAGGGTAAAAACTTTCCCTGTCTTCATATAATGAAGCACATGGACAAGGGGGTGGATGCACAGCCGTAAGCACATGCAGCAGTCTCATTGGCAGAGACTGGGGCTTTTCTTACCATATGCTCTACTACAAAACTGATTCAACACTCATAGTTTCCAATGCATAAACAGACTCATAAAACCAAAGATTATTTGGAACGTGTTTTTCTTCGTAGGCATAACTGATTGTAAATATCCACTTTCTTGAGGAGGGTTTATAACAAGAAATTCTGCACGTACATCATTCTGAAGATGACAGTGTCTGCCTAGGGGGACATCATACCTTTTGCTCTTTAATATATTCTTATGTTTCTCTTTAGGCATTTAAAAGTTGTTAGATAGTGTATGTGATCTTTACATCTGTATTCTTATTTTCTAGATATAATTACCTGAAACTGTTACAACAAAGAAACAGAATAGGCTTTAACTTTGTATATATTTAAAGATGTATTTTGGTCATGCATTCTACTTCTGATTCTAACAGTGTATGCCAACTTTTGTATAGCAACATTCAAATTTTCATAAAAACTTTGCCTCTATTGCTTATCCTTTAATATCACACAACATAGTTGGTACTATAGATGTGAGTATAGTGAGAAATTGGAACTTGGACTTAACTTAAAGTACCACAGCTCTCCAATTCAGTCATGAGGTTCTGAAAAATATTCATTTATATTAAATTCTATTAAGCAAATCTCTTTCTTCCTTTTAGGATACTAAAATGTTTTCTGAATATTTTTCATAATACTGACAGACAGATATGTGTGTGTATGCACTGAACTATGTACTATAAATACAAAAAAAAAAACCCCAAACAAACATGTTTTTGTGTATCTTAAGCAGAACTGTCATAATCCCGTGAAAGCCTAGGAAGCAAACATGGTCAGTTAAATTTTAGTGTAAATATACAAAGAAAATATTTTTACAAGGTCTAAATTTTGTTTAAACAGTAAATACTACTTCATTATGCTGATGATTATAATGGTCACATTCTAATCTCACACATTGTCATTCCTTTCTGAGGGCTGATGGGTTTGAACCTGTAAATTAAAGAATGTTAACAAACAGAGGCAGGAGAGAAACACAAAACAAGAAAAAAAATAATGCTGATTCCATAGTGTCTTTGATTTTTCTTAATTTAACTATGGCTTTTCTATTCATGTGTTAAGAAACTGTAATAACTTTTTGTTTCCAGGCTATACATTTGCAAAGCACTTTGAGGGATCTTGAATGTGAAAATGGTTATATGAAGCCAAATACTGGTCTGTTTTTAAATGACTCGTAAAAATGCCTCCACTTACAGCATTTGTATGTATACACAAGTTTGGGTGTGTTTATAGATACTCGTTAAAGGAAGACACTTTTATGAGACATTTTAAAAGGTGAACAGAGTTTGAGTTTATATGGCACTTAGTGAGTTTAAGTTATCACAAAGAAATGAATTATGGTGCATGGTGGCAACAGAGATTTAATAGACAAATGTTACTAAGAAGGGATGTTGTCTCAAATGATTTGTTTTATGACACTATGTTATGAAAAATATCATGTGATTATTTTATGGTTTTATTTTTTGCTTTCTTAGGTAATTGTTCACTAAAGGGACTGGAATACAACATCTTACATGAAAGATGGCCCTCTTTTCTACTCTAGATTTCACTTGCCTAAAAGTCTCTGATGGGGAGGGAGGGCTTGCATCTTCTGTGATACATTAATTTATCTCAGTATGTTCACTCCCACTGGCCTATGGTTAGGAGGTGTATGGTATTTATAAGTGGTCGTGTCACAGTGGCAGAAATAACACTGGAGTGTATTTTCACATATATATTACTTTGTATGGTCATATTATCAGATTCTACAGAGTAAACCTGACAGCGTATTTCCTAAGGTAAAAACTAGGGTGAAGGATTACGTACTGGTTCCATCATTTCTCATTAATACAAGTTGCTGTTCAGAGACCTCAATTTAAGAAAGACAGTTAAGTCTGTATCTGTTTAGGAAAACACTTTCTTGACACTAGACAGACTTTTAAGATTTTTCCATATACACTATCATGGTTTTTAGAATACTTTTTTTAGCAGAGAGTTTCTTTTGCCTGAGATGTACTACAAGGTATTAATCATCTCTCATTACTGAAGAGCCTACATTGTTACTGAATGGAACAGGGATAAAACATACAGTCTTGGGCATTTTTTAAAAAATAGGATCCACTTTCCGAATTTCATTATTCTTCATTGTTTTAACTTGACTGATTACTTTTTTCTTTACCACTCAAACCCATTGTGAAGGACTCTGCTTTGCTAAACACCGGAAAGGGGTTGCATTTCCCTGACAGACCAAGTGAGCTTTCTCATAGCTTGCTATAGCTATAAACTTTTGAAAAAATCTTTTAACAAAACTTTTGCTTCTTTTTTTTTTTCGCTTTGCATTGTGTTACTTCTCTGCTTTGTCTTGGTACATAGATTCTTACTATATAAAGCTGTCCCACATCGATCATAGACCAGAGCAAGGTTTTGATCATAATCTTGGGAACAGAAGACTCAAAATGGAGTCAGGTGCCAAATGACTTTATTTGCCCGACAAGTTCCCAGAGCAAAGAGAAAGGAAGAAAAGGGTCAGTTGCAATAGCTACTATCACAAATCTGTGGCATTCCGTCAGTCCAATTCGTGTTCAGGTCTGGTGGGAGAATGTTCCCTTGATGTTGGTTGTTCCTGCTTCTTTATTGGGTCATCCTGCTGAATATTCATCCTTCTTTGAATAAGTACTCAGCATATTCCAGGAGCTGTTTTGCGTGACCACACCTACCACCTGGCAGTGGTACACATGCCCAATACCATCCCTGAAGGTCTTCAGGGGTCTCCAGACCCCTTGGTCTTCCAAGGCCTGGGTCTGGTTGCATGCGCAGTGGGTTAGGTTGTGGTTCTTGGAAGAAAGAAGTAACTTCTAATCTCAGTTTTAGCAAGTTTGTAAGAAAACAGGAACGATCTAACTGTGTGGTTCAGTTGTTGCTCAGTCTGTGCTTTGATGTCTACCCACAGTACAGCAGTGTTGAGACAAACAATGCACAGTCTTTGACACCATCTCTGACAACAGCAATATATTGTTGTAAACTGAGTTTTGAGATGACCTGACCACAGCTTCAAAGTGGTCCTGTTCCACTTACTGTCTTTTAGTTCCCACTGTCACTTACCAAATGACAGATTTTCTCCAAACATCCATCCTCTGGAAGCACTCAGGAGTGGCAGACTATGCAACACCTTCACCCACAGAAGCAGTCTCTCTTTCAGTTCTGTTTTGTATATTATGTCCTATAAACCTTCTTAAGGCTGCAGAATGAACGGAGTTGTTTAAACATTGACAACAGCATGAAATACGATGGGAGTTGTGTGGAAGGAGATGTGAACCTTGAAAATTACTTCAGCTGAAAGAAAACATTTCAGAATAACAAAATGAGTCTCATGGATAATGTGTTAATGATCTGATGGTTTGAACTGCATATTAAAAGATAGTGATGATTGATAGGGAAATGATAGTACTGAAATCCATTCTTGGTTTTAAATAATTAGCTAAAAAAATAGAAATTAAACCTAGCTAAAGTTAAATAAAACTTTGCTTCAACTTTCCTGGCAGTGATAGAAATAGCCCTGGTTCTGGTCTTTGTTGAGAAACTAAAGGGATTCGCTGAAGGGATAAGTCAATGAACAAGCATGACAGGCTTGATTCATCATCATCTTTTGTGTTTCATTCCATCAGTGATTATTTATTCCTGTAGCAGTTGGCTTCAGTTTTTGTTGGTTGTAGCCTTTTTGGGAGCAGGTAGTGAAAATAAAGCTGTCTTAACCTTGACTGGAGATTCTCTCAGAGGCGAATATAGTACTGTTCTCTTACTGGTATATAGGAGGCGTTTGGCCAGGGTGAGAGTATGGCGACCATGTTGCTGCCTTGCTCATTACATAGCTCCTGGTAACGCTCCTTTTGGGAGATGTAGTTAGGATGACTTAAGGAAGCCATGGAACTGCACAGTGGATTTCCTGGGAAGTAGATCAGCAGCCAGTAGAATCGCCTTGGTCTAACCCCTTTCTACAGATGGTGGACTTTGTCAGAACAAAAATTTTGTATGAAAATCATCTGTCAGACATCTTCACTTGGTTGGGCTGATATGGGAAAATAAAGAATTAATGAAGTACTAATTAATAGTAATGTAACCTTAATGAAGATTCACCTAAGGTGTAAGGTATGGCTTTGGGTGATTTGTTCCTTATCAGTCGTCTATTTTCTTGCCACATGTCTTTCCCCTTCCTTATTTTATACACTGTATTTTAGGCCAAAGATTTGACCTTCCCATCATGTATTTTCTCTCTAACCTTTCATAAACTTTAGATAACCTATTTCAGGCCTGAATCTGTGCTTTTGGCCCACTGTCAGTAGAATTTTACACACGAGTAGTACAGATGAATGAGAAAGCAAGTCTGTGAGTGTATCTAAAGAAGGCCACTGTGTGATTCAAAAGCACATGATGTTTCAAGGACATAATGTAATGCTGATGTTCATGGAAAGGGCTGGCTCCACTCCAGTGCACAATACCTACAATAGCCACCCATACTAGGCAGAAAGAAATAGGTACGAGGGTGCCAAAAGCTGTTTCTGGATGGTGTTTCAAGTATCTTTCTGTGTTAAAAGACAGGCACATTCAACCCCATAGCACTTAATGAGGATGCACGTTACTGGGTCCAACAGGTAAAGTTGGACTAGTTCAGCTCTGCTAACGGCTACAAACCGGCTACTCTTACCAGGTGCACACACAGATGGATTTCCGATGTGTATAAATATTAAAATAGGAGTGAGGGCTATAGAAAATGTACTATGTTAAAAATATTACTATTCTTATTCTGTTTTTTTCTGAGAGCATGGCATCTGTTCTCAGGGATAGGAGCAGAGATTAATTCTATCTGTTTAAAAACTAGTATCAGTAACGGAAGAAAAAAAATAACAACCAAATTTTGCTAATGTAGGTTTCTGAGAACTCATAGTCCGGGACACAAGATTTAACTTTTTAGGTCAATGTAACTATTATTTTCTACAGCCCATAACTCAAAAGAAGAAATAACCTATTATTTCTACAGTCTGTAACTCAAAAGATGAACCAAGTATCACTGTCAATTGCTTGGCTGTGACTGATAGAGGAGATCATCAAAGAATAGCTTGCAGCATTTTGTCCTGTATTTTCAGATTTTGTCATAAGCAGTTGTGTTGATTTCTATGCACTCCTCTCCAATTTATCAGTTGCCAACTTACACTGAAAAAAAAAAAATCATTTTCATTCAATTGGGAAGAAAAACTCATCAATGTCCTGCATACAATCCTAAATGTATAAGCGTAAAAACTTCTACATATAAAAATTGATTGCTGTTTATGTTCTATAGAAAAAAATCATCCTGGAACATCAGGTAGGTTCCAGAAATACAAGTGTAGGACAGATTTCAAAGTTAGAGAGATTACTCCAAGTGTCTACCATTGAGCAAAAGCTCTATGTGGTTCATGGGGACTTTGTTATTATGCACTGGAAATGTATTTCAGTGGATTTGGTTCTTAAGGCTGCAGAATGAAAGGAGTTGTTTAAACATGAATATGTTTAAGTTCTTCTGAAGCTCTGACTGGAGGAAAATTACTACTCTTATTCTCCGTCTTTGTCAGTAAAAGCAGTATTTCAGAGTGAATTTCAGTCCAGCAGGTAAAAATCTTGAGTCTTGAGGAAGTGTGAACAGAGGGTTTATAATTTGTGTATATCAATAGTGAAATATGCTCCAACAAAGAAATTATCATAATGTGTATAGTAATATTTAGGAACTTATTCTGGTACACTTTTTAAAGTATAGACAAAATTACTCTGGATGCTATGGAATTTGCAAAAAGTGCATGACACCTTCCGTTAAATAACCTTGAGTGTACTCAGAGCAGCTACATGACAAAGCCATATAGGAAATAGTCATAGATATTTTTTAATTTTTCAAAGTGAAAGTGAAGAAAGTGGAAGCAAGTCATCTGTCCTTCTTAGAAGAAAATAAAAGTGCTTTCAGATGTTAGAATTAATTTTTTTTCTACGTTATTTAGCAAGTCCTGTTGCATATGCTCCTCAGATCCTGCAGAAGCTGTCTCCCTCTCAACTGCTAAGCCCTTTACTGTCTTTGTCAGGCAAAACTAGTTTGTTAACAGACTTATTTATTTACTCTCTTTTTTTCAAATAATTACTACCAGTTTTATAACTGTAAAAATAAAAACGTGGGTTTTTTTAATAAATAATTCTTGGTTTAACCTTTATTTCATGAAAAAATAGGAGGAAAAGAATTCCTTCTTCGTTTATGATTCAGCAGTCTTGAAGGGGGGTGTCCAGAATTCCTTCTTGCATCCACAATTAAATAAAGCTACTAGGATACAGTAAAAAGCAGGGATGGGAATCCTTGAAGTTTGCCTTGACTGTTTTGGAAGCTCAGTCCTGTTATCTAAATTAATCAGGGAAGAACTGGTATTAACACCTGGACTTACGGCTATGCAAAATCCAGAGTTCCTAAAATAGCAATTAAATACCTTAATGTTGGAAGCCTCCTTAACCTAATTCTTACGCTTTTTTTTTCTGAAGAGCCATGTTAATGTGTCATGTAGTGCTGATTCAGACTAACTAGAAGTATGCTAATTTTCACACAGTCCCAAACTCTTAATTGCTTGTGCTATAAAAGTTTCTAAGGAATAAAACATTTTTAAATTAGTGAATTTTTTTTATTCCTTAATACAAAATTAAAATAGAGACACATAAAGATACTTTTATATATATATATGTAAATGCATATGTTTCAATGGAACATTCTAAGTTTTTTTCCTTTAAATCTTAGGTTTTCCCTTCTTTCCTACCTATCCTTTAAGAGCACCTATCTATCCTTTAGGAGTTATACACACACTGTATGTTGTAACAGAATATAAGTCCTTGGAGCATTAACCAATCTCTCAGCTTTTAAATAGACAGTGACCTATTCATTTGCAGGGCTACTTCAATAAAGCAATAGCTCACTTAGGTTAATGATGGATCATGGTGTGATTCGATTTGCAGAGTGCAGACTTGCACATTATCCCCTAATGTTTGTATGGGTCATGTTATCACATCCAAATAATGATTCATGCCACCTCTTGTTCTTGGAGATATCACAGTGATTACAGGAAAGCCGCATGCTTGTACACAAAGCCTTTAGGGTTCTCCTGGTTGCTGTTGAATTATTATTTTTGGCTAGAGTATGATAAAGCAGGAAAGGCTCAGGTTTCTGTGACAGTGACACCTTCCTCTTGTGATTCAGTTGTCCATCTGAGCAGACATGCTGAACATTAGCAGAAACTAGATCTCTCTCTCTGTCTTTTTTCTTTTACTGGTGATGAAATTTAGCTGCCCCGACCTGCTGTGAGAGATTACTTGCAAGTCGATTGCCTTACAAATTTTTATTTTTCCTATCAGCTTGAGTATCTTGCATCAAGATGGAGTAATTTCCAACAGGAAGAAAACATCTCAATGCTGTTGTACTGACTGTTGATACCACACAGGAGAGCTTAGGGCTGGTAGCCACACTGAGAAGAAAAAAAGGGTTGTATTTTCTATTTGTGAATACACTGAAAGTATTAACATATTACTTTTTTTTAGTGCTGCTACACCATTATTTACTCTGAGAGATTGTCCTTACTTAGGCACAGCAATTCAAAACAGTCTAAGTGATAGGATAAGAAGTGAAATTTTAGGTTTATTTTGACTTCTCATTTTTGGGGTTGATCTGGGTTTTCTTGACTACTGCTGCCTTTATACTCGGAAAGCCACTGACAGCAAAATATCCAAATGGAAAGCACCTGGTAACATCATTTTATCCTTTGTTCTTTGCTTCTAGACAATAACAAATGCAACCACAGTCAACAATGTTAAGTAGCAATGAAGTATTTTTTAAATATGCTTATTTTTTTAACCCTTTTGAGTTCTTTTATTACCCACCCACACATAAAACCAACATTTCTGAGATCATATGAATACTGTAGAAGCAGAAAATTATCTGCTTAAATCAGATGTTAGAAATAGAATTGTATCTGATTAAAATAATATTGCTGCCTTGACCTGCTGGGCATAGAATAAGGGAAAAAGATGGACACTTGTAATAAGTGAGTAAAACCATTTCATTACCTTTCAAGAGATTTGGCTCTCATTATATACTATTTATATTCTATTCTAAAAGCATTATACAAGGATGTCCCCAGAAATACTGCCAAGGATCTCAAAACTAAGCAGATTTCAAACCTGCATTTGATTTCCCATCTACTTAGTCATATATGCTCACACTGAAATTGTGAAGAATGGCTTTTGAAATGTTTACTACGCTAAAACTCGAGAAACGTTTTACATTTTTTAATTTGAGAGTTGCAGCAAACGTGTGATAGCTTCCTGAAGCATTAGTACAAAGAGATTTTCTTTCCTTTCCCTCCCCTTGCATCAACAGTGTAATGATTTTTGAGGATCAATACTGTATTCCTGTGTTTGGAAGCTTAAAGTCATGTAATCTTATTTTTTCTCAAGTGTGTTTCCTCCTTAACTATGTAGAGTTTACTGAAATTTGAAAGTATATTAAAACTCAGTATTTGCAAAGACCAAAATGTAAGGTCTTGCATTCTCCTTTCTAGCTCCCATTTCCAGTTACAAATGTACATATAAAAAAAAAATATTCAGTGTTTTGGTTGTATCTAAGAAACATTCAGAATTAGTTCATATTCTGAATACAATGATTCATTTTTCAAACGCTGCAGACTAATAGCAGGGAACATGTGAACTATGGGCATTTTTTGCAAGCAAAGCAAGGACTGCAATTCAAACCATAACTGTAGCTGCATCTATTACCTAGTAATTTTACAGCAGAGTAATTTTTTTTAATCAAACATAAAGGCTTAATATTTCACGATAACAAAGTTTGTGTTAATGTTGATAATTATAGATTAAGCTGTCTGCCAGGTATAATGCACAAGCATGGGATTTTATAAATTATGTTTTTATTTTTATCATCAATATGTAACTACAATGTGGCATATCTGTATCCTTATGTCCCCATTTCCTTTACATTGAAAATGGTGCTGTGAGAAAGATGGCCTGAAAGAAATTTTGTTTATTGTTATTTTTCATATAAACTAGTATAATCCATCTCTAGAAAGAAGACATTTTAAACATCACCGTGACAGAACATCTGCATAGAAATTTGTCAAATATTTTATCTATTTGCAATGTGAAAATATGTGGTGAGAATACATACTGAAGTTTTGTTTGTTTGTTTTTAATCATCTTTGAGAGGATAGAGTAAGGGTTCTTGTTCATGTCTTGATAATTTATATGGAAAATTAAGATCCTCAGTGGAATTTAGATCCATAACCTCCTTCTCTTGCATTCTAATTCTCAAGTAGGAGCTAAGTGCTTCGATTTTCTAGAGGATTTAAGTTAAACCATCATATAGAGACTGAACCTTGACAAGAAGCAAACCAAGAACTGATGGTTTTTATGTCAAGTGCCAAGCTCTTCCTTTGGAAGCTGTCAAATATCTCTTGGCCCATAGATATGTAAGTTTACCCCTGTCATGAGTGTTAAGAGTCTCATTAGATCTCCTGCAAGACAAAATACCTGACAAGGAAAAAAAAAATCTTGCTTTCACAGCTTCTCCTGGAGTTTGCTTTATATCATGTACTTTTTCCTTCGTGAAGAAAAGACTTCTTAAACTTTTGTGAACTTATTTTAGAATTATACCATGGGGCTTTCTTGACCAAACCATTGTAAATTACAAGGACACTGTTCATTTCTGCCTCAGATGTAATTTAACAATTCCAAGAAAAACTTGGTACCATGGTACCAGGTAAAGGGAATGGATAAGAAAAAAAAAAAAAAAAAAAAAAGGCCTTATTTCAGTAACAGTAATACTTTTCTGATGACTGCTGTCACTAGATCATTTCACTTCCATTTACCTACTTATGTAATGTGAGAGGCTACTCAGCAGCTGAGCTGTAGGTAATGCACATTTTTTTTTATGTGGATCGGCTTATTTTTGACACTAGGCATCTAGTCCCAATGCCCTGTATATCCATGTTGTATGTGACAATTCCTGCAATTGGAGTTTTTACTTTATTTTTTATCAAGCTGTTAAAGTCACCCAACTGTGGCAATAAATGTTGACAAAAGATACTCATTTAAAAAAAATAATTATAAAACCAGGAAGGTTTGAATGAAACCTAATAATACTAAGTAAATGTAGAGATGTGATTATCCACCTTTCAGAGATGGGGAACTGAAAAGAGAGGTGCTGTCAATTAGTGAAAATTAGTCAGTTTTGTTAGCCTTAGGGAGAGCTGTAGAATCCCTGGTCAAAACATTCCTGACAGAAATATTTTTCTAGTGAGAATTTGGTTTTCAGCTGAGGAAAACATTTTGGAAACACAATTTGCTTTCACGAATGAAAATTGCAAATAAATAGTTGAAACAAAATATTCCCCAAAGAAATGCATGAAAATGGAAAGCATTTAAGCCAGAAAGATTGCATGACATTGTAGCTGTTGCCTCTTGTGCTCTTTCTCACTGAAAGACAGAAATACTGTTTGCATTTCCCCCCCCGCCTAATGCTTTGTGACCTCAACAGTCCTAACTCACGTAGGAAAGCATTGGTCTCTGTAACAGAATGAGCAATACGGTAAATAGGAGCAGATAGAAGTCTTATTAAAAACCAGGAAGACTTTATAAATCTTGATCTCCCACTATCATATGACATCAAATAAATATTCCAGCTGAGCATTTTGGCTAAAAATATATTTTAGCTCTATTTTTTTCTCTGAGAAGCTGAAAGCTTTCAAAAGCAAACCTCTGTATTTTGAATATTCCTGAAGTATCTTATTTACTACTTGCTAACTCCACTATTTGTGCATAAGATTTAAGCCCCCAAAGTATGTTTTATCTGTTGCTTGTGAACTTAATGATGTGGAAAGCTGTGTTTATCCATCTTCTTTATAGAGGTTTTCACCTCTAATTTATTCAGCACTCAGTTTATTCTATCACTTCTTCACTCCAGATCAAGACTTACAGAAGGACAAATGACACCAAAGACTAAATTGTAGAAGTTCAAGAGCTTGAGAGAATTATTAGGTCTTCGTTGATGTTTGACAACCTAAATAATTATCTTGCCATCAAGCTCTGACCCCCTTCTACACTTAGTGGAAACACTGCAAGCTGTTCGGGCATTCGTGTAACAGCTATGGCTAATTATTTTCCAGCTTTCCTTGAGGATATTTATCAGATAGCTTAATGTCTGTACTTTATTATTTCTTGGCAGTTGTCCGTAAAACATAGGAAATGCTCCTCACAACAAAGCAACATGTGGTTCAAAAAAAAAATGTTGCAAGTTCTAATAATGTAGATTATTTGATTGATGCACAGTATGGAATTTAATTACAAAAATAAATGAGGAAGAGGAAATTTATCACTTCCCCATTTATTATTCCTTAATTAGACTACAACTAATCAGGTTTCCTGATTGGCTAACCATAGATATAATTTTCTGCACTGTCATTACAGTTGGATAAAAAAGACAGCAATGTTATCTCTCACTGACAAAACAGCGCAAAAGAACAAGGAAACAGAATGAACCTTACTATATTGTAAACATTACTTTGCAATCTGTCAGATTAGTAATTTATCATAACAAATTAAATGCTTCTCTTGTGAAATGACAGACTACATTTTTCTTCAATATGCAGTAGTTACATATATTCTGAGTACCAGACTAGAACAATGTTGCACCTGGGACCAATGCATTTATTTTGGTTTTGGCTTTGTGTAAATGCATTCTGCACACTGTGCTTAACATCAAAACGTGTGATGTGGGCCAAATGAATAGTGATAGTAACACATCTCTGAGGTTATACTTTCATTGTGGAGTCTAAATATGGAGCAATTCAGGTGGGTTTGGTTTTGGTTTTGTGCGTTTTTTTGTTTGTTTGTTTGTTTGTTCTTTAAAGTCAATTATATTTTGCCAGTCTAGTTATGCTTTGATGTCTGTTGTGTGCTTACACTACCTGCACTGCTGGTTCATGTTTTAATCATGTATACTTGGGGAAGAAGACAGGACAGAGATGGAAAATAAACTTCCTTATTATGCACTTGTACATGCTGTTTTCTTGCAAGGGTGACATCAGGTTTCCTGGTATCCCCATGATACATTCATGCACATAGGAAAAGAGTGTGTGTTAGCTTGCAGGAATTGGATAATTATGTATGCAAACAGGACGTGGTGCAAGGGATGGAAACTTCTGATTAGTCAAAGTTAGTTCTACTTCTGAGGTACCATCTTGGCTTCAGTATGTTTTATATGTTCAGGGTGGAGGAAAAGAGGAGTAAAGATGTCAACGCAAAAGTTAGCACAGTGGCTAAGGAATATTTTGTTACGTAATGACAAAAAGTTTAAATTCCTATTTGCCTTGGCTTCAGCCCAGCTCTCATTTTAAGCAAGTAACTTCACCTCCATACTATTAGATCCTGTGTGTCTCCAAGGAAGTAATTTAAATCTTTGTAAAAAATTAAATGATTATTGGTAGAGACAGGAATTCTAAATGACTCAGTAACACAGTGGGTGGAATACTTACCCATGCTTTCAGAGGCAGGTTGGACTTCTGTTCTTAACTGGGCCGAGCAGAGACTTTAAACTTCAGTTTCCTTAAATCTTGGATGAGTTACATTCTGCAGTATTAGCTGGTCTAAAATTTATTTTATATAGGTGGTCCAATATTGTCTATGAGGAGTGGGAACCCTTGAAGTCTGAAAAAGTGTAATGGACAAAATGTAACTTAACCACACCTTCATTCTTTTGTTGCTATTGGTGTTTGGTTAGTTTGGTTTGGTTTTTCATTTTAAAAGTTCTAACCCAGGGCATGTGCTTTGGCTGTATTTATTTCATCTTCTATTAGTAGAGACCCAAAATATTTCAGGACAAAAGGCAGTGAGAAACAGGAAATGTACAAAAAAAAAATATCTCTGGTCTTGAATCTGTCTCACAATGCAAAAACTCTCAAGTTTTTGGCTAAAAGATAACCAGTTCACTGAAAAGCGCTTACCTCCTTGTAATACAGCTACGCATGTGAGCAGCTTATGTGGCTCACTGAGGGCTCAAGCAAGAAGCCACAGAGGAGTTTTTATTTCCTTTTATTCTACAGCTTGTAATTAAGCAGATGCAGTTTGTAAGGAGGACTTGTGTACAGCCACCTTTGGTTCTTATTGCTTCAAAAAGTGCATAAACATGACCAATTCACCACTGTAGCATTGACAAGGTATCAGTGAAAATGGCAAAAAATGTGCACTTGTCTCTGTTTATGTCTGCAGTAAGACTGTTTCTTGTGTGATTTTTTTTTTTTAGGCAGAGCTCGTGCATGATGTCTCTTCTTTATGTGTGCGTGCACACGTGTGATCCTAGCATCCTTATTATCCCTTTTCTTTGACTTCTAAGGTTTTTATTTTTCTGTGTTTATTTTTCTCCTTTAGTGCTTTTGTTGGTTTGTGGTTTGTTTTGTTTTTTTTTTCTTTTAATAATTTCTACCTTTTCTGGTCTTTCTATATCTTCCTGTCTCTCATTCAAAAAAGGTAATATAGCTCAGTTATGCCACTGTATTCGATCTGAGGAGCCTTCTGCTTCATTCCAAGAAAGCTAGGTCACATCTGCAGTGCACAGTAGTTCTCAAATTCATCAGATACAGAGAAAGAAGCCTGAGGCTTTATGTAGCATAAAAAGAGCTGGAATATTTTTTTAGTGATCTACATTTTCATCATGTTTGTAACTTAGTAGCTGTCTCTGCAATTTGATTACACCTCTATGTATGTATCACACTGAGGATGTGAAGATACATCCAGTCTCTCCATCTCCATCTGTACATACAGGAAAATCTCCATATAACATAGATGGATCTTTGAGAAAATTACTTAAAAGAGCATGGTAGAAACTCCTGGATGTATATAATCATTATAACTGGATTTCTGCAGATGTTCTGATAGAATCAATATTGTGCAAAGCTGAGCCTTAATTCAGATGACTATTAAAGCATTACATGAGCATCATGAGGTCTTCTTCACTACAGAAGTAATAATATGCTAAGATTTTTGTGTTGTTCAGGCATTAGAATAATTAGGCAATAAGAATAGGAGAAATAAGACAGACTGTTATCTAGACTATTAATATGCTTTTTTAAAGATACAGAATTATTGTTATTACATTTTTTACATATGGCACTTCCTTTCTGACTCTGGAAAGACTTGTAGTGAGGGCATTTGCAAATGGTTTTAGGAAAACATGTGTTTGAAATTTCCACACAGAATCAGACATCTTGGCAGTCTTTAACTTCAACAAATAAAATATTTCACATTTGTATTTAACTTGTTTCTGTCAAACATACAGGCTCTGTGTTTATCCTGTTGGTAGTTTTTGAATTCTCTCCAGGTGCTGCTCTGTCTCACAAAAACCTAAAACAATAACTTTGCAAGTGATGCCATCTGCCTGCATACTGTGAAATACTTAAATACTTAACTTTAAATAGTTAACTGAAAACTGGTAGCCTTGGGAAAGGATTAACTATTTCAGTACCAATCATGTAAGATACGATTGTACTCCTAATACTTAAAAAAACCCCGTGTCTGTAACTGGGGCTACAGAGCCATACAGGATCTCCTTTTTTATGACACTGAGACCATGACTGTCACAGCAGGTGGATTCCAAGGGCATCTGTAGCTGCCTCAGCTAAGTAAATCTGGACCAACTAGTGCATAGCTAACAAATGGTTGCAGTAGGTTGACCATTTAATTGTTTCATAGTTTGGGTAGGATTTGGAAAGATGAACAAATAAATGCTGTTCCTGTATTGCTAAATGGGATGGGGCAAGAAGGTTTTAAATAGGGAAGATAGAGAAGCAGAATCTCGTTTTGAATGCTTGGCTATGTGAATGGAGGCTGTACAGAAGTAAGCTGGCAAGTTTAAAATTACTTACCAAGCATTCCAGCAGATACTTCAATGATTCTCACTTTAATTTCTTCCCACATCCTAGTTTTCTGAATGTGGCTTTACTATCATACAGAATATGTTTATATTTTTACCTGTATAATTTTTTTTCCTTACATGGATAAAACCTGTGGACAGTAACTTCATATGTAAAGCATTAGTCAGAGAAAGAAGCATACTTTTACTGGTGATATCTTATACTGGAAAATATTTTCCAAAGTATATTTTATGCTATATGGAATTAATATAAAGGTGTAAAACTGCATCTAATGGTTCCATCTGGCATAATTACTCAACATATTTACTATTTTGCCATATGCTGAAAACCAGATTTTTGTCCAGTTCAGTTTAATCAGAAGACTGCAACTAATTAACTTTCTTGTGTCCATGAGTTCTTCCATAGTTCAGTCCTCATGACACCAAACAAAAAATATCTAGTTGAGCAAGCTGTCATTTATAATGTCTTCCCATGCACTGGCTTTTTCTGAAAATGCTGCTCTGCAGCCTGAGGTGGAACACTCGAATGGACTACCCAGGGAGGTGGTGGAGTCACCATCTCTGGAGGTGTTTAAGAAAAGATTGGATGCTGCACTTAGTGGCATGATTTAGCTTATGTCAAGGTGTTAGGTTATAGGCTGGACTCGATCTCGGAGGTCTTTTCCAGCCTCACTGATTCTGTGATTCTGTGGAAGCCAGAGACATGTAAATAAATAATAAAGCTGCAGGACAGGGTGATGAGGCTGTAGAGATGTACATAGTGTCGCAGAAGGTAGGTCCCTCATGTTCTTTATGTG
This sequence comes from Chloroceryle aenea, assembly GCA_013399075.1. NCBI lineage: Eukaryota > Metazoa > Chordata > Aves > Coraciiformes > Cerylidae > Chloroceryle > Chloroceryle aenea. The sequence continues at coordinate 71,319 of VWZY01011063.1, forward strand.
GCTTGATTTTATTGAAGAAGTTATTTACACAATGCAGGGAGTAAGAAAAGAAGAAAGCAATGCAGAAAAGTTACCATGGATGTGGATGGATACAGTATCCTGCAGCACTGATAACATTAGTGGATGGTTGGCTTGCTAGGGATTGCACATCATATTGTATCATATATCTGCAGTTTATAGATGTCCTGGGTTCCTCTAGGTCATGGTTAATTTTCACCAGAAGCTGTGAGGGGGCCATAGCCAGGACAGCCAACTGAACCGGCCAATGAGATGTTCAATACCATACTGACATCATGCTCACTAGTTGAGGGCAGGGGTTGGGCTGGCCATTCTCTGGCTGGGCTATTGATGTAGCTCTAGGTGGTTGGTGCATTTTATATATTATTTAATTACTGTTACTACTCTTGTTTCTTCTCCTCTTGCATTTTTCTATTAAATTTCCCTTATCTCAACCCATGGGGGTTTGCCTTTTCCTCCCTATTCTCCTTCCTGTCCCACCAGTGGTCGGTGGGTGGGTGTGAGTGAGCAGCCACATAGTGCTCAGATCCTGGCTGGGTCTAAACCAGGGCAGTCAATCAAGTTCTTTCTGAAAATTGACTAGTCCACAGGATCCTAAATCAGTGTTAGCACATCTGTGTGCCTGCACAGGAGAGCCTATGTGGACCCTGAGTTCAAGGAAGGAGGAAATGTTGTCTTGGAGGACTCTTTCATTACTTTTCATTCATGGAATTATCCTGCCCTAAATAGAGCAAGTAGATATGTCTGGTTTATTTTTTTTTGGTATAGAATATCTGCTTCTGGAAATCTGTTTCAAGATGTCTTGTTTCTGACTCTTTACCTGGTATTTTAGTTATTACAGGAATGCCCTAACTTAGTGTGGTCTGTAGTGTGTTTTATACAATTATTTGTTCATCTCCAAGCATTTATCCAGTGTCCCTTACATTGTACTTCACTTAATTTGCTGAGTTAATTAAGACTAAAAAGACAGAGATTGCAGACCTTGTCTACAGGTGTCAGATAATCCTTTTATCTAATTCACTGTGCATTTGTGTGCAGGTGAAAACTATTAATCCCTACCTAGATGGAAGACCCAAGACTGATGTGAAAGAAGAGATGCCACTGAAACAAAAATGAGACCTTCCAAACCATCTTGCTTTCTAACACCCCTCACCAAGGTGGGAGGCTAAGTGTGACTGGGCAAGGATTCCAAGATAAATACCCAAACCACACCACCTAATATACACACAAAACATACATATTCGTAAAATTTCCTGTAAAGGGCTAATGAGTTCCCAGAATTCATTTACACAGTCTAAGCATGCGTAGTAAAGTTAGGGTTAGGGTCTTTTCCCCCTCCGGAGGTTATTTGTAGTCTTCCTCACACTGTTCATTAGTTGAACTCTGTGTTTCCTTTGCCCATATATGTTCAGGGGGTTAGCTCATCCACCCTTTAGCTCATCCATCCATCCTGGAATGCTTCAAGAAGGTAAATTTAAATTAATTCCCAGATGTTTATCATCCTCTTCTGCGCTTATTTTGACATCTTGAGTCCGTGTTATCAGCGGTATTCAGGCTTAGTGAACCATCTCAAGGCCGGTTTGGTTTTTGCAAACAAGAAGTTGTATGTTTCTCATTATCAACTCTTCCCAATAAATGACTAAACCATGCAAGTGAGGCTAAGAAAAGAATACAAGTAAAGCTACTGTATAATACAATAAAAAAATATGAGTAAAGATATACTGGTAAAATTTCTGCGTAACAACCAGGGGATGACCAGGCATATCAATCCTTTCACCACAGCTCTCTGTGGCCTGAAAGCTAAGCAATGTGTTGATAGTAAATTTGATATGTATAGAAGTAGCCTCAAACAGTTTTCCCTGTCTAGTTACCAAAAGAATTTCCCTGTTAGCAACTTCAATTCAGTCCACTATCTTTGAACAATAAAACAACCCAACCCAAGCAAACAAAACCAAAAACCCAAAAAAGCCTTGATTTTGTCCTCTGAGACCCAAACATTGTGTTCTAAGTATTCTTTCAGAAGTTAGTCTTCTACCACCTTAGTACCTTCTTCAGAGTTTTGAGAACATGTGTCCTATGAAGCAAAAGATTTAGTTTGGGAACAAAAGTTTGGTATATGAAAAGGAAATATAAAGTGCTCTCTACAGAACAAAACTAACCATCTAGAAATTTTTTTCCTGTTGAAATAACTGACATTAATGATCTTGAGAATTTAAACAATGGTGATATGCTATCACTTGCTGATAAACTCTATGTAATTTTTATGCCTTTACCTGTTTTCCCTAATTAATTAAAATTCCTACCACAAAACCCATATTATTTATTAAAAGGCTATGCTGAAATTCCCTGCAAAATGAGATTTATGCATCCATTTTGTCTTTGTATAACTATTTATGTGTTCCCCTGTTATGTTTGACCTTATCTAGAATTTTCAGCATGATTTTATAGAGAGATAGAGATACTAAATAATAAAAAAAAATTCTTACAGAGGGAAAAAGAAAATAGATTTAGAGGCAACATGCAGCCTTCGAGTCCAGTTAACTGGGTCTTCCAACAGCTAAGAGCATGTTCTCTATAGCTCGTCCAAAAGCTGAGAGCAGCCAGCTGCCTGCTCAGTTGACAGTTAGCTGTCTGAGGCAGTCATAGTTCATGCTGTTTCCCATCTGTCTGGGTAAGGGGCCAAGCAAAATGTGTTAGGTCACAGGGAAGGCTCAAAAAGGTGCTGGGGGTATGCCACAGTGGTTGTTATGTACAAGAAAGATAACTCTGAAATCAGTCACAATGACAAATCAACTGAACGTGAAACTTTGTGAATTCCAAAATTCAAGTTAAAACACAGAAGAGGTGTTGGGGTGTTCCCTTACAACTTTTTGTACCCTAAAAGTATTGTAGTTATTTCCACTGTCTCTTGTTTACTAGAGCACTTAATTCCCCAAAGAAGTACTTTTTTGCATACTAATAAGCTTGTTTCCATTTTACATTGACTTCATTTATTACATGTTAGGTTTAATTACACCATCCTAACTTCTAAAAAAGCATTAAGTATTTCTTGTGTAAGGAATATATTTAAGATTGCCTTTATTCCATCCTATTTGACCTGTTTCTTTTATAGGTGATAGAGTTATCCTTTGTACAACAGAATAAGGCTTTTATCGGTAATTCAGTATGTGTTGCCATGCAAACGTGCAGGTAGTGAAAATAACTTTCTTAGTATGCTTTTTATTAGCAATAGGCAAGCTAAAATTCTATCGCTGGTACTCGTTAACATAGTTGTTACAATATTCCTTTTATGTGGGGTCAAATGCGTGCAAAGAGAGCTAACAATGAAATGGAGCAGATGGTACGGCACCTAGAGAGTAATTGGGAGGGTACTTCTGCAGGCAAAATATCTCCGTTAGCAAGTACTTTACCGCAGCTATCCTCAAAATGGTATTTGACTCTATGCCCCTTGAAGCTTTGCACCTGAAAGGGTAGCAGTGGAATAAAGACAGACAGAGATGATAATGAACCACCAGCGAAAGGGACACTTCTCCAAAAGTTTCTGTTCCCTCAGCTCATTCTGGAGTGAGAGCCTCAGTGTGAATAAATGCATAGTAGAGAAAATTGTCAATTTTTTATCTTCTCAATCCTTAATTTGTCCTCAAGCCATCCAAATGATTATATTATCTTGCTGGAGTTGTATTTTTTAGCTGCAACCTTGACTTTTGGTGTTTAAATTATCAGTTATTATGGAACTTGTTATATGGAAGTCTGAGATGCATTTTACTCCTGTAAACAGTAGTCTCTGCACACATTCACTCAGTACATTTGTGCAATACTATCTCTGGTAAAAAATGATGAGTTTTAATAAGAGATAACAATTAGAATAAAAACATTTTAAGGCAATTTACCACACAGTTATTAAGAATTTCTCCCATATGTGGAGCAATGCTTCCTAAATTATCAAGTCAGAAAGCAAAGCCACATTGAAGAAACTGGTAGCTCCTTTTCCTCTACTGGGCATACATACAGTAGATAAAATCCTTTTCTTACACTGTTTAACTAGCTGCTACACATTTTCACAAGCAGGTGAAATTTGTTGTATGGATTTACATGTCTAAGATTGTCTTTTTCACACATTTATGGGAGTGTTTAAGATGAAGTGAAGTTGCAGGATAAATGTCTAGTTGTTTGTCAGGCCCTGCATTCTTGATATATGCTTACCCTTTTACTTAGCATTTCAGACTGTAGACTTTGTGGATCGCTAAGTTGAAGTAATAGAATTGGTACTCAATTGACGATAGAACTATGATGTACTTTATATTAGTACTTGGTTTTAAAATATATCTGGCACTGCATGGGGTAGATAAATGTGACCACTGCTCAGTGATATTACAAAATTAGAAAAAAATATCACTAGAAGATAATTTTTTTAACATGAAATGATATTTTTAAATCTATTAGATCACCTTACCTGAATTTTAGTTATGTTGAAATTTAACTGCTGCTAAATGACCCTTTGAGCTTAGCATTATTAGAAGTCATGTCTTTGAAAAGTCTTGGATAACTGAAAATAAAGAGTTTGATTCTGTGCTTAATTGCATTAGTGTTTCAGTAGTGTCACCTCATGGCTTTAGAAAAGTATGGTTTCAGTTTTGGACAGTGCAAATGAGAGCAAATGCAGTCTGAGGATATTTTTATTTTGAATATCACTGGTTAAAAAATGAAAAATAAGAATCTTCATCAGACAAGCAAATTGGCTGTGTTTTACTGTGCTTTTCTTGCGGTTCCCAGCATAAGGAGTTATCTCCCTTGTTATGGTAGATCATACACTAGCCCTACAGTAAAGCCCACAATATGTAAGTGAATCCAGAAAGCAAGGAAGCTATTTGGAAGAGGGCATATAAAGAGTTTTTGAGCCCAGGTTTTCTTACAGAGATAATGATGTCTATATGCACTTCCATTAAGATCTCTAAAACAGTCTAATGTCTCTGCCTCTTGAGTTGCACATCTCACTTCCCTAGGTTCTCCTTAGAAAGATGTCAAAGAAGAGGGATAATTACCCTACAAAACTGTCTAAAATGGTTGGCGTACAATTTATCATACAGCAATAAATGTCACTTCATTCACTGATCCTCGCACACCCATTGCTAAGATGCAAAAGAATTTCAAGTGACAGCTTGTACACTTATCATAGAATCATAGAATAGATTGGGTTGGAAAAGACCTCCAAGATCATAGAGTCCAACCCCTGATCCAACTCCAATTACTATATCATGGCACTAAGGGC
>VWZY01011063.1:76737-103822 GCA_013399075.1 Chloroceryle aenea
GCAAATTTGCTGATGGTGGACTCAATCCCCTCATCCAGATCATTGATAAAGATGTTAAACAGGACTGGGCCCAGCACTGATCCCTGGGGGACACCACTAGTGACCGGTCGCCAGCTGGATGCAGCCCCGTTCACCAGCACTCTCTGAGCCCGGCCCTCCAGCCAGTTCCTCACCCAGCACAGAGTGCCCCTGTCCAAGCCATGGGCTGATCAATCTTAGCTGACAGGGCTTTGGTTTATTAAACGTGTAAGACTGGAATCTTCTGTGAAACTCTGGTACTATTTTTATATCCACATCTCTGAATCACGCTTTTTGGCACCCAAGCTCTGAGAACTTACTTAATATAAATGCTAATTGTTTGGTAGTACTTTCATTTTCTTCTGTTTTTCCCTTTTGATCTGTTGTGTAGAACTTTTTCCCATAGCTTTTTCTTAGTCTAATTTTTCCCTCCTTTTCCAAAGATCTCTTTTCAGTTTCTCCACTGCATATAGCAGGATTTCCTGATATGGAAGTATATTGTTCAAGGTGTATTCATATGTAGGACAGCGACCAAGTGACCTGGTAGACCTCAGGGAAAGAGAAACTAAGGAGGACTTATCCAGTAATGAGTAAGAAAATGAGCAAGGAAAGCGGAACAAATTGTTTCCTCTATTCAGGAAATTAATAAAGACTGTTTGGGGGCAACTATGCTAATTTTTCACTGTCACAGATTCTTGGCAGTAGATGTCCTAGTTTCAAACAGTATGCAGTGTCAGAATTTATAGCTTGTGTGAAATCATGCTCTGGAATCAGCAAACAAAAATACTGAGTGAAATATCTGAAATATATGTTGAGTGAACTATCTGAAATAGATGTTTAAGTACCTCATTTTAGGCAGTCTGATTTGAAACTGGACCCAATGTTTGTATGCATTTGGAAGACCAGCAGACACTTTATCGCAGCACTTTAATCTTCAATGTTTCAGGCAGTTTCATGGTACTAGAAGGTGTGATATTTGAAAGGCATTTTACTGTGTAAGGAAAGCATTCATTCTTATTTCAATGAAAGCTACAATAAATTTGATAGAAGTAAACAGATTTGAAATGTAATAAACTGACAGTTCACTAGTTATATATAAAATATCTGACCATGAGCAGTCTAAACTACAAAACAGACACAGTTTTTCAGTGTGAGAGAATGTATTTTGTGTTTTAGATGAAGGGCAACTAAAGGATTCTCTTTCCTGCTCAGACCACAGTGTATTATTTTCTGATACAGGGAGACCCTGCATAAAAGACAACACTAATTTAATTTTTAGATAAACATCAATAACACTAGTGAATGCTATTAACTGTTATAAAATTATAGAACCATTTAGGTTGGATAAGACCTTTAAGATGCAGTCTAAGGACTAGCCTAACTCTACCAACTCCACTGTTAAACCATGTCCCTAGGCACCATATGTACACAACTTAAACATATCCAGGATTGGTAATTCAACCATTTCCCTGCACAGCCTGTTCCAGGACTTTACATCCCTTTCAGTGAAGAAATGGTTCTTAATGTCCAACCTAAACTTCCCCTGGTACAACTTGAGACTATTTCCTCCTGTCCTGTCTCTTGTTACTTGGGCAAACAGACTGACCTCCTATAATGCTACAACATCCTTTCAGGTAGCTGTAGAGAGTGATAAAATCTCCCCTCAACCTCTTTTTCTCCAGGCTAAACAACCCCAGTTCCCTCAGCCACTCCTAATAAGACTTCTGCTCTAGCCCCTTCACTAGCTTTGTTGCCCTCCTTTGGACCCACTCCAGCACCTCAATATCTGTCTTGTATTGAGGTGCCCAAAGGCAGTATATATATATATATTTTTTATATATATCAAATGTTAATAAAAATTGTTTCTTCAACTACAGCATTCAAGAACAGCAACGACAAAAATAGATGTTTTCAGCTCTAATAAGAACACCAGCATTGAGAGTACCATTTATGTGCCTCTGCATTTTCCCTTCCATCCAGATTATGACATAGATCATGGCTGAAGTACAGCTCCCTATAGTAGGGATATAGGACTATTTTGAGCTAAAAAAATAAACTGTTAGCTAGATTTTTATATACCTAGATTTATTTCTAGCCACACATGATGTATGTATGTCCTGTCATGAAAAGACTTGAAACTTGCATGAAAGAAGCTTTTCTTCTGCAGTCTTAATATTCACTGTATTTTCCAGTAACATTGTTTTAGATTTTGACATTCACTTGAGGGACTACATCTTAGGAGTTATACTTCAGTTTGTAAACTCTTCATGCAAAGTATGAGAAATGTAGATTGTAATGGACATACAACATGAGACTTCACAAATGAAGGGTTTTCTGCAACTGTTGAACTAATAATCAACAAAGATTTTCATAGATATCTAGACAGGTAAAAACTGGGAGGACGAATAACTTTTTTCTTTATCTCTTTCACATTAAAACCAAAATCTAATCAGATCCCCATAATACTAGATCACACACTGAACATTTATAAGAGTTTCAAAAGAAATTATGCATAATGTGAATTTTCCAACTATTAAAGAACAAAATAAGAGAAATTTATACTGAATTATTTGCTTAAAAGTGTATTGTGGAAGTACTGCTAAAAAGTAACGTTCTGTATATGTCAGCTGATAAAATATAACCAAAACTGATTCCAGTTTTCTATGTGAAACAATATCCAAGGTGTCTGATGTTATAAATATTAAACCTTAAGGTCTGTTAGTAAGGGATTTCTTTACAGCACAGTAAAGTGGATCTAATGTATTTTTGATTAACAAGAGGAGATACGGCCTGCTTTACTCTTGCTTTCAAAGGTAATAAATGGCATCGCTTCCTCCAAGGCAGAGTTATGTCCGAATCATAATCTGTATTGTTTTAGTCATTATGTTATGTGTGGTGGTTTCTTTTGTGGTCTTGTTTCTGTTTGTTTGTGGGCTTTTTTGTGCTTTTTTGTTTGTTTCTGTTTTGTTTGTGGGGGGTTTATTTCCTTTCTTTTGTGTGGAGTTTTTTGGCGCTTTTTTGGTATTTTTGTTTGTTTTTCTCTTTCTGCATTATTTACACTTGTGATACACTATTTAACTTATAACTAAGTTCTTGTAATCTGAACTCAAGGTCCTCTTGTATCTTTTTCCTTACAAGGTCAAGCTTAACAGTGGATGCTGTGATTAATGCACCAATTGTGCTTGTTCTTTTACAGCATGTAGTTGCACCAGGGCATATGGCATGAAAGGTCAGTGATACCTGAACTGAGACATTGATTGAAGTGCTGAAAAATCATCTCTGGACAGAAATGTTTCCTCTTGATATCAAGAGATCAGACTGTCACTAAGCTGTCCCCTTCCATTTTCATAACTGAACTATTTGGTAACCCCTGAGTACGTAAAACCAGGTTATTTTAGTTTGAAATTTAAATTTAAAGAAATGCATCCAGAGAGTTAATTCTCTAAGCTCTTGTCTGGTCTATAGTCCATTTCATATATTGCAGTAAGACAGAATTGTATGAAGGTATGCTCTTCAGCTGACACAACTACTTGGACTAATACTGTTATACTGTGTTGTATTGTATGTCAACACATTTACACGCTACTGAAATTGAATTTGTGTCCTTTACAAGAATCATAGATGCAATATTTGTCTTTTCCCAAAGGATTCTGGGAAAAGCATCATAAGACCGGTGAGTCTAGTTATTTTAGTGCTTTCAGAAGAAAAACTATTTAGATTCAAATTTCCATTAAAATTAAGGTATGACCAAAAAGTTAGTGCTATGTGGGAATCAAGAGAATCAAAATGGTTGTTTTTTTTTTGTTTTGTTTTGTTTTGTTCCCTCCTTTCACCAAGATACAAACTATTGGGTAGAATAACTATTTTGACATCTTCCTAATTCTTTCCCCGATAACTGTGGAAAGACAATATGTGCGTAGTTATTATCTAACTTACATCTACGTTTACCAGCTAGGTTTAAGATCTTAGTTCTTTAAATGAAATATCCAGAGGAACAATATACCTTTTTCATTATTGGACATAGAGATAATGTTAGTAATGTTCTAGAAATTCACCAGTGTGTATTAACTTCCTTATTAACTTCCTTGGTTTTCTTAGCACTGCTTGGTTAGAAGTCTATTTTTTTGACTGACCTTTTGTTTGTTGTGTGTGTTTGTTTCTTTTTTTTTCCCCCTAACATCTGATGTGTTTGTATGTTCTGGGTCATTTTTCTGTCTAGAATATATGCTGTAAATGACAGTGTTGGAAGGCCATAGAGATACTATTTCTCACCTAGTATTCTTCCTGTTTACCATGTTTTGGTTTTTTTAACCTTCTTTTCAGTAGGAGGCTTCTTCAGTGACATTCTCCATCTTAATGTACAGTTTGTGCTTGTCTTCCTGTGTAGAGTATGCTGAGTATTTTGATAGATGCTTTAACCACAGACTAGTTAAACTGATTAATTTATACTAGGTACTTAAAATGGATTTTTTTTTTATTTTGTTTGTTTTATTTTATTTTATTGTGAATGAAAGTATGAATCAATTTTGTTAGAAAAATTACTTGGTCCATGGTAAGTCTGTGAGGAAAGCAGGTTCACATAACTCTTAAATGACATAAGGCTATAGAATCAGTTTCATTCTCTGCCTGTCCTGCTAATTATGTACACTTTAGAATCAGACCTGTTTGAAATTCATAATGCCATGAAGAGGAATAGAACAAATATTCTTGTATTATCAAAAGGAGAGCAGAAAGTTACAATGATATTAAAGACCCAGTCAACAGAAAAGTAAACCAGTAAATAAAATAAAATCTGATCCAGTAGAATATCAAATACCATGTGTGGTAATGCTGGTTTAAGATGATTTCTTCTCTGAAACTCCTGAATTCTATGCTTATTTTAACACTGCAGCTATAAATACACCACTATTGGGGCATATAATTTTAGTTGCATCTTATCCTTAACTGCCATAGACTAGATCAGTCAAAATTAACATGTAAAGATGACATTTTTAAAGCTAAGCCAAGAGAGAAATTTTAGATTTGTGTCATGGCTTTTCCCTTCTCCAGACACATAGGCTTGAGTGTTTTAATACTGACTGGTGCTTATGAACAGCATTCATATTACACAATGATATTACCAGGTAGTGAAGTTACATCTTACGCAATAATTGACTTACAGAAGGTAAAATATTAGCAATACTATTTTATTATTTTTTTCTTATCCGATGTGACTTACAGCCTTACATAAATTTGGGATATTATAAAATCAAACCCTTAAAATGTTGTGTAAACAATGAATTTGATGTTTTTGAAACTCCCATGGATGCTTTGACTCTAAATATTTTTTTGTAAGAGAATACTGGGTAGTTTCAGCAAAGATGTTTATAACTGGTCATTAACTTTCTTTTACCAAATATAAAATTAATGCTCTTTTCTAAAGCTGAACTTAACTGCACAATAGTCATAACCTATATCAATCATTAGTACTATTATGTTATTCTTTTCCCTCCCCTCTTTCCCCCATTAGTTACATATTTATTTTTCTGATTACAAAGTCACATGTAAATTCTCTGTAGCACTCTCCTCCTGTATAAACTTTCTGTAATCTTAAATTTGTCCTCAGTTACAGTGCTTTGCTTTGCAATGGGAGCATCTGGTATATCCAGTGGCTTCATGGATGAGTCAGGGACAGAATGCATTCACTCTAGTCTCCCTCTTTCTCAGGCTTTGATATTCATATAGCCCAGGTTGTTACAGTTTTAATCTATTTACACTCACTAATGAATTCATACAACATTCCTTTGAGATACAGAGGAAGTATCGCTGTTCACATTTGATAGGTGGGTGTTGAAACATTGCAAAAGTAGTGATGTATTTTGAAAGAGTCTTTTTTTTTTTTTTTTTTCTTTTTCCCTCTTTCTTTTTCATTATGTGACTTTCAGTGCTTGGATCTCTGATGTCAAGACTTAAATAAAGCCTCCAAATTCTCCGAGCCTATTGTTTGTTATTCACTGGCTGGGAAGTTGAGTAATATAAAAATTTATGTTGCTGGTGGCCCCAGCTGGTTTGGGAAAAGCTTGCAGTCCCAGTTACTTCAGCTTTTCCTCATCAGTCTGCTACAGTCACTCCTTGCCTGGGTCGAAATGTGAATCATCAGGAGTCAGAACTTCTTATCTGGGCAACAGTATCAGGCCTTGAGCTTCCTTGACTTTAATGAATAGGTTTCCAGACTGTGTATTTTCTTAGAGGTTCCTCATTTGTATTTAGACTTTTGTCTTCTTGATGCACTGAGATCTTCTGGCTCTTTAGCAGTGCAGTGGACCTTAGCCAGAGTGTCTTGTCACTATTCTTTTTATAATTATTTATATATGTCTAGCTAATAAAAATATTGAAATTTGAGTGAATTCTGCACAAATGACTGTTAAGGAGTTGTTTTACTAAATCTCCAAAACCTTGCGAAGTTGAACATTTAAATACTTTAAACAGTCTGGAAGCAAGTAACTTTCCCAAGATGTAGTAGGAGGAGTACATTGTCATATTTCAAATTATTTACCTTTGGTAATTTGTCTTTCTCCTGTTTTATGCATCCATACCTTGAATGCTGCATATGGATTTACAACTGCAGTGTATTCATTTTTTTTCATTATAAGAAAACAGCTGTTATAGGATGATGTACTAAAAAAACTTATTCCTCACACTAAAGCCAGGTGTTTTGATTTACAGATGAGATTCTAAAGTGTAAGTCTGTATTTTCTCCTTAGTGCCACACTTTAGTTCTCCTCAATTTACCTGCTAAGAGTAAATTACTAAGAATGTGAAGATTAATAAAAAAGTGTGCAAATAGAAAAATGTGCATATGGGTGTTAAAAATACTTAACGCTATAAGAATCTGATTCTCTAGCACATCTTAGGTATTCTTTGTTGTAAAATATCTATTGCAATTTCAATTTAATTTATTTATATTGTGTTTCTGATATGACTTGTTTAGAAGAAAACATACCCAAATGTATACCCAGCATTTGCAATATAATAAAGAAGTAATAGTCTCATGTAGTTAAAATGTAACTGGTCAGTTTTCAATTAATGCAATTTCCTCTTCTTGGGGAAAATTTTTCAGAAAGTGATTTGCATGATAAACATGATTTAAATGTGCAGTTTATCCTTACTCAGTACTAAGAACTCACTTTTGTTTTGATTTTCAATGTCTGACTTTTATTCTGACTATGGTTAATTAATTTTCTAGCAAGAATCAGAGAAGGCTAAAAATAATTGTCCAGCTGCCTTTAGGGAATCCTGGATGTATGTCTGATATATGTCTGATCTAGGCAGAACCTGTAGCAAATGATTGCTGGAGAGTTAAATAGATAAAATCCTGTGTGTGCTGTAGGGAAATTGTGCGAGTTGCCATGGCTGGTTTATGAGCTATAGCCCACTTCCCACTAAGCCTGAGGATCATGTTTTTATTTTCAGTAATAATAAAAGTTCAAAGATTCTTCTCTTTATAACTCTTACTGCACTTGTGTGAGAATTCTTCAAGTCAGATTTTGAATGTTCTAGACCAATGCTTGCATTTAAACCCAAACTCTTCTTAAATTATCAAATCATTTAAAGAAATTATCAAGTTCCTGCACAACAGTGTATTGTTAGTTTAACCAGGCATGTCTATTCCTCCTTAGGGATTAATGTATCCTTTACATGAATAAAGTTTTATTTTATATGAGTAATGTTTTACTTGCCACTTAAGGCCCTATTTATGCAATATAAAAGCAATTATCAGGGTTGTTAAAAGAAATATTGGGTTTCTCTGGTAGGTTTATGTTTTTCCAATTGACAAGGTCAACAGAGGGGACACAGGCACCAACAAAAAGAACAGGTTTATTGTACTGTTTATCTCAAAATGATACAGAAGTGAAACAAGCTGCTTATACTCTGTTATAAGCAGCAGGGACAATAAGCAATGTAATGCTCCTAATCATTACTACATAAAGAAAGCTGTAGTGATTAAGAAAAATACATCATCAGTTGCCCTATTATTATGTTTACCATCGTCCAGGCTCGCAGTCGCTGGGGAGCCCCAGTTGCAGCGAGGATCTGGGGAACCTGTCCCGGCACCTGGCTAGTCCTATGCAGTGCATCCACTCATAGGCAAGCTCTCCAAAGTTGCAGCAAGTCAGAGTGACTTGCATTTTTCTTTGTATTGAAACATCTGTTGTCATCCTTCCTGTTGGGTGTCACCCCAAGCCTGGACATGGCTTGGAGCAAGACCCAAGGGAGTTTTCCTATCTTTTTTTTTTTTTTTTCTTTAACCAGATATTTCTCAACAAGCTCTGATCTTAATTGTCTGGTTTCATTATCTATTTTAGCTCTAACCATGAGGTCTGATCTTGTAACAGTCTGGATGTCTGGTTTCACCATTTATTTTAGCTCTACCTACGTATATCTTGATAAGCACTAATTGTTGCAGCATAAGCATTCTAAAAAAGTCCTAACAGAAATGGTACTTGGGTGATTAAGCAAAATAAGGTTTGGTTATTGATTGTAAAATATAAAATTATGGGGTTCATCTAGTGGTCAGCCTTTGGCCTGGGCCTGTTATCCAGGCCTTAGTATATCAGTTTAGGAAAAGAGAATATTGTCCATTTCAATACCTTCAAATTGATGCGGTTAATATAAATAAAGCATTGTGGTGTTATTTGCTACGGTGAAATACTATCTCCTTTTTTCATTTTCAGCGATATGTCCTTTTTAAGTCACTGCAGGAGAACTCTGACTGTGCTTGAGGTTAACCTGGTTCATGAGCTGCTAGTAGATAAAACAGATGGATATATATTACCTGAAATACAATGTTAAATTTAATGTATGTGTTTATTTCCCCGGGCATGATAGCTACTTTTAAAAACACTGATTCTATTAACGGAAGTCAGTTATTTAAGAAACAAAGAGAGAGGAGTGAGGAAAATCAGTGCCACCAAGTGTAGCAATCTTCTGCTTATATAATTCATGTCAGCAAAGCACTTGTCTGTGAACGTTTATGTATCTGTTAATTTAAAGCAAGCACTTTAAGAGTTTTGCTGAATTTATACTTCTGAAAGTAGGAAGAGTAGAACAACTAACTGACTGTCTTTGGCTCAGCTAGAATCACCTCCCAGAAGGATCATTAATGCCATTGAAAGACTGGTAGAACTGTGGGGTTCTGGAATTGAAAAGTACAACTTATATGTATTCAAGAGCACAGCAGAGAAAACCAGGTGTAATTCTGAGAAATGAGATTTACATAAGGTCTTAGTTCACAGTGTTTGCAGATGTTGTGGCAAGGGCAAAATAAATTATTTAAACATGCCAAGCTGAGGAAAGGACCCACATTTATATAAGGATACTTAACATAGAGGACAGAAAACCCAACTAGGGAAAAGAAGGTGCCCTTTCAGGGTAAAAGAGTCTAAATATGAGAAAAATACAGTAATGTCTAATGATGAGAGAGGCATTGAAAGGAAAGAAATTCTTTGAGTGGGGAACAGCTATAAAAACACAATATTACAGGATCTTGAAATTTATGAGGACAAATTAAAATAGCAAAATAAGATACTGTGAAGAGGAAAGAGGAACCTAAGGTGAAGATGTTGGATTAAGTGGCAGAAACTTAAAATATAGAAAATACGTATATAAGCAAATTCTGTAAAGGTGAAAATATTGCATTAATAATAAAGGTAAATGTATAAAAAAGCATTCCAAAGATATTTGAAACACCATCAGGCTATATATGGAGTAGCCTTTAAAATGGAAATTGGTCAGAGAATGATGAAATCTGTTCAGGATGGTAACATTGTTGTTACCATTTTCTTAATCACTGCTGTTTGTCTTTGAGATTTCACCTATTTAATGTTTTGGTTTTTCTCAAGGATGCAATAGTATTATAATTTCAGGATCTCAGATTGTTGATTGCTGGGTTGATGGAAATTAGGCATGTTAGTCACCACTGAGAGTTATCCTTGTTTGGCCCCATATTGAGAACTCCTAAGGCCTGATGATCCGTGAGAATCTAAACTCATTCCCTGTGTGGTGCAGAATTGATTCAGATTCATCTCTGTGTTCTATTCCTTTTAACTAAGAAGAAATATAAACTGACAGAAAAAAGGGTTCATAGGTTAGCTTGGAGCAAAACATTTTTATTTTTCTGGATCTTCCACTGCGTTGGAGATGGCCAGTAGAATAGTTCACATTTATGTGACAGCTTAAAGCAGAGTGAAATTGTGGGCAAAAAGGTGCTGTAGAATTCTCCACCAATGTTTTTTTTTTTAAAAATAAATGCTGAAAACCTGCTGCTTCTCAAACTGGAAATACAGTTAAGTGTTTCTGACTCCTGACTGAAATCTTCATTAAATCTGAATCAAGGCTGAAGCTGGAAGTTTTGTCTTTTGTCTTATCAGGGCGGGGGAACTTTACTTAGTGGGGTGGAAACAGATTTCCACTTCTTTTAATCTAGATAAAACTCTTGTATTTTAAAGAACTGCATCAGTTCCTGTATAAACTGCCAATTATACAATATTACTGACACATTGAAGAATTCAGAAGAAGTGCACTGACATTCCTGACATCGTGATTCACAGAAAAATTTAAAATCATGGCTTTTAATTTATACAATAGCTGTATTCTTTCTTTAAAAAGTTGCCAAATGCTTCATATGATGTATGTGGATAAAGCAAATGTATTGAGCAGATCATAAAGGGTACTACAAATAGGAAACAACAGACCAGAAAAATTAAATATCTAAATTATTTTGTTATTTTTTCTATGGGAGATTTAAATTTCTGGCATTTTGGACTTATGTTGAAATGGATTTCAAGGATTTCAAGGATGGGCATGGGAAAAATATTGCACATCTAGTTTATAAATGATATTAAAAGCTCTGTGATTACAAAAAAAAAACCCCAACAAATGCCAACTTTTTTAACAGAACAAATGATAATATAATCTTACGTTGAATTTTCTTATTTACAAGAAAAATCTTAAGAGTATCACAAATTGTGCTACCAGCGATCAATCAACTAATGTGTGCTCCATCTACATGGAAATAAGATTTTCCAGCACTAAGAAAGCCTGTGAAAAATAATCTACCTATTTAAAACTATTACAAGGACTTGAGGTTTAAATGAAGAGAAATATTCCAAGTGGAATTTTGTCTGGGGTATTCTGTTTAATGTAATCAGGAAAAGTGTCCTGCAAGCCTTTCTCCACAGAATTGTTATAAGTTTATCTAAAGGCTGTTACTTATTTCAGCATGGTGTCTCCCCACACTCAGCTGTGGCAAGTATGGTACAGTTTACAAGATGTTATTTTGGCTGCATTACCAGCACAATTTGCTGGATATTCCAGGGATACTTCCCTCATTCAAGTGTTTCCTCATCAGGATGACTTTTGTCATTCAATTAGTATAAAAAGATATGGCTGCAAGCCGAGACAGAAGAAATACTAAAACACACAAATCCAGCAAGCACTGGCTTTAGATTCAAGACTGTAGATATACATATGTAGTAAAAATGTCACCTCCTGAGATACAGAAGTAATTTCAATATGTACTTTATTAGGACACTGACAGTACTCAGTATATTCAACTTTAGTGAATTGCAGTTGTCATTACCAGTTTCTCATGAACTGAATATACGAATGATTTTACTTTAATACTGGTGTTTATAATTTGTTCATTACTATCTATTTCAGGAACTGGATGTAGTCTATTTATTTTGTTTTCAAACTGAAGGTATTTCAAAAAACTATTATCTGCCTGCATGAAGGAGATGAAAATGCCTCATAGAACTAGTATTAATCAGGATACATCTTATCAAAGTATGTGCACGTGTATATGTAAGCATAATTTACATGTGTATATAGAGTTACCTGAAAAATAAGTTCAAATATCAACTAAATTGTCTTAAGTGGAATGAAATTTATCAGGTTTTAAAAAATTTGATTTAAGTGCTTGTTTGACCAAAACTTTGCCCTTTGGAATCCAGAATTTCCTTCCCTTTCTAACTTGAGTTTTGGAAGGAGAATTACATTATGATAGTACACAAACACTTTGCAATGTGTAGGAATCACATAAACATTTATGTGAAGTACAATGGTGGTTTATGGGACTTCCTTATTAAAATTTTGCCAGTGACATCAAAATCAAACTGATAGTAAGAAATTAACTCTAAACATATGATTATAAGTTGGTCAGATTTTTTTCTAGGAATTAAAAAATATCTGGAAAAAAATACTCTAGATCCCTTTTTTTTAATGTTTTTATAAGTTGTGGGGTTTTTTGATCAGTAGCATTTTAAAGAAGCACGCATTAGTATTACACTTGTTTTCTATAGAAGTTTGACTCTCTAATTGATTCCTGTTTAAAAATCAGTTATACACTTGTAACTCTGTGTACCTGATACTGTGTTACTGAAATACTTTATTTGATCTCAGGGGGTTGAAATTGTACTGTATGAGAAGAAACACTTGTACTGGGACTTCTAATGGGTAGAGACAGGGGAAAGTGACAGGGAGAATTTAAGTTAAGAGCCCTTTCAAAAATTTTAGCAGAAAGCCACTGATTGCTTAAGTATTTTCACACATTTGTTCTTATTTTTATGATAGGATAGCGGTTGGCCAAACTGTAAAAAAACAAATAAAATAAAATCCATATTTTAACAATTCTGAAATGTATGTTTGTCATAGCCTGTTCCTTTGTATATTTACATTAGGTAATGTCTTGGTTTACTGTTTTTCTTAGAATTTCATAGAATCATTTAGGTTGGAAAGGGCCTTTAAGATCAAGTTCAACCATGAACCTAAGACTGCCAAGTCCACCACTAAACCTCAGCACTACTGTCTTTTAAATAGCTTCAGGGATGGTGACTTCATCTCTTCCCCAGGCAGCCTGTTCCAGTCCTTGACAGCCCTTTCAGTGAAGAAATTTTTCATTACCTCAAATCTAAAACTCCCCTGCTGCAACTTGAGACCATTTCCTCTTTTCCTGTTGCTTGTTACATGGGAGAACAGACTGATCCCCACCTCACTGCAACATCTTTTCATCTTTCTTCCATAGATAGAGCTGTATATAAGGCAGTTGTAATTGCTTTGTTTTGCTGTAAGTTTAAAAGCAAGATCAAGATTTTAGATGTGACATCCGTTACAGTAGCAATATTTCTACATAGGCTATGGACTAATCAATGCAGGAGATAACCATGGCTTCCACAAGTATTAAACTAATGGTGAGACTTAAGGCTCATTTAATATTTTCAAAATAATGTATCATAATCATATACGTACTCTAATAGATGTAGATATTTCTACTGTTGCCCAGGCATCTACTCTGGGTCTCTTGTGCCTCACTCCAGTACCTCCACCCAACTCTGCTCCACTTGGTGCTTTCAGGTTCTGTCTCGAGAGCTGATAGTTTGTGGTCGCACACTGGATCAATTAATTGGTTCAAAGGAGATGGTACTTGTTCATTTGGCCGCAGTTCTTGATGCTCAGCTTCTCATGTGACCTTAAACTTCTGGCCCACCAGTCAGGAGCAGTTCTACTGTTCCTGCCATCCAATCTTCACATCTTGACATTCCTTATTTTAAGAAAATATAGTTCTTCACAGAACCTTCTAAGTCCGTCATCTGAACAAATATACAAATACCAAAAAATCTTTTGAGGAGCTACCTGTACCCATGCTTATGAGACCAAATAAGGTGTGAAGTGATTTTACTATCTTTATGACCTACCTCCTGAGAAGCTGAGATAGAGAAATTACATATCCTTACTTCTGAAAGAGGAAGAACATAGGCTTTTAGTTAATACTTTGCCTATTGTTGAGAAATGTTACTGTAATTTGTAGATGTGTTTTGTAAGAGAAATTGTGTTTGTTGTATTCTTGGCTACATGTACTTGCAACAACAGTAAAGTGCTGAAACTCAGAAGAGTATGTTTTATTTGTCAGTTATTGTATGATTTGGGTGCATTGTATGATCAAGTGCCTTTACCACCTGAAGCTGTATTCTTAGACTAATAAAACATGCCCTTGAGTGTCTTAATACTATCACCATATGGCCATTTAAGTATAAATTAATTTATTTGCAATATCTTTTAAAAATAATTTTTCCCTTAAGATTACTTTTTATTACATAAAATTAAAATAATCTTAGTGCTATAAGGACAGAATTAGAAAAAAAACTACTGTTGTACTGGTATAGTAGGGTTTTTTATACTAAACAACCCTTCTCTTGCATTCCCTGTCATGTGTTAATTTGAATCTTACTGTCTCTTCCCTTTCCTTGCAGCTTAGCTTTGATTTCTCCTTTCATTGCTTTTCCAGTTCTTAGTTTTCTTCATTCATATTAAAGCAGAAGTTCTGTATCTGATGCACAATTTTCCCCATTTTGATTTCTTTTAATAGTAACTGCATTTATCACTATCTATTAAGCCACTAAACTGCTTTGATGTCTGGGCTTTCATTGTTGGTTTGTTTTTTTTTTTTCTCTAAACTCCATACTTGCAAATATTTGTAAGAGGTAGACTGGAGTCAGTGTGTATGTGTCATGTGGTCATGTATCTTGTGCAAAGCTGTTCATTCATTGAATTTCTGAATACTTCACTTAATTTTCTGGAGCTCATCACTTAGAGATGTCCTTTAAGAGGTATCTTACGCTTTCTAGAATGTGTAGTGTCTGAGCAGCATTTCATAAAAATTACCTAAATTAAAATTGTCATTTTAGAAAGATGAAAATTCAGTGCTGAATCCTATATTCACAACTGTTTTACTTGTGGGTTGCCAGGCCCCTTGCTGAAAAGATAATGCTGTTTATTTCAAGCCATTGTAGCCCATATGAGCCCTGCCCTTTAAATTCTCTGAGTGTCAATTGTAAAGATGTATAATGTATCTAGGAAAAATATTCCACTTAGGAAATTGTTATGCAACAGAACTCTAGCATGTCTGACCTTTTCCTTAGTTGTGTAGATGTCACCATAGAGATAAAATGAAGTGCAAACTGCCAGCTACTTTAAACAAAGTAATGATACGGGACAAATTTAAATCCATATACACTTCAAAGGAGCACTGGATTTTTTTCAACGCCTCTGTAGAATCGGTGTTATAAGGATTAGGACACTTCGTCTACTTTTACAAATAGTTTCTGACCACTTCTGTTAGACTTATATTGATTCTGTGGACAGAAATCCAGCTATTGTAAAGATGCAAGAATTGAGTGCCTTCATCATGTATGTCCAAAAAAATTCATGATACCATCTAAGAATGTTAAAGTTTAAGGCCAGCTACAACTTTAAGAGCTAAACTGGGAATTTCCACTTATCTTTCTAAATGAAATCAAAATGGAAAGTAAATAATTTCAATGTGTCTGAAATGCTATTATGATGAGCAGCCAAACTTCAAAGAAATTTGTCACCTAATTCCAGAGTCCACCAGCTGCATAATTACTTAGGCAGCTTGGCTGCTGAGAGGCCTGCCTTTCACCAGAGGTAAATTAGCTCTCTCTGAAGTGCCACAGCCAGGTAGAAAGGGCAATTTCTCTTTGAAGCTTGGCCACTAGCACTTTTTTCTCAAGAAACTAAACTTCAAAGAGAAATATTGTTTCTCTTCCTTTTGGATGTTGTATTCACTAGTATATGAGACACAGCTCTTTATGTAGTGGGGAGAAAAAAATATTCTTTTAAACAATTTTTCTATAAACATATTACATTGAAGTTCCAGGCTACTTCCTTTGTGATAGGATAAGATGAATAGTAATTAGGAAGAGATACTAGAGACTTCAGGCATATAATTTACAGAATTCTTAAAATAAATTCAAAGAATGGGTACAAAAAGAAGATCAAAATGGTGATTTCCTTACTAGCTTTTCATTTTTTGACATGAGGGACCAACACTCTATCAAAGAAACCTCAGAATCCAAAGGCTGAGTAATTGGTCTAACTTTTGTGTGGTTTACTCCATATCATTTTGGAGCTTGTACTAGAAACAGTCATTAGAAGCACCTTTGGAAGCCACCCAAACTCCTGTTTTCGGCAGGACTATCAGCAGTAGATCACGTCAGCTGTGGCTTTGTCTGATGAAGTATTGGAAGTTGCCAATTATGGAGACTCTGCTGCCTCCCTAGGTGACCTGTTATAGTGATGCACTATGTCTCTCTTTTATTCTTCCCTGCTTCTAGCACACCAGTATTTTATTTCAAAATATCTTAATATGAATTTCAAATGACATTAAAATGAATGTCTCAGTCTGCTTTAATCTTTGTCTGCCACTGCTGGGAAGAGTTAGGCTTAGTCATCTTTGTAACTTCTCTTCAAGTACTTACAGTTTGCTCTTAGATAGCCCCTTTACCTTCTACAGATTAAAGAAGCCCATATCCCTCACACTCTCTTGGAGGTCATGAGCTCTAGGCTGACTATCTTGGTGACACTCCAGCTTTTTCAACTGTGGAGCCAAAACAGTCCTCAATATTCCAGGTGTGGCTTCTTTATCACTGAGTTGAGTGGGCCATAGCCCTCATGATGTAATTTAATGTGATGGCTGCTTTATTTGTGATAAGAGATCACTGTTGGATTATATTCAGTTTTGTGTCAACTATAATATCCACTTCCCTTTCATCTGGTTTCCATGAAGCAGTCAAACTATCAGAACTGCAGCTGGTCTAATTCATGCTATATATATACACACCATATATATACCATATACCACTGCAGTCAGAGAAAAAGGAGGTTGTCATTAACACAGGTATCTGGAACATGTCTATTTAGGCAAAGCTTAAGTGGTGCTAGTAAACTTCACTCTTTGTTTACATGGGTGTGTTTCATACCCCTTAATATCCTGATATTTAGAAGAATGAACACCTATTGTAATGATGGAGAGAGCATGAGTGTCTTCGAGACTTCATGAATTAGCTTTAGAACATTTTTCTCTCATAATTAAGCAATTAGAATCAACATTCAGAAGGAATAGACTTGCATCCTTGAAATATTTAAGGGTTTTGTATAGAGCAGATGAGGTGTAAAATTATATAAAATCTTTCACAACTGACCATTTTCAATTAACTTCAGAGAGGGATGTTAGGAGTAACTTGAGGTTTTAGTACTTGGTGTAGCACTTAGGAACATCATTAGGAATCTCATTGATTTCAGTAGGTCTGGAGAGAAAGCTAAAATACTGATACATGCAATTGCAATGGAAGAATGATGTAACCCAAAGACTTGCCACTTCTTCAAAGATTAATATGATACAAACCCAAGACAGTAGCAGCACATCCCAAATATTGAAATAAAACATAACTAATTTGATTCCAAATAATGTACCAGAGAGGTTTTTTGGTTTTTGTTTTTGGTTTTTTTTTTTAATTGGGTTCTCTGGTGATGGCAGAAGACTTATGGCCATGTTAACTGTTGTTGGAGATATTTTATTGCAAAAATAGAAGAGTCCTTTTAATGTCTGTTATTCTTGCTCATCTTTTCCTGCCTGTGTGGTTCAGATTGGTTTGACAGAACCCACTGTCATCAAGAGCCCCTTGTGCTCTTCAGAGGCTGGTATGGGTCTGCTGGATTTGAGGGCGCTCCCTGAAATTCCAACAGTAAATAAGTCTGCAGTCATGTTCATTGCAAACGGGAAGATGGCAACTGGAGTGTGTGCATCTATGCCAGTAAAATGGAAAAGCACTGTACTGTTCTATTGCACTGCACAGAACTGCCTATGTCCATGTAGTTGTTTTCTTAACCATCAAAATAAAGTAGCCACAGGCAAATTACTGTTGATCTGTGGTAAGTTCTGTTCCATGTCTTCTGTTCCATCTCAAGGAATTTCTTGAAAAAAACGTTGCTTAACCTGTGCCAAAACTTGCATGGGAACCGTTCTAATGATTCAGCAGGATAGATAATTCAGTGCATGGGAGTGCTCCTTGGCATTGTTTAGTTCAGCAGAATAGAGACTCCTAATGTTTTCCAAAGTAAATGAAGTGTTTCTTTGATTTTAGTTAATTGTATTGCATCTTGATCTTAACCTAGTTGCTTTTGAATTTTACTTGTTTTGTGTGTCACAGACAAAAGCTGCGTTGTTTTGCCTTAGTATTACTCTGAAATCTTGTGTAACAAAACAATATGATTAAGTTTTCTTATGGGTATCTTCTCAGCTTTTTGTTCCTGTGTTTTATTGTTTGTGTGTGTGTGTTTTGGTTTAATTGTAAATATGCTGGTGTTGTAGGTAAAGATCGAGACAAAAGAAGAAAAAAAATGATAATGTTATTGTCCCACCGGTGTGTAAGAAAAAGGAAATGAAAACAGTAGAGATGGCTTTTCTATCAGATGCACGTGGAAAGATAAATGTAGGGAGATATATAATTCAAGTTTATCCAGTTCTTGTAGAAGTGTGGTGGGCTAGTCTTGGTTTACAGCTAGATGCCCCCCAGCTGCTCGCTCTCCTTCCTTTGCAAAATAGAGGGAGAAAATAGCATCATGGGTTGAGATGGAGGGAATTTGTTTACCAGCTACTGTTACAGACAAAACAGACTCTACCTGGGGGAAAATAATTTATTATGTGGTGAGAAGTAAAAGAGAAATCAACACCTTTCCTCCCCCCTTTCTCATGCTCAACTTCACTCCTTCACTCCCAAGACCTTCCCAAGGAGCACTTGGAGGAATGGGGGTGGGAAGAGTGTTACCATCAGTACCTCTCAGTTTTCTCCCTGCTTCTCCTTTGCTCTCTCACTTTTTCTCTGCTCCAGAGTGGACTCTTGATAAATCTACTTCAGCAGAGTAGAACCACTTGTTTCCCTATACAGGGCAGCCTCAGTCTCTTCCCATGGGAGACACCCCTGTGGTACCCCTACCCCCCATGAAGCCTTGACACCTATACCCAGTACATAAGGAGATCCTGATTTTGCCAAGTAAAATGTATTACTAGCTTCAGTCTAAATGGCACTATTTAAATGTCAGAGCACTTGTATCATTGTGCAAGAGATGTGAATGAAGTCATCTGAAATTAAATGTAATATTGTACTCTTAAGTGGAAAAGAGAATATCATCATTGTCACAAAGAATTTGTGTTCTAGTATCGTGCTTGTGCAACCACTAACTGCGTACATGGCAAACCACCAGTAGTTTGGATTATCCATGATTGTTTAGTCACATTTCTTTTGAATTACCCAAAATACCAGTTTAATTTTGTATTTAATTTATACTTTTACATCAGTTGTAGAAGACAGATGATCCCTGCTTTGACTTTTTTTTTTCCAAAATTATTTAAATAGTAGATTTAATTTCTACCAAATAAATTCTTTGCATGGTATGAACCCCATTGTTTTATTATAACCCAAATTTAAATCATTCAATCTACTATCCTGATTCGTCCAGAAGCTATATGACAGTTTATTCCTCAATTATCATGAAATGCTACTGAAAAGCATAGACTTTATACCAGACTGGTAATCTGATTCTGAATGACACTTTTAGGCAATACTTTTATTTGGCATTTGATTACTTTATCGTTTCTGAAGGACAGGCACTACTTTGAGATGTTTGCCCTAAAAATTACTCCAAGTTAAATCAGTTTACTATTAGTAATGTCAGCATTTTATTATTGGTGTAGTATATTCTAGCACTTCAAGTGTCTTCCTAGGAAATGAAGTAATTTAACAGCGATACTGTTTTTCTGAGAAGTCACTTCTCTATGGTAGGTGGCTTGGAATGTGTGCCAAGTAGCATGAAAACCAAACCAGAACAAAACAACACTTCATAAGGTTTTGCTTCCCAGGATGAACTTTATAGAACTGATACACCAGGTTTTCATTGTCAGTAATCTTACACTGAAATAGGCTTTCCCTCATAACACTCAAGTTGTTTTTCAGAAGTTTTCTCTAATTAATTGTTGCTACATAATTAAAACCTCACACGGTGTTCCTTGGTAAAAAATGAGTATTTTTGACATGAAGATAGAACACTAATTCCCCTCCTAATACAATGGACCTTCTAACCTGGTGCTCTCAGAAAACCAAGGTGTTGCCAAGTAAATTGACTGCCAACATTATCAGTGCCTTGCAGTGCTTTTGTTAATTATCTTGCCATAGTGCCTGACGCAGATAGCAATCTTTCCAAAAGAGCAGGCAGATTTAAAGAGGCAGAATTAATTAAAATTGATTTGTGCAGTCTGTCATGTTGAGCTTGTCGGGGAGAATTTTCTTTCCCCTCCTATCTCTAATTCTCGTTGTAATTCACATGAAACAGGTAGTCGCCTCACCTTGAAGTACTAATTATGGTGAATAAATGCAATTTGTCTGCTGTGATGGGTAATTCACAGGATGAGAAGACGTCAAAATTTAGTTCATTTGAGTACCACCCAGAAGGAATACCTCTTTCTTCCAACTTTCGGGGTTCATAAGAAAGGGAACTGGAAGGCAAACTTCAAGGTCATAATTTTGCAGCTAAGGACATACTTTGAATTAATATGTCCAAAGACATAGGCCTGTAAACCTAGGATAGATAGGATAGATTATGGTGAGGTAAGGCTAATGGAAGAAAGGAAATACTCCAAGATTATACAGAGAAATCCTAAAGTGAACAGAGAATTTTGGGCTTTAGCCAACAAGCACCTGATTATTATTATTTATTTATTTTTTTTATTCTAATGAACTTGCTTTTGTCCTGTTCTGGATCTCTTCAGCACATACATAGAAGGGGAAATGGTAATAATGACAAAACTCTGCTTTCTCATAGTTAATCTGGTATTTAGTCTTTTTATATAAAATAATATCTCCATCTTTTCTTTTTCCCTCTCTAAAACTTGCTGCCTTTCTTGACAAAATAACAAAATGCAAAGTGCTTATCAGAATCCTTACCAAAAAAAAAAGGTGCTTACAACTACTCCAAAGATATTTTCTGTTAATTTCTTTTTTCTTTGTGTTATTTATATAACCTGACAGTTTCATTTTCCTTTTTTTTTGGAGCTGTAGCCCTGAACAATTTGAAAATACAAAACCTTTCAGATATTATGTAGCCAAAGAAATAAAAAGTTAAATATAATCTCCTGAGGGTGTTTCTGAAATGCTACTCTTATTTCAGACCCAAATGTGCTCCCAGCTCTGAGAATGTGACAGTGTGCTTTACTATTTGTATCGGTTCCCTTAATAATACTAAAAGGAATGATGCTCAGCTTTTCTCTGATGGATTTTATAAGATGTCTAAGGAAATTGCAAAGATAGTTAAGAGTTGTAGGAATGGTTTACATTGTGGGAAATGTGTCAGATGGGAAAAAAAATGCCAACCTCATATATTTATTCATCTTTTCCAGGAAGAGGTCACATACAGTTTTCACACATTCTGTGACTGCCTAAGCATAGGAAAGAGGTATTTGAGATATGATTTTGCTGTGTTTCTATTGACAAAGGTCAGAATGTATGTTAGTATCTGGAAAACAACTTTAAAACTCAAGTTAAACTTAAATTAAGCTGTAAAGTGGTAAAGTGAATTTTCAATTGCAGCAGTTTGCTCAGTGATGGTGTTGTTTTTCTCATTTCAGTTGAACGTAGGTGCTCTTCCTCATAATATTACAGCTCTAACAGAAATTATAGCCTTGGTGCAGAAATTGCTGTGTGAGGTTCTGCTCTAATGTAATCTGAGAATCATAGAAAAATTTAGGTTGAAATTGACCTCAGAAGTTCATCTTAACCAATTTCTTCCTCACAGTAGAACCAACTGTGAAGGTAACCAGGGTTGAGTATCTCCAGCAATGGATACTCAAAAAAAGCTTTCCATGTGTACTGATCCAGCATCAGAAACTCATATGCCCACATATTTTTATGTTTCTTGTTGCTTATTTACTAAATGTCTATGTGAATTTTATTCCTTGATGAGAAACACCTCAGTGGCCAAAGAAGGGACAAACCATGTTTCAGAAATACATACTCAAGGAATAGGAAGTTATTTTCTTATAAAATGGTATGTAATAGATTTTTTTGTTTGTTTTGAGAAGACAAAAGTTTTCAGCATATATTTGTAGAGAAAAAATAGTGTGTGGTTTGGATTTTTCTGAAGATGCTTAATTGAAAAGCAGTGTGGGTATCCTCTAGAAGAAGTAACTACATACTTTGTAGTCTTTTCATTTTATAGAATTACTGATGACTGACAAAATGATTTGGAGCAGTTGGTGATTCTTCTTAAAAGATATTGTTTCCTATCAGTATAATGGGTACTAACAATGGTTTAGATGCAACTACGGCAAATTCTATATGGAAGAATAAGTTGATAATATAATACATTTAATTATGTTTATTCACAGATTGAGGTTGAAAGGGACCTCTGGAAATCATGTAGTCCGATATCAGTACTCAGAGTAGGGTCAGCTAAAGTGTGTTGACAAGTACTGTGTCCAGTCAAGGTTTGAATATCTCCAAGCTATTTCTGTTCTCCTGTATTTCAATTTGTGTCCGTTGTCTGTTGTTCTGTCACTGGATACCACTTAGAAATCTGTCTGCTTCTTTTTGAGTCCTCCCAGACTCATATATCTCACAGATCTCCTGATATTTCTCTTCTCCAGGCTCAACAGGCCCATTCATCCTCATGACAGATGCTCTAGTCTGTTCATCTTTTTGTCCATTTGCTAGATATTCTCCAGTAAGGCCATATCTATCTTTTACTGGGGTGGGCATAGCACTCCAGATGTATCCCGCCATGTCTAAGCAGAGTGGAAAGATCACCTCCCTTGACATGTTAACAACAGTTTTTTTCTTATGCCTCCTAGTCCTCTTTGCTGCAAGGGCACATTGCTGACTCAATCAACTAGTTGTCCACTAGAACCTCCAGGTCTTCTTCTGTCAAGCTGTTTTACAGTCGATTGATCCCTATCATTTGCTGGTTCATGGGGTTATTCCTATACTGAATTTCATGAGGTTCCTGTCAGCACATTCTTCCAGCATGACCCTTGGTTCTGTTAGTCGTTCCTCACGGTTTTGTATCATCAGCAAACTTGCTAAGGGTATGCTCTTCCCTATCATTCAAGTAGTTAATGGAAATGTTGAACAGTATTAGCCCCAGTGTTGACCCTACTCCACTAGTGACTGGCCTCCAATAGGAGGCTGATCACACTTTGTGCCATTGATCACAATCCTTTGAGCCTGGCAATTCAGCCAACTTTTAGTACTTTTATTTAGTCTGTACTCCACCAGAGATGGTGTTGAAAACATTACTAAGATCTAGGTAGACAACACCCACTGCTTTCCCCTGAATTAGTATCTTGACAGAGTAGTTCTCTAATAGTCCTTTTAAGTAATGTATAATGTATAAGGTTAAGGCAACTTTTCATCCAAGAAATCAATTAAATTGACTGCTAACCCAGGAAAATATTACCGTATTTAATAATAAAAGCAACAACTTTTTAACTCAATGTAGCCAATCTCTTGGCTACTCTTTTTTGTGTATAATACTATTTTGAAATATTTTCAAAATCTCCCTAAGGTTGATAAACTTTCTTCAAGAACTAAGTATAAAAAGTAATTTTTGAAACTAAAAAAGTCTTTCAGTCATGTAGGTAAGTTTTTGAAGGTGTCTGAAACAAAATTGCAATTCCTGGTAAAGTCCAATGAATCAAAAGACAATCCTCAAACAATTAACTGAGTAGAAGAATTAATTCAGCCTCAAAAGAGGATAGAAGCACTTTTTACCATATAGAGAAGTTAAGAAGAAATCAAAGCACCATTACCTTTATAGTAGATTGCCTGCACAGCATGTCCAATTTCTGAAAACTTAGCCAATGACAGTACCAAGATAATACAAGTACCAGCTTCTCATTCAGATCAAGCTTATCAGAGGAGGGAATGTTATTTTCATTAACTATTTTCCAGTGACAGAAGGAATTGTAATAAACCTTCTAACTTAATAACTTAATTGATAACAAATTAGAATTCAGCAGATGTTAAATACCTTAATGGTGAATAACTTCAAACTGAAGAGCTATTTAAATTGATTTTCTTGAGCTTATTTACTTGCTTAGAAATATTTCTGTCTTCTTGATTCAAAATATTCTTTTAAATGGGAGACAATCTGATATTTTTTTTTTTTTTTTTTTTTTTTAATAGAATTGGAGAATCATAGTATGGTTTGGGTTGGAAGGGACCTTAAAGATCATCTCTTTCCACCCTCCCTGCCATGTGCAGGGACACCTTCCACTAGATCATGTTGCTCAAAGTCCCATCCAGCCTGGCCTTGGACATTTCCACAGAGGGGCCATCCACAACTTTCCTGGGCAACCTGTTCCAGTGCCTCACCTTCCACACAATGAAGAACTTCCTTATATCTAATTTAAATCTATCCTCTTTCAGTTTAAAGCCATTTCCCTTGTCCAATCACTACATGCCCTTGTAATAAGTGCCTTTCCAGCTTCTTTATAGGCCCCCTTTATGTACTGGGAGGACACTCTAAGGTCTCCCCAGAGCCTTCTCTTCTCCAGGCTGAACAAGCCCAACTGTCTCAGCCTGTCCATACAGGGGAGGTGTTCCAGCCCCCGATCATCTTCACGGCCCTCCTCTGGATCTGCTCCAACAGGTCTATGTCCTTCTTGTGTTGGGGAGCTCCACAGCTGAACGCAGTACTCCAGGTAGTGACTCAAGAGTGGAGTAGAGGGGAGGAATCACTTCCCTTGACATGCTAGCCACACTTCTTTTGACACAGCCCAGGACTGGCTTTCTGGGCTGTGAGCATTGCTGAGTCATGGTGAGCTTGTAATCAACCAACACTCCCAAAGTCTTTATCCTCAGGGCTGCTCTCAATCCACTCATCACCCAGCCTCTGTTTGTGCTTGGGATTGTCCCCACCCAGGTGCAGGAGGAGCTTGCACTTGGACTTGTTGAACTTCATGAGGTTTGTACGGGCCCACCTCTCAAGTCTGTTAAGGTCCTTTTGGATGGCATTCCTTCCATCCGGCGTGTCAACCACACCACACAGCTTAGTGTTGTCAGCAGACCTGCTGAGGATGTGCTCAATCCCATTGTCCATGTTGCCAGCAAATATTTTAAATGGTACTGTTCCCAAAACAGACCGCTGAGGAACACCACTNACAGCTGAACGCAGTACTCCAGGTAGTGACTCAAGAGTGGAGTAGAGGGGAGGAATCACTTCCCTTGACATGCTAGCCACACTTCTTTTGACACAGCCCAGGACTGGCTTTCTGGGCTGTGAGCATTGCTGAGTCATGGTGAGCTTGTAATCAACCAACACTCCCAAAGTCTTTATCCTCAGGGCTGCTCTCAATCCACTCATCACCCAGCCTCTGTTTGTGCTTGGGATTGTCCCCACCCAGGTGCAGGAGGAGCTTGCACTTGGACTTGTTGAACTTCATGAGGTTTGTACGGGCCCACCTCTCAAGTCTGTTAAGGTCCTTTTGGATGGCATTCCTTCCATCCGGCGTGTCAACCACACCACACAGCTTAGTGTTGTCAGCAGACCTGCTGAGGACGTGCTCAATCCCATTGTCCATGTTGCCAGCAAATATTTTAAATGGTACTGTTCCCAAAACAGACCGCTGAGGAACACCACTCATCACTGGTCTCCACTTGGACATTGAGCCATTGACAACACCTCTTTGAGAGCTACCATCCAGCCAATTCCTTATCCAATGAGTGGTCCATCCATCAAATCCACACCTCTCCGGTTTAGACACAAGATTGTCATGCAGGACAGTGTCAAATTCTTTTCACAAGTTTGTGTCAACTATGTCCGTAGGGATGAGAAAAAGGTTTCTCATAAAGCCTATCAGTAAATCAGGGTTGTTGCATGTTGATTGTATGTAATATGTTTTTTCAGATGCAGGTGATTACCAGGTTTCTGAGTAGTCCGTCCTTTATTTCTCTTTTGATTTAGAGCAAACAGATAGATACCAGCTTAAAAAAGTGAAAAAGAAATGGTCTTTTTAATTATCTCAAGAAGCTGTAAGCTACAGAAAGAGAAGGGATTGAGTTAGAAAATGGAAGCTGTACTATCTACACAGTAATAGAACGCTGCGGATAACATCAAACAAAATTTTCAGATTATATAAGTCATTACTGACCCTTTAAAATCCACAAAGTTACAGTGACCTGTGACCGATGAGAGTTTGGATTTCTGTATTTTTGTGAAAAGACCACTGAAATACCCTTATTAAGTCATCTCAGGTTAGCAGCAGTTTTTCAACCAACCGTGACAAGATCAGTTTTGTGAAGCCTGTACTGTGTATCTTTGCTGGCATTTAGGAAAATGTTAAGAATCAAACAGGAAAGGAATGGTGTCCTTAAAGTATAAGAAACTATACTGGAGCGTTTTGATTCCCTAGCAGCACTAGAAACAGAATCCAAATCTAGTGAGTGGCTTTGGAGAAATCAATTCCACCGTCTCTGTTTCAATTTTCCTTTCTGTCCTTGCTTCTCATGTTCATTCCCATTAATACTTCCTGATCATGGGTTATCTTTGACAAGAAATGACAATGGTTCACATGTAAACAAGCTTCTTCAGTAGCTACAATATGAAATAATTGCTGGAAAACAAAGACTTTAATTCCTCAAAGTGATCCTCACGTGAGCATGAGGAACAATCATAACAGCCCCCTCTGTAGGAATGACGCATCTAAGAGGAGGAAAACAAATTTAAAGCCAAGACACTCAGCAAAACTTACTTTGGTGGGTTTTTGTTTTGTGGGTTTTTTTTTTGTTTGGTTTGCTTTTGTGGGTTTTTTGGGTGCGCGCGTGTGTTTTGGTTTGTTTTGTTTCTAAACAAATACATATTTTTAATGTATACCTTTATTACAGACAAACAAGAAAATATATAGATATATAGAAATATAATTCTAGTGGTTATCAATTCTAATGACATTCCAGACATATTACTGTCTTCAGTTTTAATCACAGTTTTTCATGCTCTTCACTAATAGTATCAAGATGGGAAAGAAGAATAATTTATCTGAATAATAGTTTTTTCTTAATAAAGCAAGCAAAACCAAGGCACAAACAAGCAGTAAACAATTGTTCCACACTGAAATCTCTTCATCACTTCCTTCTGAATGTTTTTTAACTGGGATTAGAATTGTAACTGGGAAATACCTAGG
>VWZY01011063.1:105170-122003 GCA_013399075.1 Chloroceryle aenea
CTCACGTGAGCATGAGGAACAATCATAACAGCCCCCTCTGTAGGAATGACGCATCTAAGAGCAGGATAACAAATTTAAAGCCAAGACACTCAGCAAAACTTACTTTGGTGGGTTTTTGTTTTGTGGGTTTTTTTTTTGTTTGGTTTGCTTTTGTGGGTTTTTTGGGTGCGCGCGTGTGTTTTGGTTTGTTTTGTTTCTAAACAAATACATATTTTTAATGTATACCTTTATTACAGACAAACAAGAAAATATATAGATATATAGAAATATAATTCTAGTGGTTATCAATTCTAATGACATTCCAGACATATTACTGTCTTCAGTTTTAATCACAGTTTTTCATGCTCTTCACTAATAGTATCAAGGTGGGAAAGAAGAATAATTTATCTGAATAATAGTTTTTTCTTAATAAAGCAAGCAAAACCAAGGCACAAACAAGCAGTAAACAATTGTTCCACACTGAAATCTCTTCATCACTTCCTTCTGAATGTTTTTTAACTGGGATTAGAATTGTAACTGGGAAATACCTAGGTAAAGGAAATAAAAAGTATATAATTCCATATGTCAGTGACTAAAGAAAGGTATTACAGACACATTTATGATTCATAATCCGGACAAGGCGAACTCCGGAGGTCTCTTCCAATCTACACCGTTCTGTGATCCTCTGAAATAGCGAAGAATATTTAAAAATTATCAGGAGAGTTCCTTTTAAGGATTAAAAGGAAAAGCGAATCCTATTCAGTGCTCTATGTTACCTTAAAATACAGCCTCTACTTTAACTACACACTCTGAAAACCAATTCAAAACCACAGCAATTAACTTTAAAGAGTGATCTTTAACAACATTATTTTTTTTGCATTAGTAGGTATTAGGCTTTCTGCATTCTAGAATAAATCTCATTATTTCTTTTAGGTAACTAAATGTGAATTTCTAACAGTTCTTCAGTAATATACAGTCATAACAACCTGATGCCTAACAGGAGGTGTTAAATGGTAAACACAATACCTTACAAATCTCTTACAGGAAAAATTCAAGAGTAGTCTTTGGCAATGCTTTACTCACACCTGCTACTTAGTCATGACATTTTGTGCTCCCTCATGCATGAAATATGCCAAAGTAAAATGTTAATGATCCTTGAGTTATCAATAATGCTGTCAAATTTTAAATTATCAGTTATTAATGTTATATTGGTATGTTAAGAAACCTTTCAACTGGTTCAAGTATTAGGAGAATCATTAATAATAAAAAGATTATTGACAGTGAGCAATCTGGAGGACGCTTGGAAAACTGACTCCAAGAAATATGCAAGTAATTTTTTTTTCCATACATGTGATAAATGTATTATTTTATTTTCTTAGAGCTGTCATCTTCTTTGAGATTATACTTCTGTGGCTTTGTTACCTTCAGACAGTACCTAAAATTGCAAAGGGTGATGGTCTGAAGTACAGTTCACAATTATAGTACTGTGAAACAAACCAAACCCACAAAAACTAACAACATTTATATACACTTTTATAACATCAAATAAAACTGTATGAACCGTTAAAGCAGTACAGAAATCTAAAAGCTGAACTTCCAAGCCTATGCAATGGACCTCAAGGTGGCATGTGCCAAGTCTATCATCCAGTGAGGGGCATTTATATGAAAGCTTTTCATGCTTGAATTTATTGAAGGAGAAATGAGATTTACCTTAAATCAGAGGCTTATTTAATTAATTAACTCCTTATTTAATAAAACAAGCAACCAAAGATATGAACATGTGAATTATGTTCTTCCAGTATCATGTCTGAGAAAGAAGGTGTGTCTCTGAGAAATCAGTAAAGGCAAAGGCAATTTTACGGTACCTAACATTTTTTTCGATGTATTTAAGTCTATTACACTGATTTACACCAAATTGTCCTGCTGTAGACTTTGATATCAGACCTGTACTTATAAATCCCCTGGTTTGCAATTTTTTTTGAATTTTAATAATACTGGGGAGATTCAGGCAATTTCAATGAATTCCTGTTGCTGAATATCTAAAAGCATAATGACATAGTCACGTGAAACTTACACTCATGAGCTCTTTTTACAAACTTTTGTCTCAGCTACATGTGTAGGTCTGTAAGTTCGCACCCTGAAGTGGATTCAAAGTCCCACAGTCGATTTTTCTTTTGGGAAATAAGATCCACAGAGATCTGTGTGGATTCTCCAGTCCTTGTTCACCATTATCCAAGGAAATTTCCTATGAGCTTCTGCAAGTCTCTGGCATGATTCTACATAAAATAGTCATTGATGCTTCTGGGCATCAACACTAAGGCTTAAGCATTGAACTGCTGAAGTCCTTGCATAACTGATGAGTGTAGTGCTCTTCAGAGGTGTTACATTAAGTCCCAAAAGCGTTACCAATGCACTGCTGTGGTGCTATCCCAGTATGCCTTTACTACAACTGTCTTGGTAGTTAAGGTGGTTATTGTGCTTAGTGCTCTGCATAGAACTCTTCCTGTTTCCTGCAGATTGCTTTGTTGTGTAAGGTAAACATACATTATGCTGTGGAATCATTTAAAGGGGACAGAAAATTACTCTCAGCACAACTCTTTACATTGGTAGTCTGTCTTTCTGTTCTCATCCATTTCATCAAACATGTGAGATGACCAGCTAAATGCCCAGTACCTCTGCTATTACTAGCAGCATTCAGTGCATGAAGTGTTACTATATTACACAGCATCTTTATGTGCCTCGCACGCTGAAGAGTTTGCAGGATAGCACTTTTACTATTCACCAGACTCTTGCATCAAGGAATAAAGAAAAGGTTTGTTTGAAGAGAGACATTTTTCTTTAGCTGCATATCAGATAAGAACATTCTGTGAATATTCTTCCTGGTAAAAATTCTTATTTTGCCCCACAGAAACAAGAAAACTTTGTAAAAATTTGACTTTTAAGACAAAACCAAATGTAGGCTTGAATTCACAGATATGAATATTAAGTATTCTGATTGCACATAAAAGGGGAACTGTATATGACATTGCATTATTAGCATCACTTTTGTTCTGGAGAGATGGAAATTAAAATCTTGTATGCAAACACATTTCATTTTGTAGGAATTCCTATTTGACTACGTTTATTGACTCTGGGTTTCTTCCTTTTTCCTGTGCTTTTTTTCTTTAAATAAGTATTTATACTATTATGATGGAAGAATTTTTGCTACTCTTTAAAAATGTAAAACCATGTCAGAGTGTGTTATTTAAGAAACTTCTATGATCTAAGGAAAGATTTAATATCTAACAAAAAATGGCTGTTATTTCACAAGTGGTGTTTGAAAAGGTAAAATGTATTACTGCATATTATAAAGATTTTTCGATTCTTGTGTTTTATATTTTGAAGTGATTGTTAAATATTTTCATTTCTCTTTTCCAAGTTTATATAATTTGTGACAAAATACAGGTGATTGCTCGTAATGAAAATTGCTTCTAATTAGTTCTGAAAGTCATCTTCTCTGAAGGGGTGTAGGACTCTCTCAATGAACACTTGTTGCTTTATTTCTCTCATCCATCTTCTTCAGGCATCTTGACATTTTACGGTGCATTATTTTTCACACATTCGAAATGGAGACTCTTAACCTGATCATAGAAGTAATATTTTTCACTGAAGGGGGGAAAAAAATAGTCTTTCATTTTTGATCAGACAATCTCTAGGTTACCTGCCTTAGTAGTACATGAACACTGCTGTGCCATACTTCTGTTCAAGTCTGAGTCACAGACAATGCCAGATAGGCTTACATAAAGAGAAAATTTAAAAAAAAAAAAAAAAAGACACTTTTTATTGGTGCTTATTAATGAAAATACAAGGTGACATTATTTTCTGACTTTTTACATTTTTTTCATGTTGTTGTTTTGGGACTGGGGCTAGAGATAATTGGCATACTTCTTAACAGTCTCTAAAGACCAATTAACAACAGGGAGCCATGTACACTGACAGACTGAGTTTCAATTAAATGTCTGGTCCGGGAGGGACTAAACTAACATGTAGCTACTGAACAGCAGTATTGATATACCCAAGTCCAGTGCTGAGGACAAAGACTCTTGTTTCATGACAGATGGCCTAATACTCTGGCAATTAATGCTTTTTAATGATTTAAATCTTTTTGACCTTTTGCTTTTCTCTGTCTGAATTAGTATGGCACAGTTTTATTTGTGGAATGGAAGTTTAAGGACACGTTTGCATGGCATCTTTTCAGGATCTCCCTTCTACTTCATTTTAAATGTTGACAAGAGTTAACAGTCCAATTTTAATGAGTTGGGACTGCAGTGTACTAATTCTGACTGTAGGGGAGCTGATGATTTCTGTGTGGCCAGGGTAGTTAGGGATTAAAGAACAGAAATAATTAGTAAGTACTAATAACAACTCAATAGTCAGGATACATGTAACAGCATTCAATGCTTTTATCCTAACTCATCATATCCTAGAGCTGTATCTTTTAAGCATAGTTCTCCAAAACTAGAAACTCAAGAAATAAATCAACATGGCATAGATTAGGATGTAAACATTCTCTTTCAATTTACAGAAGTATCTGCAAACTTTGGTTCATTAATAAAGTTGGAATTGAAGAAAATGCAGTCAACCTAATATTATAATAGATATTTTAAGTATGAAAAAATGTACTACACCTTCCCTCATTTACTTGCTTCTTCCCCCAAAAAACATCAATACATAGTTAAAATAATAATACTAGTAAAAAAAAAAGAAATTAATATGTATCTCTCAGGGATACTTTCTCCTGAGTCAGTTTTTCAAACATGTCTAGATAAATTTAGGTATCTCACAATTTTTTCCTGGCTCGTAATAGAAGCACAGCGAGTTTGTGAAATAATAATCAACCATAAATGTAGTAAGAAAAAAAATAATAGAAAATTTAAGTTCACAGTATTTGTGAAAAATAAACTTGATCTAAAATAATGTAAAAAAGGATAAAAGATACAAATTATTCGGTGCCTGGCACACATTGACAGTGTTGTCAAACTTAGCAGCATTACTTAATTACTTACTCTTCTCATATATATATATTTTTAATAGAATAAGGATTGGAATATTCATGTATACGTTTGCTTTTTGCACAGGATACAATATTTCAACAGGTCATTCTATTACCTTTTTTTCCCCTATTTCTATCCAATTTACATCATCCAAGCAAGGAACTCACTTGAAAGAAAACAAAGTACACTCAGAGTTATACCTTGACTTTATTTATAGATTATAAAAATGTTATTAGTCTGCTTAAACATGTGTTTGTAAGAACATAAGTTATGAAGAAAAAGCCTATTTTAAAATCCATCTCCCTAATGGATTAAAATATTTTTAATATATTAAGGAATTTCTCCCTAATACGTATTAAGATGATCTGTAATTTCCAATATTAATACATAAAAGGTTTTGATACTATCTTGACTACAGATAAACATTTAGTGTGTATCTTCAGTCATAAACTTTTATTAATGGTAACAGTTAATCTATTATTTTTTTTCTTCTATAAATAGGACCTAAAGTTTAAAAATTCATATTCCTAAAAAAAACCCTCACATTCTTAGAAATGAAGATTTAATTTATTCCAAATTGGGAAAAACCCATAACAAAAATAGGAACACTGAAGTGTTAAATTAAACCTCTGTTGTCCATATCAGCTTCTGGAGGATGTCATATATACATGTCTAATTATCTGTTGATGTCTGAAACAAGTTGTAGCAGCCATAAACTTTGGGTGCTCTTCAGCTGATCAAATTTACCTCTGCTCTCTGAAATCTACTGCATCTTTAAAGACTATGTCTTTATTAGTCAATAAAAGTTTCCACGTCTAAATTGCATGCAAAGACTTTAATGCCTACATTTGTATGTCCAAAATTGGATCTGCTTTCCATCTGTAATTCTTTCTAGAAGTAAGATTCTGCTTCTCTTTATGAAAAAAATGAAATGGCAAATTTTATTCTCATTTTTAAATGCTGAAAATCTGTGTAATACAACCAACCATTAATTTCTTGGTGGATCAAAGTTGGTGTCTCAGATTTATGTTCACAGTTGCTTATCTTGTTTTTTTTTTTTTGNAAGATGGACAAAGTGAACTGAGAGTCTAGGTATTTCTTTTTTCTACTGAAGGTCAGACCATTTGATGCCAAGGAGTTGATACTTCCATGCTTTCTGTGCTGGACAATGATATTATTTGTAGATGATATAAAAGAAAAATAAACAAATAAATGATTAGCTAAAGTTACTATATCATTCTATTTGTATTTTATTTGGTATACATTAGATCCCTTAGTCCCCAAGGAGGCCTTTTCTAAGCTAGTTGACAGTTCACAAAGGAAAGAGGAATACCAGATGAAGGATATGGAATCTTTTTTGTTATAGAATCAGATAAACTGTAGGTGAAGATTTGACCATACAGAGAAATGGAAGGCTCACCAAACAAACAGCACCTTAGAATTAGGCCTGCAATTAGCAAAATGGTATGTGTTTGGAAGCAAATGAGGTTGTTTTTTTGCCTTCAGAAACTTCATGTACTCCATAAAACCTATAATTATTGTCAAAAATGGTTGGGTTTTGTGTTTGTTTTTTGGCTTGCACTTTTTTTTTTCAGATCACAGCTTTAGAAGTCATCCTAACATTTTTAATGTCTCATCCTGTGTGAACAAACATTTCCTTACTTGGAAAAGTTTACTTTGCTCTTGTGTCTATGCTATTGTGTGGGTCTNATATTCACAGTTGTTTATCTTTTTTTTTTTTTTTTTGTTACTGCTTCTTAATATTTTCCCGTGGGAAAAAAAAAAAAAAACAAAACAATAAATTAAAGCAGTGCTGAATAAGGTAACCTCAGCATGTCTAGGCAGGCATGAATTCTGCTTTACCAAATTTTAACATAAAATCATTATAAAAATTGTCTATATGTAGTGAAAAATGTAAAGCTTCTCTAAAAAGTTGAAATATATCTTATAGTAAAATTTAATAATAAATAGGCTGCTTTTGCAGTAAGCTGACATTACAGTCCTATAGTCTAACTGACCTTGCATGGAAATTCTCCCAGCTGTTTTAAAAAATGAAATCTCTTGACTCTAGTTCTAAGAAATATTCATCATTATGATGCTTCCTAGGTATCTTCCTTGATGTACTTGTNAAACAAACAGCACCTTAGAATTAGGCCTGCAATTAGCAAAATGGTATGTGTTTGGAAGCAAATGAGGTTGTTTTTTTGCCTTCAGAAACTTCATGTACTCCATAAAACCTATAATTATTGTCAAAAATGGTTGGGTTTTGTGTTTGTTTTTTGGCTTGCACTTTTTTTTTTCAGATCACAGCTTTAGAAGTCATCCTAACATTTTTAATGTCTCATCCTGTGTGAACAAACATTTCCTTACTTGGAAAAGTTTACTTTGCTCTTGTGTCTATGCTATTGTGTGGGTCTTATGGTTCAATTTCTATTTTATTTTCTGTTCCTTCAGTATTCTTAGATAAAGAACCTGTAAATGGGTAGAAACTTTTGTCTTCCAGATAGTGTTTGTCTAATGTTTCCATTAGTCTGCAGACATAACTGTGTTCACATGGAAATCTGTTATCTGCTTTCTGCAAACTTGCACCTACTTTTGGCTTTTATCTTTCATAAACTTATGGTTAGGTGATTTATGGACATTTAAGAAACCAAGAAATAGTCATTTTACTTTCCATTTAAGTCTTTACTTTTCATAACAAGTGATTGTTGAACTGAATAAATCAGTTTTTATTAATAGCTTGGTTATAATTTTACTGCTCAGAAAGCATACCAAGCTGACAGCACTCTGGACTGATATCCTTTGTTTATCCAGGTATAAGTACAGGATCATTAAATCCAGGCTTTCCATTAGTCCTATTCAGTGAAACTCCAGCTCTGTTTAGGTGTATGGTACCTTTGGGTCAGAGATTGTATAACCATCCTTAAAGCTATCTCAGGGTATCTGAAGTTCTAGCTCTACAGTGCATGGTTGGTATGGTTTTATAGGATTTTATCTTCTTTCTGCCTTTCATTTTCTGTCTTTCTCATTTCTTCCCTTCTCCTTACACCCTTCCCCTTCCTTCCCCTAAAACAAGCCCCTTCTCATGTAGAACTTTGCACCATTCCCTGCTACCTTAACAAAATAAAATCCGCCTGCTAGCCGACGTTATTCTGATCTACAAAGAGGTCATGAGGGAAACCCCAGGGAACCACAGATCTGTTAGTCTAACCTCAGTTCCTGGAAAAATATGGAGAAGATTCTGCTGGGTACTATGGAAAGGCATTTAAGGAACCACGTCATCATCAGGCCCAGTCAACATGAGCACAGAAAGGGAAAGGTCATGTTTCACAAATTGATAACCTTCTATGATAAGGTCACCCACTTTGTGGATGAAGGAAAATTGGTGGATGTAGTATTTCTGATTTTAGTAAGGCCCTCACAGTGTCCTTTCAGACAAGTTGTCCAACTGTGGGATAAGGGGTTCAAAGTGCACTGGATGAAGGGCAGATCTCAAAGGGTTGTAGTGAATGGTGACTGGTCACCACTGTCTGAGTGGTGTTCCTCAGGGTTCAGTTCAAGAGGAGGTTCTGTTCAGTACATTTATCAATGATCTGGAAGCATGAGTTGAACACACCGTTAGCAAGGTGCTGCTGACTCCCTCAAGGGACAAGGTGCCTTGCAGAGGGATCTAGATAGATTAGAGCACTGGGCTATGATTAATGGGATGAAATGTAGGAAGTCAAAATGCCAGACTCTGAACCTGGGATGGAGTAAGGCCGGGCACAACTATAAATTGGGGGAGACTACATCCTGGGCTGCATCAAAGACAGTAACCACCTGGTCAGAAGAGGTGATTATCCCACTGTATTCAGCACTGGTGCAGCCCCCCCTTAAGTACTATCTGCAGGTCTGGGCACCGCAACTTAAGAAGGATGTGAAGGTCCTTGAATGTGTCCAGAGGAGGGCACCAAAGCTGGTGACAGGCCTGGAAGGAATGTCTTACTAAAAAAGACTAAGGACTCTGGTCTTGTGT
The DNA here is from genome assembly GCA_013399075.1 of Chloroceryle aenea. Lineage (NCBI taxonomy): Eukaryota > Metazoa > Chordata > Aves > Coraciiformes > Cerylidae > Chloroceryle > Chloroceryle aenea. The sequence goes on from VWZY01011063.1 coordinate 114,198, forward strand.
AGTTGGGAGAAAAGGAGGCTGAGGGGCAACTTCATTGCTCTCTACGACTTCTTGTGGAGGGGAAATGGAGAGGGAGGTGTTGATCTCTTCTCTCTGGTACCCCATGATAAGATGCATGGGAAGCTGTCCCAGAGGAGGTTTAGACTGGACAGTAGGAAGCATTTCTTTACCAAGAGGGTGGTCAGACACTGTAACAGGCTTCCTAGAGAGGTGATCAATGCCCCAAGTCTGTCAGTGTTAGAGAGGCATTAGGACAATGCCCTTAAATAACATGCTTTAACTTCTGGTCAGCCCTGAATTAGTCAGGCAGTTGGACTAGATAATCATTGCAGGTCCCTTACATTTGAAATAGTTCTATACTGTCTTGGACAGGTTTTACAACTGTAGGGCATTTCTTTTGGAAAAAAAAAAAAAAGGCAGGTATACAAAAAACTTTTCCCTTAAACCACAAGATAATAGTGTGAACACATGCTTTTAAATAACAGTGAGCAAAATATCAACTTCAGAGAAATCTTAATATCCCCATGTTGAATTTGTTCCTACTCCACTATTGTTTCTGAAGCTGCACTTGTTTTGAGCTTTCAAAATGTTAAGACCAAGATAAACTCAAGTATTCAAAGGCTACATCTGTTCAAAGCTTACAGATGGTCTTTTGTGTTATCTCTGGGCCCTGTATAATTACACGTGACACCGCTCTCAGGGAGGTGTTGCAGTGTACAGATAAATTACAATTGAAATGTTCTAAGGGGTTTTCGTTAATACTTATTATTAGCTATTCCTCAGTGTATGCTCTATAACCTCAGGAGCAAAGATTAAATTCTTGGCCATTGATTTGTACTTGTTGCAGAATCCCTGCAGTTGAAGAAGACCGTCTTGTTAGGTTAAAAAATACTGAAAAGCTTTCCTTCTCTTTCTACGTAATTTAATAGAGATAGAAGATGTACTTTGAGTTTTTCAGGCTATGTTATGGGAAATGAACTTTTTGATATTTGCATAAAAATGTGTTTTCTAGTAACATCAGCACAAACCTTTTGGCTTACGCTAGCTTCTTTAAATATTCCTAGTCCTTCAAGTTTATTTCTTCGGTGAGCATTCTTTCTTTCTATCTTCTCAAATAAGCTAGCAGACTTAACTGCTGATTCTATTTGACTGCAGAATCTCTCTGGTTTGTCTCACGGAACAAAGATGAAAGGGTTAAATACAGCAATGCGAATGTGAAGTTGGTTGAAGAAGCATGTGGAATTTCTTATAGATGAGACTTATACACCTGAGTATTGAAACAAAAAGGAAGAGAGCTGTCTTGAATTATTTATTCTCCTAGATTCCAACAGCTCTTTTCTCAAAAAATGCCCACGTTTCTGTTGAATAAATAACCAGTTCCCAAGGGTATTCCTGCTACAGTTGAATCTTATTAATCCTAATATGAAGGACAGGGACATTTTCTTTTAAGTAACCAAAATGCTGTGCAGTATATGAGAGAAAAGTAGCAATACTGTAGACAGTTTTGATAGGGAAAAAGAAGAAAAGCTGTAGTATGTTGCTTAAAGTATATTAGGCTACTTTAAACTTTCAAGACTCTAGATGCATAGCTTGAATATTGCTAGTTTTTCAATTTAAAAATAAGTCTTTTTACTACAAAGTGTAGGAAACCACTATTGTATCAACACAGTTTCATGGTAACTTGTAAACATTTGTCTGTATTGTTACATGCAGAAGTAACAACAGGGCAATTAGATAACTGCTTGTGATTTGTAAACAGAACCTTACTAATAATTATGTAATTTACTATAGGGCTGTTCTTTTCATCCAACACATTCTCAGAACCTCTTGACATTAATAAGTGTTACCTGCATACATCTGAATGAGAACTGAACAGATTTTATGGTCACTGTAAAGCTTGCTGCATCTTCATCTGTAACTACCGAACAGACTTTTGCCCTCTTGGAAGTATAGGAAAACCAGATATTGGCCAAACCGTTATGTTCTTGTTGTTTTCTGCTGAGTTTTTATTTAGTCCTTGATAAGCACCCCTTTTGTGAATTCTGATTTACTTACCATATTTTGAAGCAGTTCAGCTCCATGTGAGCTATGTGTAGTATTCATTGAAGTAGAATTGGAGTCATGAGCTCATCAGTTAAACTGCTATTTTTCAGAAAGCTTGTCTTATATTTTAAAGTGTAAAGCTTTTTTTCAAAAGTCTGTATCAACAAAATCATCATTGACACAGCTTTTCTTAATTTTCATTACTTTGGTGATATCCTGGGTATTCAAAAAAACCAAAAGAAAAATAGAGCCTTCCACTTCACTCTCTTCTGGGGAACTATTTTGAACTTAATAATAAACACTTTCCTTTAGCTTTATCATTCAAACTGTTACATTATAATGAACTGAAAATAATAGAATTTGCTGCAATCTTTCAGTTGATCTTTAACTTCAATTACTGTTCAGAATATGAATTACCATAAATGCCTTTTTACTTTAAGTAACTGATGATATTAAAGGAAATAATTCCATGTACAACCACTAAGTGTATTAATTTTTGACATATCCATGAAACTGTGCAGTTAACAGAGATAATGCTGACTTCAGTAAAATGACTTGTACAATATGAATTTCTTTCTGATATAGAGCTCAATTTTTCAAATATTAAGTTTTTTAAAGACTCATGCAGCATTTTGACTCAAAGTGCATAGTGGATTTGACCATAGTGCTTTGACCAGTTCATTTTGGTTTAACATGTATTTCTGTAGAACACCACAATTTTTTGCAGGACTGGGACTTAAAAGTGGCTTTTACAGTGGCTTTTGGAATTGGGCTGCATGAATATTGCTGTTGTTTTTCTTTGCTTAAGATAAACAAACTTCCATAACAAAAAGCAGTATTAGTAAATGATGAATTACTAATAACTGAAAAGAGAATATATACTAAATCAAAATGTCACCCAGGCAGTTTTAAAATATGTTACGAGAAGATAAATCAAACACACAAAGAAATTACAGAGAGAAAACCAAATAAATAAAGCATTATCTTTGCAAGCATTGACTTTTGAAAACTATATCTGGCATTTATTGAATACAGAAACACAATTGTCAGTAAAAGTAAAGCAGCAAGCAAAAGCTTTTATCCCAGTTCCCTGTAGAGGAGAGTATTTTCAATGGCAAATGATAGAATCAGATCAGACTTTGAGCACTGATGGCAAGTGAACATAATTGTTTTTCTCTTGCTTGCTTTTCTACTGATTGAGCTAGAAGCTCAAACATTTTCTTTTTAGACAAATCTCATATCAGCAATTTATTCAATTGTCATCTTTTAACCAATTATTGAAATATGCTTTAAATGGTACTATGCTTTAAATGGTACTATGCTAAAAGATAAACAGAAAATCTTAATTAACCCAAATGCTATTGTCTGATATGGATACATAGCAGCAATTCTCTGAGAATACAGCTTGTTTTCAAAATACTGATTTCCACATATATATTCCTAAGTGTGTTGAGTTCACACTCTAAGAACCATTTTTTTCCCCATACAGTATCTGAGATCACCAGAAAAATGCTGTTCCCAGGTGATCTTCAAGTTATGTGGAATAACCTTGTTTCCCCCTGTCTTATAAACAAGCAAAAACCTAAGGCAAAGCTATAGTCTTAAAAATGAAGAATGGACAGTCATCATGATTAGTCAGTTAATACCGAATATTTTCAATAGTTTGATTTAAGCAAATATACAATGATCATATCACATATTAGAATAAACAAAATTAGACTATTCCATATCTTAAAAAAAAAAGACCAAATTCACAATTGTGGAAAGAGAAGACCCCTTTCTGCAGGAAAAAGAAAAAGGAAGATATGCAAAAAAATACAAAAATACCAGCAATGCTCTGCAGAAATAGCTTTATAGAAGTTTCTCGTGCCTTTATCGACTATCTGGAAGAGAGAACAAACAGTTCTTGAATGAAATCTGCATATTACACTTACTAGGGTGGAATCATCAGCATTAGGCAATACAGAGGACTAGGAAAATAAAGGGTACTCAAACACGGATAAAAACAAGATGAAAGTCACGCTGGGGAGAGAAGCAGTTAATATAACTGAGGAAAACAAATCAGCATGCTCATTGTTAGCTGGAAGGCAGTAACACTGGCAAGAGCAAGGCTCACTGTCATCACAGGGGACAGTTACATTTCCATGAGCACATCAGGAAAAAGCAGCAGAAAGACTGGTGCAATGCTGGGCTTTTTGCACAGAGGCAACATTAGTAATGGCGATAATAGACCCTTAGGAATGTGGTGCAAATGTGACCACATACTGCTATATTACGTGGATTGATTAGTATTATTTAGGCTGTTACTATAACATGGTTCAATGAAATAATAAGGAAATAAACAAATAAAAAGCATTTAATTGCAAACTTAAGGCTTCTATTTAAACAGAATATTTCCACCCCCCCCTAGAAGTAGTAAAATGTGCATCCTTTTGTAGTTTAAAGACTGCCAACCTTAAAAAAATCTATGGAGATCAATCCTTCCCAGCCTCTCTGAGAGCTGGGTGTGTGATTTTTCTTCCATTTTGGATTTGGGTGTTTCTAGAAAAAGGATGTAGTTACTTTTGTAATACATACTTGATATGTGTCTTCAATGTATAAGCCAGTATCTGTGGAACAACTACGTTTCCAGCTCTGGAAGAAGTAGTTTTCCTGTGCCATCCCATCTGCCATAGAAATCACCAGGCCTGCCAAGCAGGGTTTTGTTCTAAGGACAGAGATGAGAGATCACACAGTGATGTACAGCTGCAGTTGATGATATCTAGTTATTCTGTCATTGATGCTGCACACGTAAAAGAATTTTTAAAACCTGAAATACTAAAAAAAAGTTTTCCATTTCTGGCATGGAACTCATTCTTGGGTTTACATCTGCATTTTTTGTAAAGCTGTTTATCTAAACTACACTATTATAAGGTGCTTCCAAGCTTGAATATTGAATCTTCAGCATCACTGTTTTGCTTCAGGTGATTTTATGTGCCTCCTCCAAGTTCCATTCAGACTAAATAAGTGTATCATGCAAGCTGAGTTTTAAATCCCCTCTCCAGAACTTGTTGTATCCCAAAGACAGCTCCAGACTTCAGTCTCTGCACCTAGCCAGTTTAAACAGAAGAGAAAATATCGCCACTTGGAGTGCTCTGCTAAAAAAACACACTGGACACACAGGTTTCTCCCTCACAAAGAGAGCAGCTTTAAAATAAATAATAAAAATAGTTTGTGGCACAGGTAACTTCCCTCACAGATCCAGTTCTTCTAAGCAAGACCTAAAGGCAGTTTCTTCCTTCTTTGCATAACAACAACAACAACAAAAGTCTAGCATTGCAGTCTTTACTCAGCACCTTCTGAAAGAGACACTTGTGGTGTAAGGCATGAGCAACAAACAGACAGTCATGACCTTCAAGAAAATTAACTCATTAAGATGAAACACAGATTACTTGTTTTAAGTAGAAAGGTGAATAGAGGAACCAGAGGAAAACTTCCAGTTTCTTCACATAGATAAAGGAAGTTGGAGAAAGTGAAAATATAAATTTGAAGGTTTAATATTGTCTAATATCTAGTTATCAGATGTGGAGGGTGAAGAGTTAAATGTTAAAATTCTGTAAATCTATTCTGAAGTATACTTAACACTGTAGGAAAATTTTCTAATCTACAAATATTTGGTTTATGTATCAGATTTATCAGTTGCCTTTGGTTGCACCCCTGATCCAGAAAAAAAAAAAAAAGAGTGGTTCAGGAATCTTTTTATTTCTTCTGCTGTGTACCAGCTAACAAAACCTGAGATCTCCCTACAGAGCATCTATGTCACGCTTCCTGTTCCTGCTTGGTGCAGGAGGTGAAGGCAGGGACGAGCAGGTCCCTGTCTCAGAGCCACAGGCTGCTCTGTGCAGGCCCTGCAGCCCCAGCATGAAATCTGCCCTTGGAACAAGTCAATAGAAGGAGATGAAGCCTCTGCAGAATTGAAGAAAAACACTGTATGTGTCCTCAGTTAATACTTCTCCCCTTGTTTGGAGAGGTGTCAGAAGTGTATACAGAAAACTCTTTATTTATGGCTGTGAATACCTTAATGCCATAATATACTGCTATGACATTAAAGTATTAATGATATGACCAATTTTTTTAATAGAAATATGCAGTCACTATAATGTCTGAGTAAATGACTAAAGCTGTCTTTTCTAGTAAATTGGTCAAGTTCCTTAAGAGTTCCTCATTTACTCTTTGTTTTTATTAATTTGAATTCAGCAATCAGCCATGTTAAATAATCTTGTGCAACTCAAAATACTTCTTCTTTAGCCAGCTTTAGAGAGTGCTAAAGAAATAAGTCATGTTATTATTAGATGAAAACTGTAATGATACTTCCTTCTACAAAATTAACTTACTTTCTAATCCAGTCTTACAGCTGTTAGTCTAAAAACCAAATCATAACTTGAATATTTGTAATACTTCTATGCTTGTGAGTGACTACACTGAGGCAAGACCATCATTGAACAATATAATTCATTGAGATCAAAGGTTCGGTCATTATAAGAATCAAAATACTGGATTAGAGTAGCAAAATGTACGGAAGTGTTACTATCGTAGCTACTAGTGGTCCTGCTGTAATACTGTTTTCTTCTTAAATTTTAAACTTTTCCATGAAAAACGTCTTTTCCATGAAACACCCGGAAGGACCTTGTAGTGAATATAGTTGCAGGTAGTGCCCTGTGGCTCTCCCTGTAAGACCTGATGATTGCCTCAAGCAGTCAAAAGATAATATAGCAAGAAGTTATTCTTTGGATATTTCCAGTCTGCTTTTCTGACTTTGAGATAATTTGAAATAATTCTAATCATTTTTTTTTCTGGGACTGACCAATCGTTAATAAGTAGTTCTTGTTATGAACCACTTAGAAAGATTCAGCAGATACACAAAAGAATCTCTTATGTTTAGCTACAGTATGTGTCACAGTAACTATTACCTGTGACCCTGAACTGGTATCCAAGAGTATAGGAAGGATAATTCCAGAGGCAGTTTTAGTAGATTAGAGAATATCTTCATTTTATTTTGGTAAATTAGCGATATCTGCTTCCACAGATTTGTTTAATAAAAAGCTCCATGAAATAACACAGATTTTTAGCAGCTCATTCTTTGATCTGATCGTTTTCAGAAGGAAGGTATATTGCAATATGACCCAATGATCATCTCACTATACTTGTAAAAAAATCCTACTCTGCATCATGCAGTTCCCATAGCACTGACAATCCTTCAAACTCAGGATGAAACCACCTACCATGGATAAGTAGCCTTCAGGAGCAAGGAACCAGTGCTTGTGTGTGCCCTGGTGGGTACTGCAGCTGGCTGCAGCTTGTAGGGCAGGCCGCTGAGCCTCTACCAGTGTACAGGGTAAATTCAGTCCCTCTAAGTGAGGGAGATTTAATCCCGCTAAAGATTAAAATCCCTCTAGGGGAGGTTTAAGCGTGGTTTAACTAGAAGTGGTGCTCAGTTGGCAAGGAGCAAAACAGCCACAGCCTTCTCCCTATATTAGTATGTCTGGGGTCGCGGGAGCTCAGCAGGACATCCACCAGGCAGAGAGCGCTGATCTCTGCACTCACCAGAGTCACTGTGGGGACACAGACAGAACTCCCACGGAAACAGGCAGCCATTTGGGTAATGGGCTGCAGGGAGGGCCAGAGCCTCTTGCTGGCAGCAAGCAGCAGCCAAGAGAACTGCCACATTTGCTGTGACTGGGAAGATGATCTGCTCAGCCTGCTGGCTGAACTAGGTGAAGAAGG
>VWZY01011063.1:122156-137027 GCA_013399075.1 Chloroceryle aenea
AGAACAAACAAATGATGATGGGGACAATGTGGGAAACTAAAGCGGAGGGGTCTATGCAGTCAGGCCTATTATCAACATCACTGCCTCACACAAGAAGAAGAAAAGAAGGGTTCTAGTTAAAGGGGCTCTGCTCTGAAGTGTACAGAGGGTCCAATAGGCACAGCCTCATCACAGGGAGGTGTGCTGTCTCCCTGGAGCACAAGTTAGGGACATCACTAGGAAGCTTCCTAGATTAGTGACATCCTTGGACTATTACTCGCTTCTAATTTTTCATGTGGGTGGAGATGAAGCAGTAGAACATAGTGCAAGAACAATTAAGAGACACTTTAGAGCCTTGGGAAGTCTAGTGAAAGAATCGGGAGCACAGGATATTTTTTCATCCCTCCTTCCGGAGGAAAGCAGTCACAATGGAGGGAGCAGAAAAATACACCAAATCAACACATGGCTTTGGGGCTGGTGTCACCACCATAATTTTGGGTTTTTCAGTAATGAAATGGTCTGCACAGCACTGGGAATGCTGACGTTAAACAGGAGATACCTTTCCCAAAGGGGGAAAAGGGTATTTGCCCAACAGATTGCTGGGCTGATCGACAGGGCTTTAAACTAAATGGGAAGGGGGAGGGGATAATAATAATACCGGGATTACCTGTCCAAATAGGCAGGATGACACACCAGGGCTGGAGGGAAGGGGTGATTTATATATGGGCCTTCAACCTGTTGCCCTGAGGCGCTGTGTAGAAACTGCAGTACAGGCAAGGCCTAACAGGGATGAGTCAGGGGCTTCTGATGAAAGAGGAACCAACAGGGTATAGACCATAAAACACCTTAGAGAAACAGAGGCGTTGCTCTAGGAAGGTGATACAACCAGCAGCCCATCTGTGGCCAGCAGATCGAGATAGGTGATTCTGCNCTGTGTAGAAACTGCAGTACAGGCAAGGCCTAACAGGGATGAGTCAGGGGCTTCTGATGAAAGAGGAACCAACAGGGTATAGACCATAAAACACCTTAGAGAAACAGAGGCGTTGCTCTAGGAAGGTGATACAACCAGCAGCCCATCTGTGGCCAGCAGATCGAGATAGGTGATTCTGCCCCTCTACTCTGCCCTGGTGAGATCTCACCTGTAGTACTAAATCCAGTTCTGGAGCCCCCAGCACAAGAAAGATGTAGACATACAGGAGCAAGATGATCAGGGGAATGGAGTATCTGTTGTATGAAGACAGGCTGAGGGAGTTGAGGCTATTCAGCCTGGAGAAGAGAAGGCTCTGGGGGGACCTTATAGTACCTGACGGGGGCCTACATGAAGGTCTATTCAAAAGGGTTTGTAATGATAGAACAAGGAACAATGGTTTTAAGCTAGGAAAGGATAGATTTAGTTTGGATGTTAGAAAAAAGTTCTTTAATATGAGGGTGATAAATCACTGGAATGGGCTGCCCAGAGAGGTGGTAGTGGCCCCATCCCTGGAGTCATTCAAGGTCAGGGTTGATGGGGCTCTGAGCAACTTGCCCTAGGTAGAGATGTCCCTAATTGTGTAAGGAGGTTGGACCAGATGACTTCTGGAGGTCCCTTCCAGCATAAAACATTCTATGAAACTACTGAAAAAAATCATAAGGTCTCTGTGAGCCTTCACCTTCATTCAGTCTTTGTGTTCTTTTAGTTTCAGATTGTGTGTTTCTTTAGGCTTTTGGGATATCAAGAAACCATTTTCTCAAGAAACTGTGAAATCAGGGGACATCTTTATTATGAGGAAATGGTACAGTCTTCTGTGCCAGAGGTTCCCTGCAGTAGGATTCAGCTGACTTGTCAGCAAAATCCAGACTAGAGCCACACCCCAAAGCAACTTGCACCGCTACAAGGTGTGGGGTGGGTGAAGGCAAATTTAAGACCTAGGTTAACATAGATAACATAGCCTGGGTCAACCAAGCTTCCCTGAGTTTCAATGAAACCCAAGTTCCAAACTAGTGCCTCTAAGAAATGGCAGTAGTTTTTACCTGTGTTGGCTTATATAGTGTGCTGAAAGTTACTTCAACAGAAAATATGCCCAGTGTCTTAAACTAATTAATATCTAAATCAAAATGATCTTTTCACCCTCAGAAAGATCAAAAAAATCCCAGTTTTTCTGTCTAAATTGTAATTTATTGTATTTACCTTTTGCAATGGAATGTGGTCTTAGCCTTTAGGTTCTACTATGATGAAAGTGCTAAGTAGTGATATTTACAATAAAGCTGAACAGTTGTACAAACATTTAATAATATTTTCCATGCCTTCTGACAGAAGAATTTTAAAAAACAATGAGGGTTTTCTAAGGAATAAATATCAATTATTCTTAAAAAAATAACCTCAAATTATAGAAATTACTTTTAAACTGTACCATGTGAAAAATGTAAAATCTTCATTTAAATAAGAAAAGAGTACATCCTTGTCCTTTTTTTCCTTTTTTTTTATTTTTTTTTTCCCTTCGTTTGTTCGGTGGGGTTTTTAGCACATCTCTAAGAAAGTTTAGGTATTTAGAAGGGCAATAATGACAACTTTAGAGAAAAGACAATAATTTTTTTCATATATTTTAAATATTTTGCTATTGTTGTGAAACTGAACTATTAATTTGTGGTGATATCTCCAGAGAAACAACTGTCTCTATTTATCTTGACTGTAGCTGGGAAAACTAAGAAGTGATTTCATTTCTGAATGCTTAGTTACCTAGAATGATTGTATCATTATCAGTTCATTACTAAGTTCAGGTAAAATTAATACATAGAACTGGGTAAAACATTTTGTTCATTGACATATGTGGCATTAAACCAGTGGAATTTTTTCATCCATGTCAGAAATGGAAACATGGATTTACAAAGCCCAGCAGCAGTGACTATACATGGAATTGCATGCACATACATCCAACAACAATCAGTTTCTGTTCTTTGGGCAGCTAAATTAGAAGCACTTATAATAATGCCTCTCATAAACATTGGGGATACCATCCATATGGGCTCAACATTACCAGCTCCTGCTTTACATGGCTGTCACAGAGTTCCAGTTTGACAAACTGGTGTGAGTTCTGGATGGTTTCTACTTTCATTGTACAACAGTCTACCTGAGATGCTTTTCTGAATATTTTTCTAGGACTTTTGGTTTGTGTTACTTTTTTCCCCTGGATCATAGCAAAACACTTTACTATCTCAGATTTGCTGTGTATATTTCTTTATTTTGTGCCTGTAGGGCTTTACATAAAAATAAGATGCATGAATTATCTTTAAATTAGGATGAGTGTAATTAAAATGTAGTCTTTCCTGTTGAGAGAATCCATTTTGAATGTCCACATATATTTTAAATTCTTTTAAAGATCAGATAATTAATTTTGGCCTAAAGAATTATGCAAAATAAAGCTAGGGTTTCTTAGTATTAAACAAAATGTTAAGACCTGTGTACTTTTCTTGGATTAGATAAAAAGTATGAATATTTATAATGAGCAAACCCTTGGGAATAATTCCTGGTCAAGTTAATAATTCATTTATTCATATTCAAGATGATTTATCTTTTGATAATATTGGCATTATTTTCCAGCCCATAGAGTCAGTCCTGAACTTCCTACTGAAATATCTAGGAATTTTGAGTAAATGTTGACTAGAATTACTTGATTTGTTCCTGCAGATTGCAGAATTGCCTACACGGATAACTGTATGTTTGTATTGTAGTTCTGTAGATGTGGTGGAAAGTAGAATGATGTCTTTAGCTTCTAAAGAAAGAGTCGCCCTAAAGATATTTTGCCAATGTCTAACAACAGATATGGTAAGCAGGTACGATAGTTTGCTGACATTTAAATAATTGGCATACTTACCACATCTTCAACTGTTACAACAATTTTCTCTAAGAGAAAATTTGATAGATAAACATTGTTGCATGACATTATATGGTTTTAGCTACCTAAAAAGATATTAAAAAATGAGATAATAATCTTTAAAAGTAAAAGCTGAAAACATGAAAGAGAAGTTATAAACTAAGTTTTCATATCTCTCATCTCCCAGTTATTGAATCTACTTTATACATTTCAAGATCAACCATTTTAGAAACACATTAGATATCCAAATTCTACCATTTAAAATTTCTCTGTAAAAGAATGCTTCTATCTTTCAATATTTTTGAGAAAGCTTATGTAAAAACTTATGGATAATTGATGAAAAATACCCAGCTTGGCAGAGACCATATGTTCTAAAACAACTTGTAATCCCTTACAAAATCAGCTTTCTTTTGAAAAATAATATTAAACCACAATATTTCTTTTATTGCAAGCATTATCTCATGATCGTTTCGGCTTTCAGAAATAGAAATGAAGTAGGTATGATGATTGATTACAGGAAACTAATAAAGCTATTTCTGAAAAATAAGCATATTTTCTCACTCAAATATATATAAAAAAATGACAGTAAGACACTGCACAAATGAGTGGTGATAAAAATCTGTCTTGTCTCTGATCTTTGCGTAAACCCAGTAACTAAGTAAGAATGAGTGACAGGGCATGATGAGCCCAAAATAAATATCCTAAATCCATCATTAGAAAAAGAACAAATTCTTATCTGCTAAACTGAATTTCTGACAAATTAACATTATAAAAATATTCTTTTGTAAGACCTAGAACATTTTTTTTCTATTTACAGTGCCTTTCTTTCTATGATAATAGTAATAATAATAATAAATAATAAATCCCAGCTATTCAGAAGCTCTTGTTGAAATATTCAGTAAAATGCTTCAATGTCCATCAATACCATAACACAATGGTATAAAAAAGTAGAGGATAAAACATCTTTAGAATGTTTTCTGTCATTCAAAAATGCAGTGACAGTTTTAGGCAGGCTTAAAGCAAAGCAAGCAGATTGCTTTTTTAAAGGTGTGAGATTAAAATTATCTCTGATTGCCCAGAGTGTTATCAAAGCTAAACGTATGTTTAGTAGCCATACAGAAGTGACCAGTAACAAATGTCACTGAGACATAATCTAATTATCAGGCATATTCTTAAATATTTAATGATTTCTCTCAAGGAACTAGTATTTTCTATGATGTTTCTTCTGCTCTGTGTCTGTTCCTCACTCTTCTTAGGATTTCAGGCTACACAGACCTTTCATAGGGGCCATTATAGACATTTTTATGTTTCCATTATTCCAGCTCTGTTCTCTGCTGGTTTCATTTAGGTCTTTTCCACTACTTAAGAACTCTATTAGAGCCTGAACATCTGTAACTTCCTTTACTGTGGTTAGATTCAGCATCTTCCTTCCCAATGAGTCTCATTTCTTTCTTGCCTGTTAGCCTTTTCTCTTAGCAAGTGGAGAGTACAGTTGCATCCTTGCCTCTTTTCAGCTTTAACGTGGTATTAGACATCCTGAAAGTGTTTTTGGTTAAGCTTGTTCTTATCTCCTGCAGTTTGAGGTTAAGCCATGACAAGACTGAACTGTTGTGTAGCATGTGGGAATTATCACAAGGGTTTCCAATGATACCAGCCTAGCGCAACTGAATCAGAGCAGCTGCTAAAATGCTGCAGTAATTTCTGGTTTGGTAGACCAGTAGTCGTTTGGTGTCACAGTCACTGTCTTGGGAGAAAACAGGACATTTCAGACAGTTTTCTGATCAGCAGCAGTTCAGTGTGACAGGGCACAGGGACAAAAGGAATTCACTAGCAGCCAAGGCCAATAGAAGCAGGAAGTGCAACTCCTGGACAACTTAAAATATAAGAAAAGGTTCCTAATACCTGAGATTCTTTGTGCGATTGGCAAAACCTGAGACAAGATCCCAAACAAATACCATGTGCTGTACAAGACTACTTCTGATTTAACAGGTTGTTCTTGTCCTTGATAAGTTATCTTCCAAGAACGTGTGTGATGGGAAATATGTACATGTGGAGAAGTGCATCCTAAAGATCTGCAACCTTTACAGAAAAAAACCCTCACATTGTTTTCTGTGTTTCTATATATGAACCTTGAAAAAGTTTTGGAGGCCAGGAAGCATCACATTTTTCTTTTTCAACAGACAGTAATTAAAACAGTGGAATATAATAAATTTTGATATATAAGTGATTTCTGAGGGGATTAACAAGCATTTGAGTGCATAGTGGGTAGGAATTTTTATTGCCTTCTAAATTCCATGTTGTTGTCTCTATTCTATTTTGTTAGCCTAACATTTCTTTCATTATTTGAAGATGTCATTTTTTCAAACAAAATCTTCAGCAATATCTGAAATCCTTACGGATGGATTTTTGGAAAACACAGATTGTGTCGAGAATTCTGAAATTCCAACAGGACAAATATTAGTTACCCAATCAGATGAGTTTTGGCTAGAGGTGGAAATAGAAGAAAGGGTTAGGACAGAAGACAAAATTAAGAGCTCAGGGATGGGGATGAGGGAAAATGGCAGTCTGCAGTGGGAAGAGATACAAAACTTTCATGAATGTCAGAGACATCTGGGAAAGTCTATCACAGTTGATAGTTTGGGGAAGGTCATGCTCAGTGATAATCAGCATTCCCTACTCTCTGAAAATGAAGATTCTTGTTGTGAGGGAAGTGAATGAATGCACAGGCTGTTGTCTTCTGTCCTCTCTCCCACAATCTCCTTTTATAAATGAAAGAAATTTAGTACCCCTTATGTCTTGATTATTAAGCTTTCTTTTTTATTACTTTTCACCCTTTATGTTTTCCTCACTTATTTTGATATATCTCTGTGGCCTCTGGATCCTTTTATCTTTCTACCAGCATTTTCCTAAATGCCCTTTTTCTTAGATATTTTATGGTACAATGATAAGGAGGTTTTAGTTTAGCCATGTAATCCTTTTGTAGGAAGAAGTTTAATTTGGTTTTGTTTTGTTTTTTCCCTTTCCCAGAAGTTGAAAATGAGTATGATTATTATGCAAGTCATCTAAACAACCAAATTTGTTCTGAGCCAAATAAAGTGCTTTCCAAAATCAGCCTGCGTATCACTTCTCAGCCTGTCATTACTTTCACATCTGCTGCTGATAGAATCTTCTGCATTGAAAATGCTTGTTTGAAATGAGCACTGCACACAAATGGCAGGACATAAAGAAATATAATGAATGTAAAGGAACAATAAAAAACACTTTCAGAGGCAATTTATGGGCTCAGTCCTGCAAGCTGCTTTGAGGTTTCAGGGAATGAAGGGCAATCTGCAACTCTGAAGAAGTCAGTATCTTACCAGACTATAAAGTGATGACCTTCTCCCCAAAAGTACCAGTAAGAAAAATCTTTCTTTTGCCGAGAGAGATCTGACGGAAGACAGAAAAAAACATTAAGGCTTATTGTGATTTGAAAATAGAACTCTGTCCTACTATAATTTAGCAATTAATTGGAAAGATTAGCCACCTGCTGTTGACATTTTGAGTGTCTCCTTAATTTCTAAAAAAGTAAAAAGCAGATTTTTTTAAATCTCAAACCGATTTATGAATGAAATACAAATCAGTGGACAAGGCTGTCACTGAAACCAAAGTTCTCTAACAAATTTGAATTTGATCCGAGGTTCAAAATCCTATCTAATAGTGTGCAGACATTCTTGTTGTGAAAGTAGAGTGATTCTACCACTGAACCATTCCTTGCTAGAAACAGAAAAAGATAAATAGGTTACTATTCTGTATCCTTTGTTCCTCGTCTGGAGAGTTGAAGTTTATCTGCTCATTTGTTTCCTATGTTATATCTTTTTTAATCAATTATATTCTTAACTATAATGTCAAACCATGAATACAATTTATTTAAATGTTTTCTGTCATAGCACTGGCTGTTATGTAAGTCACAGTAATAACAGGAGTATCAATATTAAATTCTGCATTAGCTCTTCTATAATAAGTCTTTAGTATTGCCAAAATTTAACTGATGGGAATAATATACTCTGTGTTTGCTATCTGCTTCAGGCTTACTTTTTGTAAAACAAACTTCAAGACAAAAGTTTTACTAATACACTAAATATATATATATATATGAGCATTATTTAGCACCAGAAATGCCATTGCTTCTGGGTGTTGGCAGTGATTTTTTTAACCAAGCCAAATTCTGGTGTCTTCCATCATGAAGATCCTTCAAGACCACCGTGTTTTGTCCAAAACATACTTACCTCTGAAAATAATAATGTAAATTTTTTTTATTATCAATTCCATCATGAGGAAATACTTTTCTAAAACTGTATGCTAACTAGATTAGAGGTTCCATATACAGTTATATTTCTGGCAGGAGTTAAATGTTGAGTGATCTAGTAGTTTGCTAGGTTTTGCTAGTCCAGTGAAAACAGTATGAAGACATACAAGTCTACAATTTTTAGTGCAGACTCCTCCACTGACTGTTGGATGTATAAATTCTGCATAATTTAGATGCTTTATCGTTCTGTATTTAGGAAGCTCTGAGTACTGTTTCAATTAATGAATTAATTTTTCAGATGTTAGAGTTTTACAGATAATGTCTTGCAAAATCTCTAATTCACACCCCCTCCCCGCCCAGTCCCCCATTTTCTAATTAGCCTGATTGAAGTCTAATTTATTGTTGTTTTCTTTTTTTTTTTAGTTCTGAGAATCAAAAGTTGTCTGACTATATTTCAAGCAGTTCTTTTTACTGAAGTAAAAGGTCTGGCAGGCTTCATCTATTGGCTGGCTGGCAGAGCTTTTCAATATAGTCTTGCTACCATACAGTATTAATTCATATTACAGAGATCTGCGTAATCTACCTAAAGTATGTTGGATGGAAGAAGGTGGATCTCAGAAGAACAGTATTTTGAACCATGGAAATATGTGAAGAGGTGATATAGGACAAAAAGTTGTTTCCTGTGATTAGCACTGTGCTTTGTGCCAAAGGCAAAAATCCACTCTTGTCTCTCTTCCTGGGCTACCAGTGTGACTCCGGGCAAAAAGGAATAATCCATATACAAAGGGACAAGGCTGCAGAAACAATCTCACAACCAGTATTTTCATATTTCTGTACTTTAGTTGTATCCTTTGCATTCTTTTAATGCAGCATTGAGCCTGTTTGGACGACTTGAAATGAAAGACTAGACTTCCATTTTTATTATCAATAGAAGGCCTCATTTAGGAGAGGTGATACCTTGTTACTATATTGTAAACAAAACAAGGAGATTGAGTGGTCTCTATCCCCTATCCTGTCCTTCCACGTTTACTGAAAATTTAGAGGTTTACTTATAAGCAAAGCCAGCAGGAGCCAGACGGAGTTTATGTGGGCTTTAAATTACAGCAAGCGAAAGAACAAAACAGAAAAAAAAAAAAAAAAGCTTTGGAAAAAGAATAAAATTTCTCCAGAGGTAGTGATGGTTTCTATAATTAGTAATATTGGTGATGACACTTAATCTCAGGGAAGGGCATGTGCTGCTTGTATCCCCATTCAGCATAATAAAGGATAAGAAGCTTGGGGTTTTATTAGTCACTTATTTTTTACTGTTCAAAATGAGATATGGACACTGTCCATCTGAATAGTGGAAGAGTATCAATGAAGGAAAAGGTATCAATATGTAGCTGCCAGGGAACATCCTCCTCTTAGATGTCTTTGTAAAAAACTATACACGTGCATGAAAAATGTGTGCAAGCAGCAGAAGAATGCACTCAAAATTTCCAAGCAGCAAAGGGCTGGGCACCTATTTTAAAGTGCTACTCTCTACTTTCTCCTTCATGCCTCAGAGTTACCTGAGATTTCCAATGCAAATTTGACTTTCAGAAGTAGGTACATTTTTTTCCCACAGATGATACATGATCATTCTTTAAAAGACTGTTTGACTATATTTATAGATAAGATGTCTGAGTTCAGACTGCACAGAGCATCTTACCTCTGGGATTCCCTGCCTCCTCTATGCCAAATTCAAAACCCTTTGAATTTCTAGTGTATTGCTGAGCACTAGTTTCTATACAGAAAACAGTCAAAGAACGCTCAAAACCCTAAGCAAATAGTAATTATTGCAGAGAATTAAGCTAATTCAAGTTTCGAGTCACCAAAGGGTTCAGACCATCAGATGTACAGAATAAGCTTTCTTTCCTACGTTCATCAGTCTAGGCTGTTCCACAGAGTGACTTCTGAATAGGTCAGAAATAGGGCAGACAAGAGGAAATTTTTGCAGGTTAGAATTACAGACTCTCAGGCTTTGTGAATTTATGCAAGAACATATGTGCTTTTATATATCCTGTTTCCTGCCCTTTCCCCCAACTCTTCATCTCATCTTTTGATACCCAAACCTCTAAATGCTTTGTTTCTTCTGTGCTGTTGCATTTACTTTTCATGCTAGAGTACTGCATCCCCATCTGACTCCCTCCTGCCTGCATCACAACATGGGAAATACTGAGGAAAAAAACAGTGTAACAGGCCAACATCTAGACAACAGTTATTTAGCAGATGGATTTAAGTGTAAACAGGGCCCAGAAAGGTTTCCCCTTGTAGCTTTACAGCTAGACAGGAGGTGGTAATACTGAAGTAAAACTATCTTTTACTATTAGTTTTTCTTTCTAGTCACATTTATATTATGACCTGTATATTGCTAAATATTACTCAGTCATATAATAAACCACATTTGCTTCAGAAAGGTAATCATCTATGACATATCTCACGCAGCTTGTCAGACTTTAGAACTTTGAAGATAATTACAGAAAACATTCCAAATCTAGGATATCTAAATAAAGTACTGAACTTTTTGGCTTCAACCTTCATAAATTTGCCAGTGAATGACCTGTAACATTGTTCTGTTTTCCCTTGTTAAGGCATATATTTTGTTCAGCTTTAAAAATACCTTTCCTCCTTCTAAAGCCATGGCAACATCCTATGCTTGCCTGGGTCATGAGCAGTAGGCATAGCCTTTAATTTCTAAAACCAAAAATAAGAAGTGTTTCTGACCTAATACAAGGCATCACAAAAGGAACCAAACCACCATATCACATAGGCTTGAGTCTGCTTACCTATAGTCCCTATATATTTACTGCTTTTCGTGTCACATATTTTCCGTATGTAACTACCTTTTTTCATGCTTTCATTTACAGCCTCAGCTTACACTTACAGTATGTTCTGTTCTTGCTGTCATCTATTACAACCAAAGCATTATCATGTTTCCAATGAGAACAATGTGACACTAATTTTTTCACAGAAAAGGAAATGTTTTACAGAATCAAGTAAGATGCACGGGTTGATGTGTACTTCAAACTGCTTCAGAGTAAATTCCAGTATACAGAGGAATTTACACTGACTAAAATATTTTGTTCTTCCCCAACTAATGCTGCCTCCTCAATGACAGTGGCCATTTAATTGGGAACAACCAAAGCAATCGTAATATTACCCCATTTTTAAAAAGGGAAAAAGTAAAACCCAAGGAACTCAAGGCCAGTCAGTCTCACCTGTGCCTGGCAAGATCATGAAGTGGATTCTCCTGGAAACTCTGCTAGGGAACATGGAAAATAAGGAGGTGATTGGTGACAGCCAGCATGGCTTCACTAAGGGCAAACTGTGCCTGACAAATCTGGTGGCCTTCTACAAAAGGGTTACGGCGCTGGTGGATAAAGGAAGAGTAACTGATAATACCTACCTGGACTTTTGCAAAGCGTTTGATACTGTCCCATACAACAGCCTTGTCTCTAAATTGGATTTGACGGGTGGACAACTCCAATTTGACAAGGATTTGATGGGTGGACCACTCCATGGATAAGGAATTAGTTGGACAGTTGTACACAAAGGCTTGGGTCAATGGCTCAATATCCATAGAGATGAGTGACAAATGGCCTTCTTCGGGGATCTGTACCAGCATAGAATAGTCACATGTGTTACACTTTTTAGCATTTGATATTCTGTTTGAGCTACAGAAGAATAAATAACAAAGCTGTTAAAATTTTTAAACAATGAAAAATAAGCAAGTCATCATCTTGTCTTTTGCTTGGTATCCCTTCCTTATTTTGTTGACAAGCAGATAATAATCCTGACAGTAGAGCAGCATGTTATGTGTAGATTTTCCATTTGGAGGTACACCAGTGTCTTTCAGCTAGGGTCACATTCAGTATCCCTGTTGCTAACATGCATATATTTTGAATGTCTTTTCTTTATTTTAGCTTAGTTAAGGATAATATAGTTCAGTCTTGTTATGTTTACTTGAGTTTCATTCAGTTTGGTTTAATCAGGCTTGCTTTCAGTACAAGAAGAACAAACATATAGGCAATTTCAGATTAATGTCTCTCAAAAGATAGGAGGATTAGGCAGAGAGTGGAAAAAGGGACTGATTAGAAAGGGAAAAAGGAAATTAAGTCTGTTTTTTAGAGCTCAGTAATGAATTAAGTAGGAACTACCAAAAGTCAAGTTTACAAAGGAATTAAAATGAAAAGCACGGTTTCTCCAGGTATATGCATAAAGTATGAAAAAAATGAAAGAAGCAGTGGGAGCACTATATAATGGGAATTGGGCTGCTATTAAAGAAAATCCTTGTTTGCCTTGATTTCAATAAATACAATAATGGAGAGCACAGAACCAAAGTAAAATATCCTGTAAGGCAGAGAGAAGGGCTAAAATAGAGACATAGGACATACGCTGTGCGTGTACTTAAAAGAGACTGAGCTGGTAAGTAAAATAACAGAATTAATTCTGTTCTAACTCAAACTAGGATATATACTTATACAGACTTTGAGTAAATTCATCCTGGGATTTGAAAATTTCTAACTGTTAGTCATGAAGGTTTGGCAACCACCTTCCAAATGAGAGTAGAAAGGCCCTAGGCTAAACTGATTATGTTTTGGAACTCAATTCTTACATGGAAAGGATTATGGTATGTGTCTGCCTCCTGCAGCATGTCGCTCCAGTTGTGCAGCTAGGCGGATCTTCACAAGACACATTTTGTGATTAAAAAAATTCCTTTGTTGTGACCTATTCTATACTTCCAGCGGTTTCTACAGTTTCTCTATAACAACCTGACACAACAGGCTTGTAACATCCTTGCTCTGTTGTTAGCCAGTTGCAGATGCCATTAGGAGGTAAGCAGAAGAACCACCTCCCACCCCTCTGTATGTGTATATATATATGAAACAGAAGGGCAAATATTGCTTCTGACAGTCATTTTCAGTTCATCTTCATTGTACTCATCTGAGTAGTACTTTGAGATACAGGCTGCAGAGGTTTCTGCTGCATTGTGGTTATTGCTCAAGGGTTCAGTACTGTATGGATGATATTAAACAGATTTGGCTTAACGTCCGTCCCTTATTGAAAGTGAATACAGTGATTTGCAGCATTTTGACAGTTCTTTAATAAAATTCTGCCATATTTTTTTTCCTACTGATAAGTGTGCTTTCTAGATCTCAGATTCAGTTATGAAAAAGATGTAAACACTTTTAAAGTTCTAGACCCTTTAAACCAAGATCTTTCAAAATTTGAGATAAATGAAATCAAAAGATAAGAGGAGAGAGCAAGCAAATTTGAGTTTTGCTGTAGAATTATTCTTTTCAGATTTCTGTGCTGTACTTATATATGGAGTATTTTTTTAAAGGACAAACCTATACCATCTGGTAGCATAATACTTGGTTAGTGCTTCCTGTCTGTGTACAGGGTACACAGAAAAGCTTTGATTTCCACAATGTCTTTCTGAAGCAAATGAGATACACAATGCATAATTCATGATAGTGTGTCTTGGCAATGGATGGCAGTCTCAATTCTGATGTTAGAACCATTTTCCTTTTTCAAAAGATTGTGACTCTGTAAGAGTGTGATTACAGTTAAGTGCACAGATGAGTGTCAGATATAATAAGAGGCTGTATCTCTGCCATACATCTCTGTTCTGAGCATGTTGTTTTAAGGCAGCCATAAGCTGCAGGCCCACATGCCAAGTAATAAAGTGTGGATGGCTGCCATTACCCATGTTACTGGGGAAAATTTCAGTGCTGATTAATATGTTCATCAGTGACATAGTAGGATCAAGTGAACCCTCATCAAGTTTGCAAGTGACACTAATCTGTGTGGGCAGGTGCAGATGACACACCAGAGGGGCAGGATGTCATCCAGAGGGATCTAGGCGAGCTTGAGAAGTGGGCCCATGTGAACCTCATGAGGTCAAACAAGGTCAAGTGCAAGGTCCTGCTTGATATCACTACAGGATGGGACATGATAGAATTGAGAGCACCCCCATGGAAACAGACTTGGGGGTAGTGATTGATGAAAAGCTGAACATAAGCCAGCAATGTGTGCTTGCATCCCAGAAGGCCAGTTGTATCTTGGGCTGCATCAAAAGAAATATGGCCAGCAGGCTGAGAGAGGTGATTCTGTTCTGCTCTGGTGAGACCTCACCTGGAGTACTGTGTCCAGCTCTGGAATCCTAAGCATAAGATGGCATTAACTACTTGGAGCAGGTTCAGAGGAGGTCCATGAAGATGACCAGTGTGCTGGAGACCCTCATGTATGAGGACAGGCTGAGAGAGATGGGGTTTTTCAGCCTAGAGAAGAGAAGGTTCTCGGGAGATCTTATAGTGACGTTGCAGTACTTAAAGGGGGCCTAGAGGAGAGATGGGGACAGTCTTTTTAACAGGGCCTATTGTGACAGGACAAGGGGTAATGGTTTGAAACTGAAAGAGGATACATTCGGAAGGAAGGATATTTTTTATAAGATATAAGGAAAAAATTTTTTACAATGAGACTGGTGAAACATGGGCACAAGTTGCCCAGAGAGGTGGTAGGTGCCACATCCCTGGAAACATTCAAAGTCAGGTTATATGGGTCTCTGAACAACCTGATCTAGTTAATGATGTCCCTGCTGACTGTAAGGCGTTTGGACTTAGATTACTTTTAAGGTCCCTTCCAACCCAAACCATTCCATGACTCTAAAACCAATTGAATTTGAGAGCATTTTGTTCTGATTTGAATGATTTTTTTTTTTTTTTTTTTTAT
>VWZY01011063.1:137077-154947 GCA_013399075.1 Chloroceryle aenea
TGAGTGTGAGCCATATTACTTCAGAAATGGGTTATGCACCTGGTTCATGACACTTACTAACCCTTCTATTCCCTTTAGTCTGGGGAGCATATATGGGACTTGAAATGGTTGGAGAGATGCATTTTAGTACAAATGTGCTTTGCACTTGAGCTGCCGCTTGGCTGGCACATCAGTGGAGGGAATGATTCCTGCCAGTATGCTTTTAGGTTCATTCTATGACTAGCTTCAGTGACTGTTGATATAACACTGAAGTGGCATTTCTGAGGGTTGTCCCATCTGTTCAAAAAGAGTGATTCCTTTCACTGTGGAGAGAAGGGATTGCTTCCCCCCCAGCATTTCTAGGCCTTCTCAGTGCATCACACTTGTGTTTCTTCTCTAAATTCTTCTTCATGTTCTTGTTCACGCCAATGATGGGAACATCTCCTATAACAGTGTTCTGTTTATGCCTTCTCTTGGATTAATAATGGAGTTGTTACATAAAATAAATCCAGCCTCTGAAAAATGCAGTAGTCTAGTGGATTAGCATCCAGACTCAATATATTGCAATGCCCTTCAATACCTTTTGTCATCAGCTACAATGACATGGTCTTCATTACTTACATAACATTTCCCAGTATTTTTCTTATTACAGACAGCATTAAAAAGCAGCCCAATAGCTGAGATAGTTCAGAATCATCAGTAATGTAACCGTCTTCTTCATGAAGAGTTGCATATTGGCAATTCCGTAAAACTTTTACTGACATTAAGTGAAGTATGACACAAGCAGCAGTGAATGTGTTTCCCCCCCCCCAATATGAGTAACCTTGAGGGACAGTTTCCTCAGCCTATTTAGTCTTTGGCTTCTGTCACAAAATTGCTCACAAGACTGCAAATTAGCTTGCCAGTAATAGTGAGGCAGGCGGCTTGCACATGAATTCATGAATACCTTTCCCACTTGTTAACAAAAACCTTTGAAGTCATCAAAGTTAGCTAATACAGGCAACCTTGTTCTTCTAGCAGTAACATTTCTGTATTATCTATCTCCCTCTTAATACTATACTCAAATACCATTTTGTATCCTGCTTATTTTCCCTTTTTATGTGAGGAAATCTCTGTGAAAAGTCTGTTTCCTGTTTCTACAGCATCTAGATAAATGAGTGTCAGAACACTGACTGGGGTTTCTCTTCTGTAGACTAACATAGATTTCACAGCATGCAACATGTAAATTAATGACTTTCCTAAGATGCATCAAAGAAAAAAAAATTCTTAGATTACATGGCAAATATGAAATAATAATTCCAAAAGGGACCATCTTTTTCATGCTCTTGCTCCAGCTGTTCCTGACAGAGTTATTTCAAATCCTGGTAAATACCTCCAGCGATGGAAATCTCACAGCCTCAATCTAATGTAGCACTTAACTGTCTTTACAGTTAAAGGTTTTATTAATGTTGTAAATGGAAGAGGGAAGTTTACAGTATGTAACAAGAAGGATTTCTTCAAGAACATCAGTAGGAAAAGGAAGACCAAGGAAAATGTGGGCCTGCTGCTGAATGAAATGCATGACATGGAGGATACAGAGAAGGCAGAGTTACTGAATGCCTTATTTGCTTCAGACTTTACTGCTAAGACCAGCCCTCAGGAAGCCCAATCCCTTAAGGTAAGAGAGTCTGGAAGAAGGAAGACTTTCCACTGATCGAGGAGGATTGCATTAGAGACCGTTTGGGTAAACACTCACAAATCCATGGACCCCAATGGGATGAACCCATGAGTGCTGAGGGAGCTGGCTGATGTTATTGCTAAAGCCACTCTCCAGCTTTTTTAACAGGTTGTGGTGAACAGGAGAGGTGCCTGACCCCACCTGGCGTACTGCATCCAGCTCTGGAGCCCATAGCTCAAGAACAACATGCATCTGTTGGTTCAGGTCCTGAGGAGGGATACAAAGATAGAGGGCTGGAGTACCTCTCCTGTGAGGACAGGCTGAGAGAGTTGGGCTTGTTCAGCCTGGAGAAGAGGAGGCTTCAGGGAGAACTTACTGCAGCCTTCCAGTATCTGAAGGGGGCCTACAAGAAAGCAGGGAAGGGACTTTTTAGGATGTCTGGTAGTGGTTGGAACTAGATGATCTTTAAGGTCTCTTCCAACCCAAACCATTCTATGATTCTATGACTAAAGGAAATACAGAAGACTGTGCTGTTATTGAGCAAGACCTGTACAGACAGGAGAGTTGGGCAGAGGGGAACCTAAGGAAGTTCAACATGGGCAAGTGTAGAGTTCTGGACCTGGGGAGGAATAACCCCATGCACTAGTATAGGTTAGGGGATGACCTGCTGGAAATCAGCTCTACAGAGAAGAACCTGGGAATCCTGGTGGACAACAAGTTAACTATGATACAGCAATGTGCTCTTGTGGCCCAGATGGCCAATAGTATCCCAGGATGCGTTAGGAAGAGTGCAACCATAAGGTTGAGCAAGTTCTCCATTCCCTCTATTCTGCTCTAGTGAGGCCACATCTGAAGTACTGTGTCAAGTTCTGGGCTTCTCAGCTGAAGGGAGACAGGGAACTACTGGAGAGAGTCCAGCAAAGGACTACAAAGATGATTAGGGGACTGGAACATCTCTTTTACAAGGAAAGGCTGAGAGACCTCTGTGTGTTTAGCCCAGAGAAGAGAAGACTGAGAGGGAATCTTACCAATGCTTATAAGTATCTAAAGGGCAAGCATCAAGAGGATGGGGCCAGATTATTTTTAGTGGTGTACAGCAACATGACAAGAGGTTATGGGCACAAACTGGAACACAGGAGGTTCCATCTGATCACGCAGAGAAGCTTCTTTACTGTGAGGGTGACAAATACTGGACCAGGCTGCCCAGAGAGGGTGTGGAGTATCCTTTTCTAGAGACTTTCAAGACCCTTCTGGACATGATCTTGTGTAGCCTGTCCTAGGTGACCCTGCTTTTGCAAGAGGTTGATCTATATGATATCTAGGCGTCCCTTCCAACTCCTACCATTCCGTGACTCTGTGAAAAGGATATTCCATACCATAAAATGTCATGCTTAGTATGTAAACTGGGGGCAGTTGGGAGGGAGGGGCCAATAACTGCTGGGGTCAGCAGGTGCTGAGCAATTGCATTGTGCAGCACTTGCTTTTCTTGGGTTTTATTTCTCCCTCTTTTTGATACCTTACTGTATTTTATTTCAGTTATTAAACTTTTACTCTTTTTTTTTTCTGATTCTCACACCCATCTCCCTGCTGTGTTGGAGAGAGCGCATGGCTGCATGGTGCTTAGTTGACAGATAGGTTAAACCATGACAAATGTCTAATCAAACTTAAAGCTTCTGTTTAAGCCTCTTGCTTCATGTTCTATCCCCAGTGAACATTAAGAACAAGTTATTGATTACTTGTGTACAGCATCAATGTAAATGTACAAGGCAGTGTATCTTGTTCCTATTGTAAGTCATCCAAGGTGCCCTTTCTCTTCATATCTGTGATCAGGTTCTTTTCCATCAAATGTTTATACATTTTGGACTCTGAAGACATGGTCCCCTCAGTTCTCCATATATTGCATTTCTACATTTGACCACTGACTTAAATTCTTATTCCTAAATTCTTAGTTTTTAGTGTGAATTTCTAAATCCTGAATGTGTAGACAATGGTTAGTTATGCTTAAATGTCCTTGCTTCTTTCACCTTTCAAATTATGGTTGCTTTAAATGAGATAAAATTATCTAGTTGTGTAATTCTAGAAGTACAGTACCTTGAAATTTCTTGTATTAGAAAACTGAACTATTAGCAGTAAATGTGTACATCCCACCCCACTGATAGGTTTATCTTTGTTTAACTGAGATCAGAATCTTGAACAGAATTTTACAAAAAAAACCGCCTTTTTTTAAACTTCAGTTAATGTAAGTCAGTCATAATGTGAAGTGGGTATTTGTCAATAAATATAAATTCAGTGCAGTGCACTATTAAACATTAATCTCTGTATAGAGTTGCATAATTTATACAACTGCTTAAAATACATGCATGCCATTTACATTAACTCTCTTTGTCCATTGTTCGGGGTAACATCAAGTAAACTCAGGGTATCATGCACTAAACTCGCTTAAAAATACATACTTGTTTACTGGAGCATTAATAGATCTTCTGACATCCTGCAAAATCTATAAATTTGAATTATTTTTCTTACTTGGGAGATTAGTGAGGTACACAGAATAAGTAGATCAATCTGACTATTTTGTTATGTAAAGAGCAGGCCCAGTTATTTTACTCAAAGTTTAGAAAACTCTACATTAAATAAATATTTACTAATAGTAATTGGGATGTTATTTGGTATTCATAAGAGCACATTTGGATACTGAGTCCTTTTGCAGGCTTCCAACATAGGGTCAACCCTGACGGACTGGAGTGACTTCAGCAGGGGGCCCCCATGCTGGCCATGGTCTGGTGCACTTTTCTCCTAAGGAGAGACAGAGGGATCCAGGGCTTGTTCAGCCTGGAGGGGTGGCTTCAGGGTGACCTGGTAACAGCAGCCCTCAACAATGCTGATGGGATTACTGAGAAGATGAAGCTGAGGTCTTCACAACAGTGCCTGGTGGGAGGATGTAAGGTGAAAAAAAAAAGAAGTGGAACAGACTGGCTGTGAGAGTAGGGGGAAATCACCCTGAGGGCACACCAGCAGTGGGGCATCTTTCCAGAGATGTTGTTCAGTCCCAGCCTTGGAGTTATTCAAGACACAACCCCTTAGCAACCCGATCTGGCTGTATATCTATCTGATCCTGCTCTGACACACTTTTGAGCCTGAATCATTCTGTGAATGCAAACTATGGAAAACCTAGTTACTCTATTTTTTTAACTTTTTGGAAAATACTATGAAAATGCAATTGTTCAGTTGCTTCTGTGCTTGCATTTACTTCAGGTTAAGTTTAAATATTCCTTATTATTAGATTTTTAAATTTGCAATTAATTTCACAGCCTCTTTAGACGTTAGTCAGATTCACGGAACAGGTTAAGGAGTTTATTTTGGTATTTCAGTACCTTTGCCTGCAATGGTGGAAGATGAATTGTTAAGGTCATCGTAAACAATTGTTATTTTCTATCTATCCCACTGATTTTTCATATGGCTCTGAAAGACTCAGTTGAATGGGACTTTTAACAACTGGGTATCAGTCATTTTTGAATACTTAAATTGTCTGATTTGCAGAACCCCTGACACATAAAACCTGAAGTTAACCAGAGCTGTGTTTTAAAGCTTTGAGGATATTACGATAAAGATCATACAGTTGATAATACTTAATAGATATTCCTGACAATCTGCCCTTATTTACACAGTTTTAAAGTGAAATTCAGTGCCCATGTCACCTTACAGAAATATCAGTGTTCCAGTATCTCATGAAACTCTGAAGAAATAGTAGGAAAAAGATGTGTGGAGTAAGTACCCCATCCATTGGATGAGACAAGGACTTTATGGAAAACAGCTTTTATGTGATAATATCATAGTAAGTGCAAAGTGAAAATAATAAACAATTCAGCTCTTATTATTTCCTAATTTGCAGCCTTAATATTATATTGAAGAAGCTAGGATTATTTTTTATTTTTAAAAGAAATTATTTCAGGTTGCATTATACAATTTTGATTTAAAAATCAATTCTGTGATTAAATAATGGGAAAACCTAATGCCACTTTAAGAAACTGGTATCTGGATTGTGCAAGAGAGTCTTGCTTCATTATCTCAGGACTGAAGTAAAACTTCTTAATAATCACACCCAAAACTTCTTTCTCCTTCACTTTCCATTTTGGTTTCTTTCACAGAAGGGAAGATTCAGGTGCTCACACCTCATTCATATCCGCATCACTACTTCGCAAGTCAATTCATTGTGTTATCTTTCACTTCAATGCACATCTCATATATTTCTCCAGCAGAATACATATCTCTCTCTCAAGCAGAGCATATCAAAGGAGACACAAACACAAACAACAGAGACCATCACTAGCCACACAGCACAGGTCATTATTATTACTGCTTTGCTATCATGGTTTTCTCTCTGTCTTATCTCTCCTCTTGGGTGGAGAGAGCACATCTGGCTATAAAACCAGAAGTTTTTATTACTGGGAAAAACATTTCTGTATTAGAAATTTTTGAAACTTTTTTCCCCACTGTCTTCAGCCAACTACCATTTGTTCAGCGGTGGTGAAAGGCGCGCATGACACAATATTGCGGAGGCTACAAAATTTTCTGAGAGTTTTTTTCAGAAATGATAAGCTAAAGAAGAGATACTAAAGTGCATGCGTATCATCTTTACCCCTCCTTTCTTTCATACCTAACTCAACATTTTCTAAATTGTTAGTATAATTGAGCTATTCCTTCTTGCTTCATACTTCTGGTCATCCTAGTTTCGTTATTGTAATGAAGACTTCTAAATTCTGCAGGAAAGTAACAACATATTTGTAAGTATTTATTTAAGTGAACAGAAAGCAAACAAGTGTCTCTTAGCCTAGAAATGAATATTAATTAAAATCAATACACAAATGTATATTAAGACTGTGTTACTAGATAAGCATAGTGATACTGGAATTTCAAAGGAGTGTTGCCACCTAAGGCAGAAGTCAAAATTTGGTTTTTATAAGAAACTTGCTTTCTCTACATGTACAAAATCTGTTTCTAGCTATAAACCAAACAGAAACAGTAAGCATTTAGTCAATTTACATGATGTCACCTTCCTCCTTTTCTTTCTGACAGTTTAATGTAATCTGCTTTTTAGTTTCATGTGGAAAAGAGTGCCATACAAATATGTATCACTCTGTGACAGATTTCACTGTAATGTTTACCCAGCAGTAATATTCTCTCCAAAGTGGTATGTTAATTTAACCTCTTTCCATTACTGAATTCACCAATTACCTAGGAAGTAATTCAAGGCTAACATGAGGTATTAGCTCTAATGTTGTTAATTTGAGTTTATGTAGATAGAAGTCAGGGACCTGACCCTACATCAATATTGAGAATAAATTGTAAAAGTCAGACAAATTGCAGCTTGTTAGTTTTTCTAGGCAAAGAATTTATCCCTCCTCAGTAGTTTCTTGTGAAGAACCCCTCCCAAGGAGCATGAGTAGAGGTGGAATTGCTAGCCTTATTCCTTCCAGTGCTGGCCTGAAGTAAAGGCTGATGCATGATGTGTCAATGTCACGGTTTAGGGTCAGGGCAGCCCCTAGACCTATAACAGACGCTCTCTGTTAACCCCCCTCCATCCCCAAAGGGGAAGATAAAGGGAAGAAGGGAGAGAGACTCAGCGATTAGAAAAGGAAACTAGAACAATCGTGAACCATTACCAGAAGAAAGCAAAGCAAAGCAAGCACAACCCTCCCCCAGCATAGTAGGGCAGTCCCCGAGGAAGAGATGATCTCTCTTAAGGGCACATGCTTCTCCCAGGTTGCTTTCCAGATGAGTCAAGAGAAGATGTCAGCTTATCCTGTGACATTCTTCTAATGCTGTACCCATAAAGCTATTCAATAATTGGCAGTATGCAGCTGAAAGAAAGTAATTGATTGCAGAGACAGTGGAAGAGGAAGGTGTAAAACAGATTACAATATACTCTTAAATAGTTTTGTTAAAGACTTCTTTTAATTGGCGATTTTTTAAAAATATATTTCAACATATTTAACACTATAGGACAGTGTCCAGTAAAGACAGAGGGCAGAGGACTTTATTTGCTTGTGCTAGATTTATACTGTCCTTCCTGACTTCTCAGTTGTCTGCAATGATATCAGTGGGATGCATCCCATCCAATCAAGATTCAATTACACAGTTCCCTTATTTATTTCTGAAACAAACTACAAACTGGTAAAACCCACTGATACCTTCTTATCTGGATTCTTCATCATCTCACTCTCATTAATTAACCCTCTTTTATAATAAAACATTACTTCTAAGAATGGAATATTCCATAATCTCAGAGGAAAAACATCTATTTTATTGTTTCATAACTTTTCTATTTTCTTTGAAATTTTACTTGAAATTATTTTCTTTCACTTAGACTTTCTCATCATTATGTGCTCTTATTTCTGTTTAACTAGTAATTTTTATTTTTTTTTTTTTAATACTTTGTATAAGTATTATAATCTATATTGAAGTTTTAATCACACTGAAGCTAAACCACTGTTATGATCAGTCAAGGCTAATAATGTGCATAAGAGGTTCACAGTTTGTTCTTAGAGGAACAACTTTTATTTTATTTACTCATGTTAAACATGAATATATGTATATATTTATCAATTAGGGAATCAGACCTCACTGTGATGAGGCTATCTAAAAGATGGATACCATGGGCTAATTTTAAACCTTAAAAATGACATTTATTAACTTCTTTCATTAACAGCAGACTTGCTAATGGTTAATTCATACTGAAAAGAGAATAGAATAGAATAGATAGAATGAAAGAATAGAATAGAATAGAATAGAATAGGGTAGAACAGAAAGCTGTAGAGAGAATTTGCCCTTCAGCCTCCTTTTCTCCAAAGTAGACAAGACCAGAGTCATCAGTCTTTCCTCATAGGCTTGTTGAGTGACTTTTTAGGATGTCGGATACTGGTAAGACTAGAGGGAATGGATTAAAACTAGAGATGGGTCAAATCAGATTGGGTGTTAGGAATAAGTTCTTAATCATGAGGGTGGTGATTGCCCAGAGAGGTGGTGGAAACCCCATCCCTAGAAGGTTTTAAGACCAGGCTGGATGGGGTTCTGAGCAACCTGATCTAGTGGGAGATGTCCCTGCCCATGGAAGGGGGTTGGAACTAGATGATCTTTAAGGTCCCTTCCAGCCCTGACGTTTCTATGATTCTGTTACTCCTTACAGGCTTGTCACTAGCTTTGTACTGTACTTTATTGTACATGGTATTTTCTGCATATGTTGGATGTTTCTTCTTTGCTCTGTTACCATAAAGTTGTTTCACCCATCTCTCAAGGCTGTATTCTGATTATGGCCTGTAATACTCATTGATGAGCTGTTCACAGCTTCTGGTTTTATCCTGTGCTCACACTCACAAGGTTTCTGATATCGTTGTGTGCCTTTATGCCACCACATTGCTATTCTAGTGTGACTGTTTGTTCTGTAGAGAATAATTGCGTAGTATCATTACTTATTGCCTACCAAAATACATAAATATTATTACAACAGGCATAACATGGAATTTTTCAAAGCTATACAAAACTGAAATAAATTAGGCAATAATCATCTGATTGCTCAGTGGTTGATTATACAGCAAGACAAGCTATAGCAAAGGTCCTGTAAATCCTGGAGAAGTCAAACAGGCCCTGGTCCTGAGGCCTTGCAAAACTATTTCAGCATCAGTACCTTGTTATTAGTGATGGCAGTATTTTATTTACTGAGCTACAGAGCTCCAGATTTCTTAAAAGATGGATTTAATGTCATGCTTATAGAAGCTAAACTACATAATCAATGAGGAAAAGAGTTTGAGCAATTTGTTTAATGCTAAATATTTGTATATAACTGCAAAGATATTAATGAAAGCATCACAATTTCTTAGAAAGGAGAAAGAAAAGATGTTGGATAATCAAAGCATGGACTTTTTTGCTGGTTTTACCTAAGTAGATGATACAAGGAAACTTGATTTTACTTACAAAATGAGTTGTTAAGTGGCTGAGTCAACTTTACATCCAAACAGAACTCTGAGAAAGGAATTTGCTTGTTCGTCTTGTGTGATTCCAGACTTAAAATGAACCTTACTGCTAGGAGTGCTTGTGAGAAAGTTACCACAGAAGGTAACTAAGAAGGAAGGAAAGCAACATAACTGGAAATTGTGAAAACTGAGCTTTTTGCTCGTCTGTATATACATAATAGAAAGAAACATACTGTCATTCTTCTCAGGAAATTCTTAAATCTCCCAGCCATAAGACTCTGCCAAGGTACTTTAACTCTCTGTTTCTCAGTTAATTATGTTCAGGTATTTTCTTCTTAGTTCATCTGGTTAAAGATGACTTCTACTATATATTCACATAATAATAGCTAAGAACTCACTGGCTAAGACATATGTCTCTGTATATGGGAGTATAAGACACTTCCATACACAGAAAGTGTTGTTTAGCTAGAAAAGATGATTTATTATGATAGAGACTAGAAGATTGATGTGTTCTCGTAACAGTGTTTTGTGGTTATACAAGCTGATTGATTTGGTACACTATGTTTGAATTTCAAAAGTAAAATTATGTAGGTTTCTCTGAAATGTGAACAGGTTAAAAAAATTATAACAAAATAGATTAAAAATAAAAGACAGAATTTGAGCCAAGAACTGATTCTGTCTTTAGACAGCCAAGAGCTGTATCTATCTTTAGATCTTTAAGAATAAAACTGTAGCTCTCAGTACATATAAATTACAGGAACCAAACTTTAAGGTAAGAAATGTTGTCTCAGACAGCAAAAGAAATAAAGCTGTTTGTTACTGTTGATGGTATCCATCCCTCAGATCCCATAAAATGTTCTTCCCAGTGAAGTATAATCTATTTAAATTTACTGACTGTGTGCCAATCAATGACCCTTAATGGCTCAGGGTTTGGTGCTCATCGTTTTACAGGTGGGCTGTGTAACAGGTCAGATGACCTCTGCAGTTTCTCTGTGCTTTGGTGCACATGCCAAATTGAAAGATTTCATTTATAACAATATTCAGCCTTAACACAGTCTGGAGTTTTCTGCCAAAGCAATTGCTCAGGTTCTGAAATCACCCAAAATATTTTTTCATATGGGTGAATGGCACAGAGTTGCCCCCAAGAACTACCTCTTGCTTGAGAGGACAGTTTGAGAAAAATGGCAACATTATATAATATTTTCAAACAGGATCACTTGATAAAATTGGCAAACCTTCAGAAACACTGTATGGCATCTGGGGCCACACCAGAGGCTGAGGTGTAGGACTGGGTGTGAAGGGAGAAGTCAAAAAGGGAACTGGACAGAGTGGCAGGTGGCTTCTTGAGTGCTCAGAAGGTCTAGGCTCCAACTGCCCTGGGATGGGGCAGGGGCTCCCCTGGCACCTAGGGATGAGAAGAAAAAGCGAAAAAGCAAAAAAGTCCATGGAGTTATTACTTGGAGAAGTCAGTTGGAGCTTTCATCAAATTATGATTTAAGTTTTTATGTGTTGCAGTTGTGTCTGCCCTGATGGACTGACACCTTATTGTCTGTCATCCATCTCATTATTGAAATATCAGTCTATAAGGAAATGTGCTTAAACGATGTTCAGAAAATTTTCTGTGGACTAAAAGAATAATTGGAAAAAATATATAAATATATAAATGTATATTTAAAAAAGAATCTTGAGAACATTTCTGCTCAGACATGTTTTTGATTTTCTGTAGCATTACCTGAAATTAATAACATTTTTTAAACATCTATTGCCTTCCAACAGAAGGAAGTTAGAAAACTGTGGAAGGGAGCCCTACTTCAATTTTCCTTCTCATTCTTCTTCTTTGTCTGCTCTCTCAAGAAAAAGAAATAGATTGAAAATTAAGAGACCTGGAAAATAAACTAATAATCCCAAATTACAATCTGAAATATTTGTGTTTCCTGTGAAGAAAGTGATACTAGTTCAAGTAAAATGCAACTATAATTCAGAATACAAAATTAAAATAATACAAAATATTAGTTTTAAGGTTATTGTAGGCAGTAACTGAAAAATGTAATCTACGTATTTCAACCTTGAAAAAAAGGTTTTAAAAAAGTTGTATTGCAATTAGACATATGGAACTATACACAAAAAAACCCTCAAGGCCTTGTAGTTGGAATTGACTATAATATTTCCTGTTCTCTTATTTTCTATCTGTAGTATCTAACTATAGTTAGTGCATTTCATGAAATAGTTGCATAGTTATTTGTGTTCTGAAACATTGTGAATTTACAAGAGAAAAAGTTGATCGAATGGCCTTAAAACATCAGTGTTGTACTTCTGTTTCACTTAGATTTTAACCCCTAATTTAACTTACTCTTCAGCTTCATATTTGTATCCATAAAGGAAGAATAAATACTTTTTTTTTTTTTACCAATACTACTCAATTTCTTTTTTACATTGTTTCAGAAATGGAAGTTCAGTGAAGTAGTACCACAGGTTTTGTTTTTTGTGCAGTGAATACTGGAATGTTGAGGATTTTATCCGTTTGTTTGCTTTTGTGATTTGTTACATGCACAGATGAAATGCATAGATGGCAGAAGTTGCCTTCTTTACTTGAGTTTATTGCCTTTCTCACACCTTACTAGATTACATTTGTGCTAACCAAAATCACTGTTTACACTTATTTAACAATATTGACTGAAGTAACACTGAATCTCTTCCAGTGAGGGCTGATTTAGCTACAAATCACTGTACCAGCACCAAGATCATTAATCAGCCTCAGGCTAGAAACGTTATGTGGATATTCAGCATAGAAGAAATATTAACAGCTCCACAGAAGAAACGTTACCATCAGATTAGCTCTGACTCCCTGCTGGAGCAGCAAATTACTCTGAAGTAATAATTATAATACATTAGTGGAGGTTTAATTTCCAATAAGTGCTGTCTGTTTAAGGGATGGCAATCTCATCATAGCTCAGAGAACAATAGATCATATTATCAGCAAGAACAAACCTACATGGAATTACAAAAAATGATAATAAAAAATTCATTACACTCTCCAAATTGAAACAAAAAGTCCCTAGAACTTTGCTAGCTATAGCTTTGTGGAAAAAAAAAAAAAAATCCTGTTTATTCTGTTTGCTAAACTTTTCCCTTAATCAGTAAGCAAGGCAACATGTTTTACCTGCAAATAAGGTCTGATTATGCAAACTCCAGCCTTCTTTTCAACAGCCATTTCTGAAACATGCTCAACTCTGTTTTAGGGTATATATAAAGGAAGAAGAAAGGAAGGTGTGCTGTGCCTGAATTATTTAGTTTGAGTAAGCATAGCACATTGATTTTGATGGAGTTACGTCAGTCTTGACTTTTATTTATATCCCTAAAAACTGGATATGAAAAGATTTAGTTAGTCTGCACAGAGCCACTAAAACCAGAACATGGAATTTTCTTTGAGAATCAGCTACAGCTAAATTTTTTGTGTGTGGTTATTTTTTCCCTTCTAGTACCTCTGTGGTGATATTAATCAACTTAAGACTTTTCAAGTCAGAAAGTCTGTGCTCAAAAATGTTTCAAGCCCTCATGATGGCATTCTGAGGAAGTAATAGCAACTTTTTATACCGCATGGTGACTTTGAAAAGTTCAGTACAACTCTGATCAATTTTATTGTTTGAAATGAGTTATGAGAAAATTTTGAAAAACTTGGTACCTGATAACTGTGGAGGTGTTCCAACAGTGAATCCATGTAATGCATCTCCTCCACTCTGATTGTTTGCTTGTGAGGCTTGGGGTGAAATTAGGAATGGAAGAAACAAAGACTTGAAGGAAAGAGGGGAAAAAGGGATTTTTTAACATGAAGGTTAAAATATTTAGCTACTTTATATTTACTACTGTAACTTCAGTTGCAAGTGTTGTGTTGTGTCCTGCCATTTTAATCACCAGTTCAGTCAGGAAAAAAAAAAAAAAAAGTTTTTGGGACCCAAGGCTGAGGAAATCTAATAAAAGAACATACTATGGAATCAAGCTAAATAACCTCAACCAGCTGTTGCATGGCTGCCATCTTTGCATCAGATGAGACCAGAAATGTCAATAGAGCCAGAGTGTCTCCTCTTCCACTAAAGAACAGTTTGGTAACTAGAGTCAGAGTTGCTGCCTCAGCAGAGGGAGCCATCTGTCTCCCTGCACATAAAGAAACTGGCAAAAAATGTGGCCCAAAATAAGTTTCCAGACAGGGAAACAAGGTAGGTCACCATGGAAAAAGCCATTGTACATCAGTTCCCATTCTCTCAGTCACATACAAATATTAGCATTCTGATTTATTCTTTATAGTCCTATTATACCAGTAAAGAGATTAATATTTTTTTAGTCCTGTAGATTTCTGATTGTATTTCTGTCTCTCAAGAACATATACACTTGAAGGTTTTTCCTATTTTTTTTAATTAAAAAAAAAAAAAAAAAAAGAGAAAAGCTATATTGTCAAATACAGTGAAAGCTCTGATGCCTGGATTCAAGCTTTTAGGACAGAGTTATAAATACTGTGTTAAGAGCCTTTCAGATCACTAAGCTCTGCAGAGTTTACATTACAGGTTTGAATTCATTTCTTTCAAAAAGGAATAGGCTTCTCAGCTCCACTGAAACAGCTTTCTAAGGTATAAAAAAAGTTGAGTGTTCTCATTTTCTTTGCATACTGTCACACTTTCACACAGGCAATGAACTGGAAGAGACTATCAAAACACTTCAAGAAATGCTGTTTCCTTTGTATATGTGGTCAAAACAGAATTATTCTTTGGACACCTTCTGCTCAGATTAATTCTTATATAGTTTAGTAGTCCTATTATGTTAGGAGAAATCTTTCAGCTTTAAATTGTTTATGTGAGAATCCAATCTGGAGATTTTAGCTTAAATCATCAAAACTGCAGTCACGTTTCCATCTATCTTACTGTCCCATTCAGAAACAAGAAAAATTGCACATAGAGTTTCTGTGAATAGCTGAAGTAGAAGAATTAGCAGAATATTTTATTAGCAGAACATAGAAATAGATAACCCTATAAAATATTTCTTAAAATCCAGTACCTAACTATCAATTTAACGTATTTCTGCACCTATGCCATCCATCATGAATACATCACCGCTGATTTTCTATGTAGATATGAGTTTGACATTCATCGGATAAAAATAAATATAACTTTTCAGCTTCGTTTTCATTACATCAAGAAGAGATAGCACAAAATTAAAATGAATTTTGCTTCCTTTCCTGCAATAGTGGATAGCAACATAATTCTGAAAAACTACGCACTTCAAATGTACAGACAATTATATTTGACTCCTTGTAAGTTTTACCCTATTCTAATACCAAATCATAATACCTGTGCAATTGTAGAAATGCATTGTTATCACACATGTGGTATCAGGTAACTATACTTCAGAAATGCATAATGTATTGCATATATAATTTTAGCAAAATCATAGTAATTGCCAAGTGTGAAACTTCAAATTCATGTAAATGTATAAACTGTAAATACTTTACTCCCTAACTTCAGAAAAGCTGTAATTTATTTATTTTCTTAGTATGTTTTTTCTACCTGAATTGTATTGACTGAACTCAGTTAGGTATTGTTTATGTAGGTAGCTATTGTGCTGAATCCATGCACATAGAAATTTTGACAAGACGTGGTCATAAATGCTTGATTAGAGATGGGTCTTTGTATCTTCTTTACAAAGTCACTTGCAGCTAGCACAGGATGAAAAACTGTAGCTCAGGAAGAATATACGGTAACATTTTTTTAAAAAAAGAGTAATATTTTGAAAATTGCATATTTCTTGGCTTTCAGCTTTTCTCCTGGCTTTTTATTAAGAAAGGAAAAAAAGAAACAAAAAGAGGGAGAAAAGAAGTCCTCTCTGTCCGTCTCCAAATTCTAGAGAAAATAGCCTTTTTGGTATCAAGAAATTGTTATGTAGGCTTCCAATGCATTTGAGCTAAAAAATTTCTGTACAATATGTGATTTGTATTATCCCTGAACTTTAACATATGTTAATGTTGAATCTCATATCACCATCACAAATAGCATTTGTTTTCTGAAATCTATACAGTTCTATGTAGGAGAGTGGCAGAAAGTTTTAAAAATCAATTACAACTCAGAGGACCTGAAGACTTAGATTCCAAAGTTCATCCATGGTGTACGTATCAGGACTTCCAAACTGATCATCTATCTAGGAGTCTACAACCTGAATTTGATAGCTTATTGCACAGACACATTTGCAAAACTGAGCAGAACCGTCATGCATACTTCCTCTGCTGTCCTCAGGGTGAAGGCAGAGGATTATGATTTCCTCAGATTTGTAGCATAATTTAAAGATAATTCCAGGTATATAGAACACTAATCTGGAATTTCATAGAATCATAAAATGCTGTGGGTTGGATGGGACCTTTAAAGGTCATCTAGTCAAACCCTCTTTGCAGTGAGCAGGGACGTCTTCAACTAGATCAGGTTGCTTGGAGACTTGAACTTGGATTCTTGACCTGGGATTCCTGATCTTAACATAGAAACAGAAATGTCTGAGTTAGAAGGGACCTCTAGAGGTTATCTAGTCCAAGCCCCCTGCTGAGAGCAGGGACATCCTCAGCTAGAGCAGGTTGCTCAGACCTTCGTCAAGCCCCACCTTGAATGTCTCCAGGGATGGGGCCTCAACCACCTCCCTGGGCAACCTGTTCCAATACTCCACCACTCTCCTGGTAAAGAACTCCCTCCTTATTTCTAATCAAAATCCACTCCTCTCTCATTTAAAACCATTACCCCTCATCCTTTCACCAAAGGCCTTTGTAAAGAGGCCCTCTCCAGTCTTTTTATAAGCTCCTTTTAGGTACTGGAAGGTGGCTGTTAGGTCTCCCCAGAGCCTTCTTTTCTCCAGGCTGAACAATCCCAGCTCCCTCAGCCTGTCCTCGTAGGAGAGGTGTTCCAGCCCCCTGATCGTCTTCGTGGCCCTTCTCTGGACCCGCTCCATCAGGTCCATGTCCTTCCTGTGCTGAGGGCTCCAGAGCTGGATGCAGTATTCCAAGTGAGGTCTCACCAGAGCAGAGTAGAGCAGTAGAATCACGTCTCTCAATCTGCTGGCCACACATCTTTTAATGCAGCCCAGGATGTGATTGACCTTCGGGGTTGCAAGCACACCCTGGCTGCTCATGTCCAGCTTCTTGTCTGCCAGCACCCCCATTCCTTTTCTGCAGGGCTGCTCTCTGTTGCCTCTTCCCCCAGCTTATATTGACAGTGGGGATTATTCCAGCCCAGGTGCAGGACCCTGCACTTGATCTTGTTGAACCTCATGAGGTTCACCTGGGCCCACCTCTCCATCTTGTCCAGGTCCCTCTGGATGACATCCCTTCCCTCTGGTTTATCGACAGCACCACTCAGCTTGGTGTCATCTGTGAACTTGCTGATGGTGCACTCGATCCCACTGTCTATGTCACTGATAAAATTGTTAAACAAGACAGTCCCCAGTATGAACCCCTGAGGGACACCACTTGTCACTGCTTTCCATCTGGACTTTGAGCCTTTGGTCACTACCCTCTGGATGCAGTCATCCAGCCAATTCCTTATTCACTGAATGGTCCACCCATCAAATCCGTATCTCTCCATCTTAGCGAGTAGGATGTTGTGGGGACTGTGTCAAAGGCCTTGCAGAAGTCCAGATAGATCACATCCATAAGTTGTCCCTTGTCCACTGATGTAGTCACTTTGTCATAGAAAGCCAGTAGGTTTGTCAGGCAGGATTTCCCCTTAGTGAAGCTGTCCGTCATTGATCACCTCCCTGTCCTCCTCCATGTGCCTTATCAGGCCTTCTAGGAGAATTTGCTCCATGATCTTTCCAGGCACAGAGGTGAGGCTGACAGGTTGGTAGTTCCCAGGGTCCTGCTTTCTACCCTTTTTAAACATAGGTGTAACAGGCCCCTTCTTTCAGCCTACGGAGCTGCTCCTGATGATTCCTTGTAATGGGTTTCACAGTAGGACAATAAGGTTGAGGCTTTGCTGGGACATAACTAGCTGTCATTGTCATGTCAGGGGTGGCCTCTTAGACCAGTAACAGTCACTCTCTGTTAACCACTCTCCCTCCCCGAAGGAGAAGAGAAAGGGAATAAGGGAGAGAGACTCATCGATTAGAAAATGAAGCTAGAACAGCTTGAATGAGAATGAAAATAATAATAAAAATAGAATATATACAAATATATACAAAACCAGTATTGAACCCAACCCCTTAATGGTAATTACATCACCGTCACCACCGATGCTGTGGAGCAG
>VWZY01011063.1:154968-167740 GCA_013399075.1 Chloroceryle aenea
ACCTGACTGCCATGACTTCTCAAATATTATTGAGAGTGGCTTGGTGATTCCATCTCCCAGTTTACTCAGAACACTGGGATGCATCTTGTCATGTTCACGTTCCTCAGGAGGTCATGAACCTGATTTTCACATACAGTGGGAGTGACTTCACCACCTGGATTCCTGTCTTGTGGTCTGTTGACTTGGGAGGTGTTAGGATAGATGTTGACAGTAAAGACTGAGGAAAACCTCAAATGTTTCCAGGGATGGGACATTTACCACCTCTCTGGGCAACCTGTTCCAGTGTTTCAGCACACTCATTGTAAAAAAAAATACTCCTTTTGTCTAGTCTGAATCTACCCTCTTTTACTTTAAAACCATCACCCCTTGTCATCTTGAAACAGGCCCTGCTAAAAAGATTGTCCCTACCTTTCTTATAGTACCCCTCCAAGTACTGGAAGGCTGCAATAAGGTCTTCCTGGATCCTTCTCTTCTCCAGGTAGTACAATCCCAACTCTCTCAATTATCAAATTTGCAGAATGTTGGGGTTTTTTTCCTTAGAAATTTCCATTCACTCAGAAGTGACCTGCTTGTTCTACAAAGAACATAAAGAAAACCTTCAGATAGGTCTAATTAAATCTGCTTATGAAACAGATTTAGACATGAACATAGGTCATAAAATAACAAAAGATACGATTATAAGCAAGTACCTCGAGTTCCATGATCAGGACCTGTAATTTCACATTTTAGAACTGTCCTACATTACTGTCACAGGCACAAAAGACCATGAGAAGACACATCAGAACATTCAAAGTATTTAGAAGAATTCTAAATTAATATTTAAAACTTTCAAACCAAAAATGTTTCAAGATGTTTTCTATTATAAAAATAACAGTGTTCACACATGCTTTGGTTTATTCAAATTTTAGACAGAAGAGTTGCAATCTATTCTTGTGTTTGCTGGTCCTTAGATTAGGACTCATCTCTCTGTCCTTAGGTGAAAAGCATTTGAGCATTTTTTCTCCGTTAAAATCTTCAGAAATACACCAGAGACTGATTCCTCTTCAAGGTATTTATATGAGAACAGACTTGCTACCCGAACTGTTTCAGCCACTGGGAATTGTCACTCATTTCATTATTTTCTCCACCAAACAGGGAAAACAAGTACTTATGGGTCCCAAGAGATATACAAGCAAGAATTTAGCTCACTAAGACCTGAGTGCTCCTCTAGAAGTATTTTTTTCTGTTTCTTTACTATAGACAGGACCTGCAGTGATTACAGTCCTGTATTAGACATCTTAGTTATGAACCCAAAGTTAATCTCATTCAGTGCCTTGTTCAGGACTGACCATATTGCTTATTTTTCATAAATGACCTAAAATAAAAAATAGAAGAGGAAATAAAACCAGTGACACTTGATATTACAAATGTGTATTTATGTCACTTCTGGCTGCAGCACTCCTGTAGCTCTACCTTCCAGCCTCATTGCACACTGCCCATTGACTTAAACCTTTTTAGGAAAATCAACAGAATCCTCCAAGTCAGACAAAACTGCTATAAAGCATTTAGTATTTTTATATACTCGCCACCCTGCAGTTGCCGTCCCAGATGTCACAAAAGGAACCATAAGTGGCTTGTGTATATATATGTTTGTTTGTTTTTTTTTTCTATGTGCTTTGTCTTTTTTCTTTATTTTAGGAGATGAATGTATGTTTAACTTATCAGTGACCACAAAAAAAAATAGCAATTCAGAATCAGTTGATGACTATGCTTTGGTGCTCAGCCACTTCCCATATGTATTTTATATTTAGCTGGATTTAGCAAAGTAGCTCAATTATTGCAAGGAGCTAATCCAAAATACACTGTGTGGTCCTGTACTGATGGTTAAGCTTCAAACCTCTGAACCTGGCAGAGTTATGAAATCCTCTCTTGATCTATCACTGTCAGTAGCCAGCAGGGTTCCAGCCTTTCAGCATGTGTGATTTACACTAGCTACCAGTCTATAAAAAAGTACCTGTAAAGGTGAATATTCCTCTCGAAAGGTGTTGGATGGTTTTGTTATGTTCCTTTAAGATTTAAATACCTTTCTCTGAAGCGTGTGCTTCTTCTCTCAAAAGACAGACTTGAAAGGTTTTTTCTGTCCCACTATTTAGTTAGTGGCCCTTAGCATTTTGGCAGTAGAGCATTTCTCCTATTAAAGGTGGACTCCAGGGGGGAGTTTTAATTCTGTTCTGTGCCATGATCCATGCCCCAGCTCTCCTGAATCTGCTCCAATCAACGTTCACATTTCAGAGCTCTGGGAAGGGTGGAGTTGGTCCAGGATTCCCCAGGCTGTCTGAGAATGATTTTTCCTCAATAAATAGGGTAACACCGTTGAAAGTATAATTTTCGGATGCCATTCTGAAATTGTATTTTTCAGTGATTTTGGTATCTCCAATGCATTTTCTTGGAAAACACTACCACAAACAAGCAAGATGTAAAATAGGAAATTAAAATATATTATTAATAAAATAATTATATAGACATGTCAAGGGCAGTGAAAAAAAGCCTTCTACTTACAGTTTTCAGACTACAATCTACTTACAAGCCTTTGGGGGTTGTTGTCTTTGAATGCTGCAATTAATTTATACATATTGACATGTTTTGAGAAACTGAAAAGAAATTAGAAAACTAAAATATCTTAACCTAAAGCAAAAAAGGAGAGGAAATACATTAAGTAAGCAGTTACCATAGTACAAACGGCTTTTTAGTTGTTTTGGGTTTGTTTCTTCTTAAGTAAGGAACAAAAGATAAAATAGGGAAGGGTAGATCACTGATAACAGAAGATAGAAAAAGGGCAAATAACAGAGAATGTTTTGGGGGGAGGGTCATCTGTTTAAGTATATGAA
This sequence comes from Chloroceryle aenea, assembly GCA_013399075.1. Classification (NCBI taxonomy): domain Eukaryota; kingdom Metazoa; phylum Chordata; class Aves; order Coraciiformes; family Cerylidae; genus Chloroceryle; species Chloroceryle aenea. The sequence continues at coordinate 157,836 of VWZY01011063.1, forward strand.
TGGATGTGAGACAATTTATTAACAAGCAGGTAGTTCCATTCATACATATGAAAAGAAAAATAGTTTTGTCTTCAGTTTTTTGACTGTTACTGCTTCATCGCCGAAAAGAAACTAGGACCAGCGTCTGCTTTTTGAAATTACCACCTGAGTGAGATATCTAAGCAGTCAAACCTAGTTCTTTTTTCATTGGATTTAGCCACTGAAAAAAATCACACAGAACTTTGTTTTAAAGCAATGAGTTGCTCATTATGCCATATTCTGATTGCTTGGCCAGGAATTAGTATAGTACATCACTGAAGCAACGAGATCTTTTAACATTTTAATTAGTAGCAATATACTAATAAAAGGTCCAACCACCACAACACCAGATAGACAATTCATTGCTGTCACCAACAGGAAAAATATGGCTAAGTATAGAACTATGTATTTTCTGCCTCACTGACTTTGATATCATCATCTGCTTGCAAATTACACCAATTTCGTATAATTCCTTTATTGCATTTTCTTATTTTATTACTTGTGACATTCTTTCATTTATATTACAAACCAGAGAAGATGATGACATCAATTATTAAGGTACAGTAAGTCTAAATTTGTTATTCAAGTAAAAAAAAAAAAATTAATTGGTAAATTACTCATGAGTCTGTCAGCCCCACAGAAGTCAGATAATACTCGTCCCTGTTTACAGTGGCATTTGCCATACATACGCTGCCTAAGTTCTCTGAGAGCCTTTCTGATGGCTTCAAGACTTATCTTAATTTACACCAAGTTGACAATAGCCCTAATCGGCCTTTCTGTTCATTTGCTAATAGAACGAATAAAAAGCGGCTTACCTCTCATTCAGTGAGAATGATCTGTAGGATGTAAACTGGTCAGGGTACTGCTATTGGCTTTCTATTGCCCAGCCCATCCATCAGTCAAGTTTACTTCTTGGGAACCAAAATTATTTGCTGTGGTTTTGCATCAGGAAAGAATATAAAGAGAGGTGACTATCTGCTGGAGCATAGGACCCATACTAAAGGATTCACAGGATCTATATCCACATCACACTAAAGCCCTCATAGAGATGGACTGTTCTCATGGAGATGGACTATTGTCAGAGGGTATCTTCAGCTATTTGAAGAACAGCTCATGTGTTTTCTTTTGTACCTGCAATCACCTGAAATTTTTATCAGGAATTGGAACAGGAAAATTCTTCTGCTTATGGTGCCAAATTACTTATAGATCACATGTCCTACTCTATAATAGTACTGCTTAGAACTTTTTTTTAAGGTGGTTCTAAAGCCAGTTGAGGTACTTCATCAGAGAGAACTGCCAGCCTCACACGAATTCCCAGGGTATAAAATGCATGTGGAATCAATAGTCAGATGCCTAAAATATCTTAATCAGCACTAATTAGGATTATACCTAATGAGTATATTATATAAAAAAAAACAACAACACAAACCCAAACAGAAACAACAACAACAAAAAACCAAAACAACAACAAAACCACAACAAAACACAAACAAACAAACAACAACAAAACCAAACCAAACCACAAAAAACCCCACCACCTCTACCACCACCACCACCAAAACCCAAAAAACCCAAACAAACAAAACCCCAAACCAAACTATCAAGGAACTCTACTGTAAGTTCCAAGCTGTCATGGTTTAACCACAGCCAGAAACCAAGCACTGCACAGACACTCGCTCACTCCCCTCATGTCAGGATGGGGGAGAACACTAGAAAAGTAAAAGTGAGAAAACTTATGGGTTGAGGTAAAGACAGTTTAACAGGGAAAGCAAAAGCTGCACACACAAGCAAAACAAAGGATTAATTTGCCTCTTCCCATCATCAGGCAGGTTGGTTCAGCCATCCTCAGAAAAGCTAGTCTCCATCATGTGTAATGGTTACTTGGGAATATACAATGCTGTGACTCTGAATGTTCTTCTGTTCCTTCTTCTTACAGCTTTTATTGCTGAGCATGACATATGGTATGGGAGATCAGTTTGGGTCAGTTGTCATGGCTGTGCCCCCTTCCCAAATTCCTGTGCACCCCCACCCTACTCACTGGTGGGGTGGGGTGAGAAGCAGGAGGGGCTTTGACTCTGTGTAAGCTCTGCTCAGCAATGGATAAAACATCCCTGCGTTATCAACACTGTTTTCAGAACAAATCCAAAACACAACCCCAGCTTTTATGAATAAAATTAACATGACCCCAGCCAAAACCAGCACACAAGCAAACTCTTTGTTTCTTGATTTATTGTCCTGATTCATCCTCTTAAATGGCCACAAATAAAGTTAGAGATATTATAATGTTGTACAGTTAAGTAAAATAGACCTGATAGGTCTTCACCGTAATATATGACTGTATTTAAAATTAAATACTCTTCCTACACATATATATGTATACTAAGATTCTTTATAAGGTTACTGTCTTTATTGGAAGAATCAAAGTCCTCTTCAACGGTGGTAGGTATATCCATAACTCAAACGCAACAGATGTGATAACTAGGATGCAAACCAATCTTGATTGACAGCCTTTCTTTCATACCCCTGTTATCCCATTTTACTCTATGTGTTCATTATACATGTAGTGTAGCTACAACCCATAGAAAGCACATCATATTGTATTTTATTAGGTATTATAAGTCCATATTATCAAATGGACATCATAGTGACATTAGGTAGTTTATTTTTCTCAGACTTTTTTCTTTAGGGGGGATTGAAAGGAACTATTTGTCACATATGTTCACCTATCTAATTTATATTTTCACATCAACTTATCCAAACTACATAATTGTCTTCCATCTTACTACAAATAGTATTTTCCTTTATTTAGCCAAAATAAATTCTGATCTGGACTTCATTCAAAGACAACTTTTCCTTAGTATAGTCTCCAGCCTAATCAAGGCAATTAAGTTTTTCCTTTTGACCAAGTTTTTGTTCTCATGTCTCTTCCCTCTTCCCTCCAAAGAAAGACTTCTTTCCAAACACTTCATCACTTCATTTTTATCTTAACTGAGATTCTTATAAAGGGAAAACTTCACAGAGAGAGAGAGAGAGCACGCAAGAGCGAGAGCGAGAGCGCAAACAGTTATGCTCTCAAAGACAATTCCAAGTGTTCCCCTCCTAACCTGCAGAGAGTGAAACAGTTGGGAGCTGTATGAGAGGTAGCACTGTGTCAGGGAGGAGACAGACAGACAGACAGGCAGGCTGGCTGTTTGAGGAGGAGAGTGAATACACTTGTTCCTGGGATTTTCAGTATCTTGTTGAACACTTCTATGGTGAGTTGGGGTGGTAGAAGCAAGTTCTATGTATTTTTTTTAAGCCCTTTTTTTGTTGTGTGTAGCAGGGGCTGCTGGGCTGTGAGAATCTGGGGTCATTTGGTTTTGGACTGAGGTTTTGGTGTGAGTGTTTCCTAAATGAGAATTACCTCATTTTTGTTTGACAGGCTCAGGATTTCCTTGAGAATTTGATTCTTTAAGCCTTTAGTTGAAGCCTATGAGCAAAGAGGATTAAAAAAAACAAATCTGTGTAGTTCATATGAGGTGGTTGTTGGTTGTGTTTATGGTATTAATTCCCTTGAGTTGTTTTCCTACTAGCAACAGGTTCTCTTAACTGCTTTACTTCTTATTGATATAAAAATAAAGAGTTACAGGTATGGGCCTCAGATAACTACTGTATATTTCAAATGGCAAATTATATTTATTTTTAAGAGCAGGATTTAATGTAGCTCTGCAGACTTTAGATTTGGTTAGCCTTATTACTTTCCTGGAGACTGTGCACCACATAGAGCACCCATCCTAAAGGCTACTAATGTTAAGTGCATAAGCAACTGTTTGATGCTTGTCCTTTTTTAATTTTTTTTTTAATTTATTTTTAGATAGCAGGTTTGGGTTTTTTTTGTGCATATGTGCATATTTAAAAAAAAAAAAAAAAACCAAAACAATAAAACACAACTGTTTATTAAAATACCAAACAAAATCCTATGGTACAGTGCTAGTGCTCCAACTTCTCTGTTTCTAAATGACCTGTATAGAATTCTTATTATAAAGGAAAGATCATTCAACCACATTTTGTGTGATTCCTGCTGATTTCAAAAGTAAACATATGCCTAAATAGCTTGATTACGAAAGCTGTTCTTAATTACTAAAACTGTTCTTAAAAAAGAAAACCTGTATAATGTTAGTAGTTTGACATCATTAATAGGATGGCTTCCAGCATTTGCATAGTTTGAGACTTCATTGATTCTGAAAAGGTGTCTCACAAAGAAAAAATGGTGTTCTAAAACTTTGTCATTCTGAGTGAGAAATGCATTTGGGATTCTCTAAGTCATATCACACTTCTTTCTTCTGGTGTGCCTTCAGTAACTGCAAGAACATATCAAAATCAGTAATGTATGTTTGTTTGTTTTATCACTTTTTTTGTGTTAAAAAATACTCACAGCTATAATATTTGATACAATATAAATATGTTATTTTTTTTATTTAATTTCCAGTGATAAACAAAATTGCAGCCAAGTTACTCTGTCCTCTTCTTTATTGCTTCTCTCACATTCAGGCATCACTGAAATCATAAATGCATAGCCAACTTACACTAACACTCTCCCATCTTGGAGTTTTTTTCATCCACATACTGTCCCTTGCGAACCTGTCAGAATTTCATTTCAGGTCAAAGTAATACTGTTTTCAAGGTAAAACTTCTTAAAAACTTGGATGGTAATTAAAGAAATTAAAATTACTTTGCTTTGTGGTGGAATCATGTGCAACTCTTGTTAACTAATTATTTGGTTTTTTTGATAATTCTCTTGGGTTATACACTTACGAACAAAACCATCCAGTTGCTTTTGTTAGACATGTAATCAAATTATAGTGATCTGGAATGCTACTGGAAGAGAACAGGCTCTCTCACAAGTGTGAAAAATATCACTAATTAATGACAGCTTAGTCCTGCAGAGTTTAAGCTCTGTTTACATGAGAGAGTCTTGAGTTTCTTCCCATCTGAAGGCTTGAGCTGTAGGAAATCTTTTACAATCTAAAAGATGTAACCTATCATATGTACTTTCTAAAAATCAGAACTAACTAACCATGTATGAAGTGGCTGAGACCCTAAAGGTGTAAGAAGTCAGACCATAATTATCTTCATCACTTTCTTCCTGGTCTTGGAAAGAAGGGAAAGTTAGTGTCAAGGACATGAACACTTTGGAAGAAATATTTTTCACTACTAAAAAGGATCTAAAATGACAGCTTGCTTTGTTTCCAAGAAATTGTTGAGGCAGATATTGCCAAATATGATTGGGTTTCTTCCAATTATTTTGGGATTTTTCTCCCTTCTCTGTTCCCTTCTGTTTTCTTTTGTCTTTCAGAAGCAACATTTTCTCTGGGTAATTATGGATAATCAGCAGTGCAAGAATTCTTTGCTTGTGCCCAATTTTTTTTTTTTTTTTNTTTTTGAGATGTTATGCTAGGATTTAGTTTTGTTACTTAATTTATGTTATCCTTGAAGTGTCTGATCCAATTATACAATCAGCTGGGATTTGATAGAGACAACTAAATTAGTATGTGGTCGGAATCAAGCTTGAGGATTGTCCATAACTAGAAATGGGTGTCATGTTAAATCTTCACTATATTCCATCCCCGATGAATAATACCCGTAAAAGAATAATCATAAAGTGGAAGGATAAGAGACTGACTTTCATTAGATATCATATATTTCCATCTTCTTAACGAACACACCCCCTGTTTGTATGGAAATGACATCTCCTGAGGGTAAATGCAGGGTTTTCTTCTGTTTCATGGAACCAAGAAACGTAGCTTTAAATAGGTACTGAGTCACACTTTCAAATGTTTTGTGAATACTGAGGGAAGCAGAGACATGTACATGAGTTATTAAGTATTAATTAATCTGACCACAGAACTGGTCAACCTGCATTTGAGACAACTTCTGCCTTCATTATCTGTAAGCTTTATGGCATTTCCTGCTGATTGACTTTTATGTTCAAGACCTGTCTCTTTCCGAGCCATTAAGAGCTTCTCCTGTGCACCTTGTAGTGCAATTCCAATACATGCTCCAACATTAGTCTGCTGCACTTTAGCATCACAGGAAGTTATAGGTTTAGACCATACGTAATTTTTTTACAGGCTTGTCTGAGATAAAATGCACAGTGTTTGGTATAATTCTAGACAATTCAGTTGTTTAGCTTTTGTTGTTTGTCTCAACTTTTCTATAATGCCAGAGCCTTGGAAGGTAGTATGTTTTATTAGATCTGTCCTTTTTAAGGCTTTAAAATTATTTGTTGTTTTTTATTGGATATATTCCAGAGGAAATACAAGGGGTGGGGTAACACTTTTTTTTTTCCCCCATGTTTGACCTGTAATCACATTGCTTGGTATCCTTTCGATGCATAGCATGCTGTGATAGAATTCTAACACTTCCAAAACAAGAGAGATTAAATCCTGCTGCTGCTTATACATTTTCAGTGTCCCAGCATGTAGTCAGATGAGCTGCACCTTTAACTACTGTTGTACTGTGTGATGCTGCATAATTGGAATATGATGCTGCTACAACTATAGGCCTTCCATTACGGTCGCTGCTGAACGACTGCATTCAATATTCTGTATTCCACTCCAGGGAGCACCACAGGCGTGCTTTCTACAGGTTTTGCAGCCCCATTAAAAACACTTGAATCTTCTTTCCATTCAATGTGGGCTTTAACTGATTGCATATATGAAGTAATAAGCACTGCATCAAGCAAAAAAAAAAGTATGTTCTGTTGCTATTAACATGAACAATTTTGAAGAGGATCTGGAATGTATCAAAAGTGACAAAGTAATAGTGAATATTTTAATATGGTTATTTATGCTGCTCAGCCTTAGAGGAGGCTAGCTGTGGGAATGAGAGGTTGAACAGAGCAGTCTTGGTCCCATTTCTATTCAATGAACAGATTGGGTGATGCTCCCAACCTTGTAGAAACCTCCTGGATCAATCTAACAATGACCGTGTCATGTTAATGGCAGGTATTCTCCTTTCACCCCTGTAGGTGGGGTGGGGGCATGAGGCTTTACTCATCTTGTGCAGACTCACCTGTTCTCCAGAATTCTAGAGATTTAAAAAGTGAAGCAATTTCATAATTTGGAAGGAGAGAGGCGAGAGACTGTTCAACTCTTTAAGTTGTGGAGGATCTGAAGGCATCATTCTCGGCTGCCTTCAGCAAGTGCTGGGGCTTTTTATGTCTGTCCTTTTTAGTTCCCATATCTGGTTACCTCATTCAGAGTTTTGGAAATTTTTGACACATACTTCTCCCTCCCCTCATCTTTTTCCTCCCAGTTTGTCTTCTGCAGTAAATATTTATTGGATTTCTGTACTCTGAGGGCATGAAGGCACAATACCCACCCACGTCTCCCCTGCCATGTCCCCCCCAATCACTTAGTCATGCATTTGAAATAGAGTAATAGGTGTTTGGAAATACAGATCTGACTATTCTATCAAAAAATAATTCATATTTCAATATTGTGTAAAGCAAAATAATTTCCTGATGCTTAGGAGTGTACTATGACCTGATACTGTGGATGTTTTGGATCACTGAATTGAATTCAGTACACTGGTTTATGCAAAAATTGCAGACATTACTAAATGATACATCTTATTTCCCAGAAAAGTCAGTATGACTGTATAGGGAAAAGAAGAATATGGTCGCATACACAAAAAAAAAGAACAAACACAACGTTTTTAACTGACTTTTTATATGACATCGAAGAAATTGTGAGAGATAGGAGAGCTGACTACCAGTTTCCATTCAGCTGAGGTTTGTTGTAGTACAGGTCAATTCAGTTTATCTTTCATTAATCTGTTCATAAATCTTGTAGTAACAGGAGTTTCCATCTGGAAGATAAGTAATCTATATGGTAAATTGCAGATTGTTTAAAAATATACTGGTATGTATAATGCATGATCGTTGTAATCCTATAGTTAAAGGCAGAGTGTTAGAGCGTACTCAGTAACATTGTTTAAAAGACAGGTTTGGGAAACACATTCTTGTCTTAGTTAAAAACAGTATACTGGGATCCTTTAAAAGGGAACTCTTAAAAGAGTTTTCAGAACAGAAGACTTTGCTTCCTGGAACATGAATGTGCCGTTAACTTGCTTTGGCTAATTTGAGTTAGCTAGATGGTTGAGAATGTCAGCTTGTGTCTAACTGGATTTTAAACCTACTTCTCTCCCTCCTGCAAGCAAAAGAAACATGTTGTTGATGTTTGCCACTGAAGTTCATCATTCATTCCCCTAGCTATTGATAGCCACAGCAAGGGTAATCAGAGATTTTTCAATTACCTTGATATGAGGAAAGACTAAGGAAGTAAATCTGAACTCCAGTAAGAGACAGAAGTGCTAATGGCTTATAAAATGATGGATGATCATGAGTTAATCACTTCATATTATTTTTTCCTGTCTCATGATACAACAATGAAGGATATATTAAAAACAAACAACAAAAAAAAAACACAGTAGGTATAGAATAAACCAGAAAGAAAAACTGTCATGAAAATACAATTAAATTGTAGGATCTTTTTGACAGCAGTCACTGTGGAAGAGCGAAGTATAACTGCACAGAATGATTTTTCAAGAGTTGTCAAAAACCAAGATGAAGACACTGACTAGTTTAAAAGGTCCAGAAGTGGTAGGTTATATCTCAGATAGGGGTGTTTCCAAATCTGTTTTCTTGAGCACATGGTACATTTTGATATTCCTGCTGAGTTCCTCAGTCAGACAGGATGGACCCTACTAGTTAAAGAAAATGAAAATTCCTTCTGATATTACAGAAACCTAAGAAACAAGTATTGCAGAAGACAAACTGGGAGTAAAAAGGTGGTGGTGGGGAAACGACACACGGACAAGTGTTTCCAAAACTTAAGAAAAAAAAAACAAAACTAAACCAACAGCAAAATCTTAAGAAAAAAAAACAACAACAAAACCCACAAAAAAAACAAGCAACAACAACCACCAAACAACAACAACAAACAAAACACCAAGCCCCCAAACTCTGAATGAAGTAACCAGATAGAGGAACTAAAAATACCAAAACAACAAACAAAATAAAAAGCCCTGACCTAAAAACCTCTGGTACTTGTTGGAGGCATCAAAGAACCCAATATGCTCTGCTCAGAGGCACAAACATGCAGGGAAAAATAGATCTGTGAATATTTGGGAGCTCCCTGACAACCTTCAGGCAACTCCTATCAGGCATCAGGCAGCTGCCTGATGACAGGACAAAGGCTAATGGGTGGAACCTGAGGCATAGGCAGTTTCACAGAAACATAAGGAGAAGTTTTTTCACAGTGAGGGTGACAGACACTGGAACAGGCTGTCCATGGGGATTGTGGAGTCTCTCTCTCTGGAGATGTTCAAGACCCACCTGGATGCGTTCCTTTGTGACCTGGTGTAGGTGATCCTGCTCTGGCAGGGGGTTGGACTAGATGATCTTTTGAGGTCCCTTCCAGCCCTTGACATTCTGTGATTCTATGAACTCATAATGAAGACCCAATTATCTTAATTATTCTTTTTGGTATTGAATTTTTATGTATGCTTTTGGTGCTAGTGGTTGACACAGGTGGTTCAATCTTCATTTCCAAGCTTCTATGAATGTAGTGTTACTTGATTTCCAGCCTGAGCTACTTTAGCTTTCTCAGGAATTTGTTTATCCTGTTTTTTTTTTGTCTTCGTTTCATCATGTTTGTGATGTGCCTTGCAAAGCAAGTCCTTCTCTGGAGCTGGATATGCCAGCTCCTTTCTCATATTTCTCATCCATATATGTCTGTGACTAGTGCTTTTCTCTCCAGGTGGATTAAGCCTCTATCCCCTTCAGTCAGAGACCTTCCTTTTAAATAAATTAAAATAATAATAAAATAAAAATAAAATAAAAA
>VWZY01011064.1:7055-20652 GCA_013399075.1 Chloroceryle aenea
AAGCCAAGAGTGGTGGGGATAAGTAACAATAAATCTAGTAAAAAAAGGCAAGTGTGTATATATATGTTAGAAGAATATACAGCTATCTACATTTTTTGTCTATCTTAGCCAGACACAGAAAAAATAAAATTCATGTTTATCTGTAAACAAGTGAATAGCTAAAATGAGCTGGCTTTGCAAATGTAAGCAGCCTTATCAGGGTCCAGTAAGTTCAGCTTCAGGAGAGGGTCATATTTTCATGTGCTGCCACACAACAGAGACTAGATGCTTCCAATAAGAGTTTCAAGGATATACTGGAACCTACAGAGGAACTGAAATATAAATATTAAATAATTACTAAGAATGTGTTCCACCTGAATCAGTAAAAGATAAGTTTCCAGCCTGAATTCATCTTATCCCAACAAAGAAGAGACTCTCTGATTCTCTTAACAATTTCATGGTGTATTCCAGTGCTACCACAAGCCTTCAGAGATAAGGGGTTTCCTCTGTTAAGAAAATCAAGTTATTAAATTGGTCAAAGATGACTCTACCAGAAATTTATTCAAACCTTCTTTATTAATTGCCATAGGAATTTAGTTTTGAGTCACATATAAAATTTTGCTCAGTTTTCACAGATAAAATATATTATGTACAAAAATACTTAGGATTTTAATTTAGTAAAACCCCACTAGTACTTAACCGAGCAAGCTATTCTCTGTACAAAGAGCTCTGCAGGACTGATTCATTCTTTTACAGTGCATTAGTTTAATCACCTAGGAGATTTCTAACAGCTGATGAAATCTAAACAAGAACAGGAACTTCAGTTATCTTTGGTGAATGTATTTACCTTCGCATTCTATCCTAGCACCAAGAAAAAAAAAAAAGTCTAAATACACTTCAGTTCCATCCACACAATTCATTTGAATTTTGGAATTTTGTTGTGTTTAATAAGGCAGAACCAGATATTTTTTGTTGATGCTGCAGTTCATTTCAGGTTCTTCTATTAGTAACTCTTGAAATAGAAGACTGTGATTTTTTTCTTCTTTACTATTTTTTGACATACAGTAGTTATAGTAACATGGTAAAATTTGTTTAGAATAGACAAGTGAGTCAAAGTAACAATTATAACAAATTATAGAGCAACCTCCTGTTATAACATATACATTTTTTATATATAATTTGTTGTATTATACAGTCTCCCAATTATCAAGGAGCAATCCAGGGAGACTCTCAAGATATAGTGACAGACTGTTAACAGCTCAAACAAAAATGAACTCTAATGAGCAAAAAAAAATCAGCAAATAAAAGGACAAAACCCTATTTTTTTTATTCCAACAATATTCTTTCAGGCCCAAACTGTATAAAAATAAAAACAGTTGATAATAAAATAGATATGATAAGATAAGGTAATAAAGAAAAAGTGCCTAAAAAGAGAATGAATGTTCAACACTTCCTTGTCTAGTCCCACTCTATCAATGCCTATAGCAGATGCAAATGTATTTTGCTGTATAAAATCCCATATCTTAATAAACAATGTTAATGTCTTTATAAAAAACTATCCTTCTAAGTTACTGGTTTTCATTCCCTTATTTTCTTGTTCTATTTTTTTTTTCTGGTTTGTAAATGCAGAATTGTTCACAACCAGAGATCTCAGTGGTTAATATCACAAACTGTGCACTATCTCACTTTAAGGCCTGGATATAGAAATACATAACTGTGTGCTAACATGCAGGAGTACACCAAGGGGAGCTAACATGCAAACACAATAAACTTCTACAAAAAAGTTCTTGACCCATAATGGAAGCATATAGCAGCAAATTTGTATCTCCTACACCTTCCTTCCCATTCCACGTGATACTGACGGTGTTGGAAAAGACCCAGTCAAGGGTCCTTCCACCTGTACGTCAGATGGCTGTGCCATGAAAGGATCATGGTCCTCACTGGGGTCAAGGTCTTCCCTGCACACATGCTGGGAGGTGAGGAAAACGCTTTCCTATCTGGCTGCATGAAGTGACTTGCAGAGGAGATCTGAATGCAGAGAAAATAGGAAGTAGGTTCACATGTGGAAGACAGACATACATTTTGTTGCCTTAATTCCCAGAATGAGTATGTTCTGATTTATTCTCTGTAACTTGTTAATTTGAATCCAGTATTGCTTTTCACTGTTGACAAGTAAGGCTTTTCCATCAACTCATTATGCAAATCAACCTGTAACTATTAGTTATAAGGTTAGATCGGTTCCTTCCCCTGGTAAAATCAAATACCTATGCAAGGAAAATGCAAGCAGCTCTGATCTCCTCTATCCTCTTGAACTTTGTACAATTAAACAATGTCTGTACATGGGAAGTCTGAATTCAGAAAACAACAGTAGCAACTAATACAGTATAAGAATCAATGCAATATTTATTACAGTGGTCTGTGAGAAAAACGGGAGAGTCAAGACCCTGTTTCAGTATATACAGTTCTCAGAACTGTCTCCCAAGGGAACTGAAAAATAAAATGTTTGGTACTGAGCATGTTCAGAATGGAACCTGCATATTGGAATAAGAAAACCCTGTAAATAAGGAAGGAAGAGCATATACTGACACATATAATGTAACAGACACACTTCTAGTAAATAAAGCTGGAGGTCCAGGTTTAGGAACCAGATACAGAACTTTGGAAGACTAAATTATATGTACTTTTAAATATTTCCATAGACAATTTTCACACAGATAGAAGACTTATGTAAACAGATGCTAAGATAAATCACTGGTATTTAGATTGCAAGCTGTCTGGAGTAGACACTGTCTTTTCAACTTTATGGTTGCAGAGTACCCCATGGCATGCACCCTGTCACATGGCCCACCCTGTTATCATTTTCACCACAACAGTCAGAGGACATGGGCATCTCTGTGTATACTTCTTTAAAATGCTTACGTACATTTTAAGAAATTAGACCTGTCAGAAGACCTTGCACACTAATTAAGCATAGGTAAGTGCAAGACAAATTAAGATTCCCATTGTACAGTCAGAGAACTAATGCTCCATAGGTTAGTTAAATAATTAAGTCAAGGGTTCCTTGACCCATGTCATAAAGCCAGAAATCCAGATAAGCTTTTGTATTGTGACTCTCAGTACAAATTGTGATGGGGAACAAAAGGTACATTACTTCAGTGCACCTGTACACAATTTCTCTTTTAGATGAAAAAAAGAGTAATATTCAAAGATTACCACCAGGAAATGAATGTTGGGGATGACTAGAGTTAGGTTCACAAGATAACTGCATGCCTCTTTATGTTTCTAAGCCAAACATTTAAGGCACCATTTGAACATTTGGTGATGAAAACATCCCCTTCTTCCACTGCTGAAGTCAACAAGGTGCTATTAAGTAGATGTACAACCACGTAAGTCGTGAACAACCATTACTCGGTCACAAAAAAGTTCACAAAGATGCTGCACTTCCATCTCTCTCTCAGGAGCCCACATTAGTAAACAGGGGCACACAAAGAACAATTCTGGATGCTCCTCTACTTAACAGCCATGGAAGTCCTCTCTGTTTCAGAGGTGTAATTCAACTGTTACATGACCATCATAACTTCCAAAGAGATCACATCAGCCTTCTTGCTGGGGCTTTTCCATTTTGTGAAAAAGACATAAATATTTCTGAGTATAGATTGGAACATCACATCTCCCACCCCCCCCGGTGAAGAAAATGCACTACTGAGCTCCCAAGGTTAGGACTCTCACTTCAAGCATGCCACTGAGGATGAATGAAACGGGACAGTCACAAAGCGATGTGTTTTAACAGCCCCGTTTACACCTAAGTGACATATCTAGAAAGCTGGGCATCTGCCAGGCACTAAGGGATGACCAAAAGGGATGAAATGAGGTTGAAGGACAAGAGCTGCCCAGAGAACTGATAGGAAATACCAAGCACAGGGGCTTCAGAGGAATTCATGCTATCTGAATATGACCCACAGTCTTTCTGTACCACCCAGCCTCTTAGAAGGTGTGCCTGTATCATGTAAAGAACTCAAACTAGCTAGCACATCACGGAGCGATGTACTGCACTACATAGATATGCCAGCTCAGATCCCAAGACAGTGAAATCAAGTGAGTATAGATCATGGATCTAGTTAATAAGTCCTGCCCTCCAGCAGTCAAATATCATAATGTGTTATACTTTGGGTGTAAGACATTAATAGGGTTATACTATCTAGGCATCTCCTCATCACATCCCATTCTGAAATGTGCTTGTGCTAACTCTTACCTGGCTTTTTTCCCCCTTATTTTTCGGTTTATTTTAATACCTCTGGCACTCCAGCAAGCACTCCCATCCCAGTGTCCACAGAACACTTTAACAGCAAACACACTTTATTTTAAAATCCTGAGGTCCAACTTTAGGAAGTTGTCTCAATCCAAATACACTTTGCTGAGTGCAAATTCAAAGCTTGGAGCAAGGCCCATCGGGTAATGAACCTCAGGGGCTATTAATCCACAATCTACAATTTGTAAATGTGCAGGATACTGACTCAGTAGAAAAAATAATTTTAAACATCTGTGGTATTCTTTCAATTCCAGATTAATTACACTGCTCAGTTTGTAACGTTAGCCAGAAATTTCAAGTCTCTCCGCTGCTATGTTGAGAATGCTCTATTTTCCTTTGTGTTTATCACTGCTCTGCTACAGCAGGAGGCTTCCTGCCCAACACAAGCTTATGTTCAGTTCTGTGTCCTACATTTATTCCACAGCTCACCTTGCCTGCCTCTTCTTTCTTTCTTTGTCTTAAATCCTTCTGAAACTCTTTGTTACCCGGCATTAATTATTATTATTACTCTTAAGACAAAGGCTGTGTACATACCCCCACATCACTCCATCAAAATGGTGATATAAATGAAAATCTAAACAGGCTGTTTAATCCTTTTGAGAAGCTAATAATTATTTTCAATCAGCAAAGACTATTCTGCCATTTCAAAGAATGATTAATGAGAGCAAATGTGTTTGTAATTTATTAGCAGCAGCTTGGGGGTGGGGGGGACAACTTAGGAATGGCAGCCATAGCATCAACATCTGACGATGTGAAGGCACTTCTGCTCCATATTATAAAGTCAAACATGAGGCTGCCTCTTTGTTGATTTATACTCTGCACGGTGATACTGAGTGCCTGGGTTTTATTCATTAATGGCTTTGCAGTTATTTTTGCATCATGGAAAAAAAAGAAAGCCACAAGTATGTACCTCTTCCACAACACTCACTCAGACATCAGTATTTGGCAATATGCTTCTCTGAGAACAAAAGTATATCACAATAAAACAGGAGTGAAAAGGCAAACAGAAGAAAAGCAGAGGATTGACTGGACTGAGATAGAAGGAGCATTAGACCCTCCTACGATAACAGCTAGTGAAATAACCTTATGGCCTGTACACAACATAGTGCCTGAGAACTCTGCAGACTTGAATACGTGATTTCATCTCAACCACACCCTTGCAAGAAGAGAGCATGTCCATGTCACAAACAGGAAACCAAGGCATGGCAGGGTTGAAAATTCCTGAAATTACATTATGTTCTTATCTGTTCACTTAGTCGTCTAAATACTTCTCAAATTTGACACTGCTTCTACAATTTTACTCTTAAGGTTAGTCCCTCAGAAAGGACTCTGAAAATTAAATGGGACTTTATGTGCCTAGACAACCCACCTGAGAGCAGCCAGGCTCAGCTGTCATTTTGTCTGGAAAGTGCCTTGCTTCTCCAGCACAGAGACTCTTTCCCCCAGTCTAAGCTGCAATGAGACTTAGAAACTAGAAAGGCAATTCCTGTATCTAAATCACCGAAGCATTGCAATTCCCAAACCAATTAATATATGCAGCATTTCCAAGTATACAAAAGTCCAACCTAGGCATACACGGTCTTGTTGTTATAGGGGCAGCAGTCTGCAATATGGGCAAATATAGAAAAGTATCAGAATTCAAAAGAATAACTTTTTTGCATGCAAAAAGATATCTGTGGGACTACTGAACTTGATACTCAATCACCCATGAATGGATGGTACATCCCTCCCAAAAAACTGATAGGACCAAGCTGGAGCTTGCTGAAGCCCATGTCCCTCACCTCTGTCCCAAGAGGGTATTTCTTTGATAGCTGGGATCAGTAGCAGCACCATCTGCTCCTTCTTTTGACATCATGTCACTATGCAGAAAGAAAAGCAAAAGTAAAAATGAAAACAATGGAAGGAAAAATTAAGTACGGCATCACAGCATCTCTTTCCTCCCTTATTGTACTCTTGGAATCTTGTTTTCTTACTTTGGTTATTATTTTGTATTAATGTAGAGGGATAGGGGGGAGCCAGTCATGACCTATTTTATAAATAAGTAATTATCCCCATCATTTTAGCACTTGAGGGACCTCATCCGTAGTGCTGTGTGTAGTCTGGGACTCCCCAGGACAAAACAGACATTTACAAACTAAAAAGGATGATCTAGTTCAGAGCACATGACATGTGATGAGAAGTTGAGGAAATGGCATTTGTTCACCCAGAGAAAAGGCTAAAGGAGAGATTAGTTTCAACTTCCTAAAGGGGGTAGAAGAGCCAGAGAAGACAAAGACAGCTTCTTAGCAGTGCACAGCAGAAAGACAAGAGGCAATCCTCAAAACCTACAGCATGGGAGGTTCCAATTACATATGAAGGGGAAAAGAAAATCATAAGAAGGGCGGTCAAGCAAGGAACAGGCTCACAGAGAGGTCACGAAACTTCAATCCTTGGTAATATTAAAAGTTTTCCCGGACAAGGCCCTGAGCAATTTGACTGAATGCTAGCGTTCCTGTGAGCAGTGGCAGTGTGTTGACCAGATGACTCCCAAAGATCCCCTCTAAACTAGCCATTCTATGATCCTGCTCAGACCCTCTTGTAACATGATAATCAGGAAGACACAAGTTTGAACCAATGCAAGCAAGAATAATAAGGATATGACACACCGGTTGACCTTCAGTGCCCAACTCTACATCCACATTTTGAGGAAGGAATACCTTGGCTGATGAGCTGCATTTTCCATCTTAAACAACAGTTCCTGCACAATGGAGAAATAGCATAAAAATTTTCTGAGCAAACGGAAAAAAATAAGATTAATCATTATGAAGAAATTCACCTTGCAAACCTAGCAGTTTCTGTTCAAGACAAATATAACCCAGGTAGGCACTGAATTTGGCAGCATTACAAGGATAATATTTTCCTAAGGATGAGCTAGTCTTGTAGCATTTTGCCTGTATATTAAACACAGATATGCTTCCTTCACCAACTATCAGCTAGCATGCTTCTTGTTCCACCTCATTCTTACTTAACCCATCTATTTACAGTAAACAACACAAGCAAGAACCTTTGGAGGGATTTTTGTATGGCACATTATGAATCACATATTTTGTCCCTTCTTTTACATGACAGGGTACTGGCCACAGCTGGAAGCAGAACACAGTCCTTCTCAGATCAATGGTCTGCTCTGATACAACAAATTCTGTGTTTTCTTTCTGTTCCCTTTGATGTCTCTCTCTTTTCTCAAGCCTCATCTTGTTTTTATTCTATACATTGTATTTGGCTGAATTAGACTACAAAGTCTTGCAGAAGACATTGGTTTGAACAAGACTTCAAAAAATAGCTTAGTACATCTGGATACCTCAAGTTGAGTGACACGTTAATATAACTGGATTTTTACAAAATGATGGACACCTGCTTTTTGAAAATCAGGCTCAAGTTGTATGGAGATAAGCACCACAGAAGTGATGCATCTGAAACTAATAGACACTTCTGAAAAATCCCGTGCTTTTACAATGATTGATAGAGAAGGGTGCGCATTTACAGCACCCTTTTAAGAACGTCTGGCTCAAGAGTAACAGCATCGCTGGTTTCACATGCAGCTACCTCTCACAGTGCACCACGATATTAATCTATTCTGAATAAATGAGAAGAGTGCTAAATTTTTAATGAACAGTGTTTCCACCTGTCTCAAGATAATGAAAGAATGTAAAGCTGTTCTTAGAACTTTACAGAAAGCAAGAGTAATTAGACACTAACAACACCTATAACCTTGGCTTGATCAGACCACCACATTTTGTGCAGAAAGACTTTTTTTTTTTTTTAATGGATCTATTCTTTCTAAAATAAAATGATTCCTTGCTGTTATATTGCTCAGGGGAGCAGCACAGGGGGAAATAAAGCTCTATTCCACAGATCATTCTGTAATCCTACTATTCCATAAGAATACTAGGGGTCCTGTGGGTAATGGATGAGACCTACAAAACCAGTACATGGACTCAAAAGAAAGTGACCATTTCTTGAATGTTCATTTGAACGTCTCCATCTTCCAACATGAAGATCAGGACTGTTTTCCTTACCTCATTGATGCTGTGTTGGCAGGGGAATGACAAACAATATTGAGGCAGAAGTCTCATACCCGCCCACCTTGGCAAAACTGAGCATCCTTTAACAAGTCTCTCATTCTGCCTTATTGTTCAAAACAGCTTGTGTGCATTACGGATGAAATGGTATCTCTCTGCTAATAGACAAAGTATAGCATCCAGTCCATGACAGGACACATGCACGCTTCTCTTATCAGGTCAAAATGGTGTCAAATTTCTTTTGTCTGTATTTGAAATGCAACCTCCTCCCTCAAAAACCTATGTGTGAACAATGATCATGTAACTCACACCACATTCTTACACCAGGCAAGTTACGTTTATGAGGCAGAATGAATGTTCATTGTCCTGCTGCCTAATGAAAGAAAATGCATTAATAAGTCCTGTGCTAATGAAGAATACTAGTTATTGAAGTATGGATTATAAAAAGACAGTGTTTCCAACTGACCGAGTTGTGAGAAAAGTGCTACCTTGCAGCTCTGTAGGTGTCCTGGGGCTGCTTAGCTGATCCTGCAGAACTGCTGCAGATGCTGAACTTTGAGGACTCACTGGCGGCACCAGCACTGCTCATGACAATGTGGCTTTCTGGCTGCTGGACAGGCCAGACAGAACTCCTTAGATGTGAAGTAAAAGCGAAGATCTTACTCAACACACTAAAAACGCTTAACTGGAACAAGAGTGCAGTATTTTAATGGTAAGGGAATGAAGATATCAGGAGTCATAGTGAATTTGGTTCTACATACCACTCAGAGCAGGTTTATCCTGGCTTCTAAAAATGCAAGAAGGAACCTGTTTACCAAAGAGATGAAAATTATCAAAAAAGAAAAAATCACTTAAGTGGAAGGGACATAAGAATGTCTGATGACCTGAAACAGATTTTTACAAAGGCCAGAATTAAAATTATTAGATAACAAATATATACTAAAATCTGGTTTAAACATATCAGAGCAAAACCGATAAAGATGGTGGTACAGTATCTGCCACCAACAAACTCAAACAATAAAGACATAGTGAATCTAAATGCATAGGAGCTTGGAACACTTAGTCCTAAATGGCTGACACCTGACAATATCCAATGGTCAGGAAAACAAGCTAGCACAAATAAGAAACACATCTTATCACAAGGTGGGTATCAGAGTATTAAAGAATGACTCCTACTTTTACCTTACTTGTAAAAGAAGCGATGAAACTGTAAAAAAAAAAAAAGGAAATATCAAGGAGACACAAGGGAGATAAATCTTTGGCTGTTGTCAGTAGATATTAAAGATTTTTTCCTCTCTCTTTTTTTTTTTTTTCATTACTGTAGTTGTACAATGGTTACACACTGATAAAAATCCCTCATGTTTCAGCTGTCAGATTTTAAATATGAAAATCCAAGATTGTGCTAGAGAGAAAAGTTACACATATGTTTTATTTGATCCAGAATTAAGTACTCTGCACATCGGTCAACTGTTCTAATAAATGAGGAATCAAACTAACTATATACAAGTAATTTCTCTATTCAGAGGATCTGCTTCTCTGGATACCTATTGTGATGGCTGCTCTGGGAAAGCCTGAAGTGAACATGTATTTCATACGATACTAGTTCAACCACATAATTCAGCACAACTTGTGTTATACATGACAAGTGTGGCAACACCACCTAATGCAGACATACCGCCTTGGTGAAAAAGCAAGTATTAGTACAGTTTACTCTGAGGGTTAACTGTCTAGTTCAGTGCAGAATCAGAAGTCCATACTGCAAATTAAATGCCACTGCAAATACATCGCTTCAAAACTCATTGCAAACAGAGCCTCAGTTAGTCCAAGATAAAACTTTGGAGTCTTCCACAAAGGCAAAAGTGATAGACAGGTTTATAAATAAAACAAAGACACGTTGTTTTACAAAAATATACAATGCCAACTTGAAGGGGGGGATGGAATCAAACTGCTACACAAAGAGACTAGTGATGTACACTGCTGTCTTCCTGAAGCTTTTGTCAAACTGTATTTTTCTTAAGCGTTAGACAAGAGACATTAACTTTAACACACACTAAATAGACTGTCTTAAAGCCTCATGGGGAGCCTAGGCTCTGTCAGGTTAGCATGGGTTAAAATTGGTTGCACATGCTAACATCACACCTTTAAATCTTTGTCTAGACAGAGCATGAGAATAGATAACTTGTTTGCAGGATGTAAGTATACAGAATTAGATAACAAATTGTTCCAATAGGTGTAAACAAAAAGTCAATGTGCTGACAATGGATTGCAGAAGACAGAAGTAACAAGTTGGGTTCCTTGGGAATGCATGACTAGCTCTCTGTTGTTTATTAATGACCTTGAAAGGAGCTGTCTGAATGTGGCCAAAGATACGTGGTAACTGGAAACACCACAAATGCCACATATACTTACAGAATGTGACATACTATAAAATAGCATTCAAGCACAGGCACTGACAAACGCCCTCATGCAATGCCTTAGAAGGACTTCTGGGAGTGCATCCCCTGCACCATTAGCCTGTATTACGCTGAGCTGCTTTGCACATTCCTCTCCCTTGCCCAGTGGGAATGCACAGCCAATTTACCTAAGCATCTGTGGGAGCCAATTTATCTAAGCATATGTGGGAAAAGGGAAAGGGAAGGTACAAGACACTGGAAGAACAGAGGCACCTAAGCGTAGCTGACCTGCAGGGAAGTTGCATTTATAGATTTGATCTTCAGCCTTTCTCACCAGACATCTGTCAATGTACCAAAGGGGATGGACTTCTAAATTAGGTTAACTAACCTCACCTTGCCAGCCCAGGTTTCCACTCCCGGAAGCCTAGGCCTGAATGTTTTCTTTCCTGATAGCTCTAACAGGCAGAGATGTTCACTGAAAAGTTTTCCTGTGGCAATAACCATATTCTGGCAGTAACAAATAAACCACTGCTCTATTTGCCTAGAAAAAAAAAATAAATAAAAAAAAAAAATCCATCTACAAATACATAGGTGTTTTCAGTTGTGAACTCCATCAACTTACCACTCAAATTTCTAAATTTTAATTAAGGTGACATCTAAACTCTGACAGTCACGTCTCAGGCAAGAATTAAACTAACCAAGTCTGGCATCAGGAAGATATCTTTCTTGCACAAGGGTCCCATGCTAATAGTGCAGCAAAAGCTAAACTGTGCTTAGTCTGTTTCCTTTGATCCCAGAATTGCAATCTTCCTTTTACTAAAACTTTTGGGGTTTAGTATAGAATCTTCTGGATTTTTGAAAGTTTCTGTGTAACTGGCCATTTTAGTCCTGGGTAGTTTAACCCCTCCAAAACACATCATAACAACATATTCCCCAGGCTTTCAAACTGTGGTCTGTCACTTCTGTGTAATGTACCAGAGTGATGCTTCTGGAGCCATGGCAGACAATAGGGTGGATACCTGCTAGTGCAGTGTCCTTATGTCCTTATGTCCAATGCAAAAAGAAGAGATAAATTAATAGCAGAAGTTGATAGCGCCTGAAGAAAAAAAAACAAACAGATGAATGGGTAGTGCACAGGTACTTTCTCACCGGGTAAAAACTGCCTGTAGGATTCTCTATGGTTATAAGTAGAACAGGAAGCCCCAGAAGACTGTTAGAATACAAAGGGAGTTTCCCCATAACGATCCACACTTGATATTTAGCTTATTAATTGCAGCATGTTTTATTTTACTGTACCTCCCCCTGCTTCTAAAAATAGGACTGTCAAAAGGCATCGCCATATCAGATGGTTCCTCTCTGCAAGTTAATCTATTATACAAGAAAAGGACTTTACAAATGGCTACATTAAAGACATCTAATGAAGTCAAAGCAGCTGTTTTAAAACATACTCAAACAAAATGAGATTTGTCCTCTGAATTTCATGTTGTACTACTAGGTATGCAGAAATTGAGCTTTTCAGAGGAATGAATTCTTTAAGTGAAAAGTCAGGCTATTTGAGCACCTCATTATACTCTGTATTGAAGATCTTTCTCATCCATATTATCCTATTAAGGATTGCAGTGATAACCACAACTGTATTCACTGGTGTAATAAAAGGACACATACAGCACTCAAGACAGTGCTTTTGATACTTCTGTCCTTATTCAAGCTTAGTTCCTATTTATCTCAACAGAAATTTTGTTACAGGATACGGTATTAAGCCATGTGTTTTTAAACCAACAATATATTACATCCTGTAAAAATGTAATTTTCTGGGCCTTACAAAATATCAAAGCTTCAGATCATTATTAATTACTTATGCATGCATATTATTCCTCCTTCCTACTGACAGATCTTCTTTGAAGCAGAATGGGTGCATTTCCTTCAGGCTATTCTGCCTTAAAAGGGTCAGCTTGAAAACCACATTTTTGTTACGCCTATCAAATGTGGTATCCACAACAGTAAAAACAACACTTAAGGCTACTGCAACTGAAAGAACCACGAGAAATATATCTGTATCTCTGTCATTTGATTACGTGCCCATCCTGAATAAGCTGGTATAGCCACATTTTGCATGTTCAAGCTCTCATTCCTCCCTTATTCAATGATCTCACGCATTTCATATGGGAATTAAAAACTTCCATAATTTTGTTAATAATTCAGAGTGTATTAGTTAAGTGTGCCTCATCAGAAAATGTGTATTTCTAACCAAGAAGTTTTAAGAAGGTTTCCCTTTAAGTAGTTCAGAGTAAAATAAAATAAAAAAAAAAAAAACAAACCAACATTATGTCAGGTGTCCCTGGGTAGATTTTACACTGGAGTTTTAGCAATAAAATGTGGGCACATACATTCCATTCCCATCCACAAAAGGGATGCCCATTGCATCTCATAGAAAATGTAATGCTTAGGAAATCACAGCTTCCATGTAAGGGCACAATCCGTCTTTACTTAAAGTCAGTTTGAAATCTGATATTAATATCAGTGGGAATAAGTTTGTTTGTTTTTTTTTCAGGAATCAGTTTAATTCGTTGTGCAGTTCTGATTTCCATCTACCACAAAATAAAACACTAACGTTATTAAACACAGAAAATCAAATTAACAATGGTTAAAACATATATTTGTTTGTGTTGCAGAAGCAATCGATAATTCCTGGAATACGTATTCTAAAGAAACATTGTCATGACACATAGAAAATAAGCATATGGATATTTATAAAATGGGTACTTTTTAAACTATGACATATCACATCAATTAATATGCTTTTGCTTAGTTTAGCTCTATCATCCCTTTCTATGCCATTCTGCTTTGTCTGACATACT
>VWZY01011064.1:30090-40364 GCA_013399075.1 Chloroceryle aenea
AGGGTCGGAGGCACCGGGGTGTGGCCAGAGAAGAGGCGGCAGGGACGAGCGGGGCCGCAGCGAAGCGCCTGCAGGGTAGCAGGGACAGAGGAGTCCTCGAGGGGCGGGGAAGCAATCTCTTGTCTGGTCAGCATGGCGTCTGAGACGAGCCTCTCCTGCGGGCGAAACAAAAACCCTGAGAAATTCTCATGAAGGAGAAGGTGATAGCAGCTGATCAGCCTATATCAAATGTAGTCGCACAAGCACGAGACCCCAGAGTTAAAAGGGAACCCTCAGTCAGCCCCAAACTGGGATGTAGGTATCGGATGCCTCATCGCTAAGAAAGTGTGATTTCTCAATTTTATTTTATTTTTTAATCTCTCAAGTGGATGAGAGAAATGCTTCTGAAGAGAATGATACTCATACAAAAGTCATTAGCCTGCTGGAAAGATTTAGTTTAGAAAGTAACTCCCTGTCACAGCAGCACTTCAGTAAAATGGGCCTGAAGCTCACCTGCCTGTATAGGGACACTGAAATAACATCACTCGTAGCCACAAAATCTTCCGGGTCAACAAAGAAAGGTTTGTGCAAATAAAGAGGGCTTTGATATCAGATCTATGGATTTTGAGCAATTTTGTGAAGCGATAGCAAAACACCGGGTAATGGGGAACCAGAGGAAGTTAAACAGTCAGATGGCTTTGAATAAAGACCTTTCACAAAGGGCTACTTAAGGAAAGTCAGTTGCCAGGAGAAGAGGTGGTAACATCCTGCCTGCGGTGGATGCAAATCCAGTTAGGGGATAGCACGCAGGGGCAGAGCAGGAATAATTTCTCTGTTCTCTTCACAGCATTTAAGTAGTGGGGTGCTTCAAGGATCAATACAAACAGTGGCATTGTTTTGTGTACTTATTGAGGACCTACTAGAAAGGCTGGATAAGTAAGAGTGGAAAGGAAGACAAGGCTGGTGGATTGTGAGGCACCTCAGTAAACCATGACAATGCTAAATAACTGAGTAATGCGTTGTCAAAGGGAATGTGGTGTGGGTAAGTGCAGAGTAATGCACCTCGGAAGGCATGATTTAAACTACTTGTATACACAGATGGGTCCTGAATTAATTGTAACCTTTCAACAAAAAGATTGAGGCATCAGCATGGACAGCTTAATGAAGATGTCTGCTCAGTGTGCTGCAGTGGTCAAACCCAGAAAATAAGCTGTAATGAAGAAATGGATGACAGAAAGTATTGTAATATGATTATATAAAACATTGATAACAAGTTTCAGTTAGCCAGCCTTAGAGAGTTGCAGAAGAGAAACCTGCCTGCAGAATAAACAGAATGACCTTGTAGAGGTCAGTCCTACCAAGTGCAGAGTTACCTCCCCTGTTACTGACTACAGCACCTTAGCTAAGCAGCATGGTGGCTTTTAAAGAGTACAGGCAAGTGAATAGACCAGACATGGCTTATGTACCTTGTTCAGTAATAAGGAAACATGCAAAAAGACATAGTTTATCAATGCAGTATATAACTGATCTGTAGAAAAGGTCATAAACTGTTACTATGGGAAACAGCTTCATTTACCACCAAAACAGAGGAGACTTAAATAAACATTAAAAAAAAAAAAAAAAAAGGAAACACAGTCTTTCAGGTCATGTAAATCGAGACAGTCCATTAACTGTTGTAATCAGTGGAACTGCTTATACAAACCAGGGAGGTAGCATTGCAACTGTTGCTGTACAGAAAATAAAAATGACAAGAGACTTCAACTTCCAGTGTTCAAGATTTGGCAGGGTTAAGATAGAAATCCCTCAGATTTGTGTCTCCATCAGTGATGATATAACTGGCAAGTTGCTTTATATTAGAGGTTTGTCTTCACAGTTGTACGGCCACGAGGGAATCCTTCCCCAGGTACAGTGTTGTTGAATGCCTGATGCATTTTGAGTTCTTTAGAAGACGTTAGTGTTGGCACTGCTAGTAGGCAGATAGTGAAGTTAGTGTACCAGCAGCTCTTTCTGTGCTATGAATACCTATCTTCAGGCAAAATACATGTGACTGAATTTCAGATATCTTTTTAGCTATTTATTCTTCCTGAAATCAAGTTCCCTTGTGCTGTGCTAACAAAAATTGAGCCAGGGATAGCTAGCCATAATACATGAGCTGCAGTGAACCTTATATTACAGTTAAAAATAGCATTAATCAGAGCTATACACTGAATTTAAACCAGTATTAGTCACAGAGATATTGTTTTATTCCACAAGCAACATAAATATTCTTGAGCAATCAACTAGCCTTGAGAATTTATACATGAAAGACAATGAACAAAATGTTCATAAATCATTGCAAACTGGCAGGACTTTTGTCCTTATACTCTTAGAAAATCTGTAAATTAAAATATGAAGCAGTGGATATTTCTCAAACTCTTGGAGGAGTAAAAGCTATAGATACATGTTTATTAGTAATAATACTTCTCTTCCTACTCTGGCATGGGACTGGCAGCATGGATTGTAAGAGTGGGCAACCTCAGGAGGTAGAAGGGTTGGCCAGCCTCACACTTGGAGGAAGTATTTTACTAAAGATCTTGAAGACAACTTCAGATGGATCAAAGAGCCCTAACACACATTCTTGCTACTGCCAAACACCTTCCGTACCAAAGCAAACTATAGGATATGTGTTTTATCATATATGGGCATTATATTGAAGGAAGTTGTTGGATTTCCCCTTTTGTGAATGAATGGAAATTGGTTATTGGGGTGTCAGAGTCTGGATGGAAGAAAAAGGTTGTGTATGCAGTTATGGAAAGAAGCTGTTGTCAAAGAACAGAACTTTGTTGTTGGACTGCTGCCATTAACCACGTGAGAGATTTGGTGGGGGGTGTTGCATGTAGCTGCAGGAAATGGGTTATTTGGAAGGGAAATTGCATTGATCTTCCTAGACAAGAGCTGTGAGGATTGAAAGTTTGAAGGGATAATTCATTCTCAAGCAGAAAGGAAGCAAGACCCTCCAAAGAGTCTCGCAGAGGTAATTGGTAAGAGGCACTGGGAATGGAATATTTAGGACACAGAGAAGTGAAGAGAAGAGAGGGGAGCATTTTGTCCTCTTGCTTGGGTGGGAGTGAGTGCTGCAAGATGCTGCTGCCAAGAGGATATTAAAAGTGCTAGGGTGGACCTTGTCTCCACTGAAGTTAGTGATGATAATGACTATTTCTACAGACAATAAGATGACCAGACTCCCACTCATGATCCGAAGTAAAAGCAGATAACTAGGATAGCTTTAAAATCTTTTTGACATCAAATATCTCTGGCCACAGTAGCAATACTTAGTCGTTCACCCCAGAAGATCTCTGCTAGGCATTTTCTAGAAGAGTATCATTTTTTCTATTTTACAGGAAAAGAAGCTGAGGTCTGTGTGAGACTTTCATAAGGAGAAAGGAATTTGGGTGCTTACGGCTAATTTTCATTACATTGCTGGAACTGGGAGAGAGGGGAGAACAAATAACCCTGGTTCCTGGCCTGTTGATGAGACCACTACATAGGCTGTTAAAGGACTTGTTTTCCTTTCTGATTACATATCACTATTTAAATCAATCAGCTTCTACTTTAAAAGGAAAAGAGTGCCTGCTCAGTTCTAGAGTAATTAGGTAATGTTGGTATTGTGCTCTGAAGCTGTAAAGTGCTAATTTATGTAAAAGACAAGTAGTAGTATTATTAGTGCTTGAGTATGATATCATCAGGCTGACGCATAACAACAGCGAAGTGTGAAAAATCACATACAGCTGCTGTGCTTTCCTAAAAATAACTTAAACCAAAATTAATCAATTGAAAAAAAAAACAAACCAGTGTATCATAATTTTTCAGCACTCACAAAGATATGTCTGATAAGAAAACAGGGTTTATCTTTATGTTTCAAAATAAGGTGATACAAAACTTGAGTTTTAAGTAGTTTTAGGAAATACAAACTATCTTGAACTTCTTGCTTTGTTTCCATTTTATTATTTTTCAGAGCTGCAACGTATTTCAGAGCAAAATGTGAAACATACTGAAATCAAGTCTGTTGCTTCCAAATACTGTTGCTCACGAAACATCTACTAACACAAGTGGAAATAACACTTGCTGGTGCCAACCAAAATGAAAGGCTGAGGGAAAACAGGAAGTAATCCACACAGAAAGTGTGTAAGTAATCTTGAGAGGGGTAGCAGCAAGCTCCCTCTGCAGCAAGCGTTCAGGAAGAGAGAAGCATAGATAGGCATCTTCTACACTGAAAATGGCCTGTCTGAGCGAGATTAACCCTTGCCACAGAAAACAAAGATAACATATCAGTGTTTCAGAGAAAGGAGATGTGAAGCAATGGATTGAGAGAAGACCCAGCTTGAAATATAAACCCTCAAAATAGAGGTTTTCAGTAAAGAGGGTTACAGTTTCTCAACTAAAGAAATGCAGTGAAGATCCAC
This sequence comes from Chloroceryle aenea, assembly GCA_013399075.1. Classification (NCBI taxonomy): domain Eukaryota; kingdom Metazoa; phylum Chordata; class Aves; order Coraciiformes; family Cerylidae; genus Chloroceryle; species Chloroceryle aenea. Next base: position 34,512 of record VWZY01011064.1, read on the forward strand.
TGAAAAGACAGGTCAGACTGGAATGATTCCCAGATCCTTCAGACTTGTAAAAGGAAACCACACACTGGAGAAGGTGTATATGAAGTAAGTTGCCTAAAATGATGAACAGGATGCGAAGGTTTATTGCTTACAAATTCTCCTGAACCCACAGCATATTCATAAAGGCCTGGAGTGAATGCTGCTGCCATTACCACACAGGACACACATTATAATTATTTAATTTAGGAGAAAAACATAATCAAATCAAAGGAGAAAATGTAACTGAAACTGCAACTGTCTGCTGACAATGTGTGACACGTGACCAACACCACAGCTGCTTGTAACCCTTTATCATCATGAGGAGGATTAAGCTAGTTCCCTATTTATTTAAGTAATATTCAGAGTCACAAGGATGACAGAGAAGCCTTAATGACCACAGTGATTATACTGAAGAACTACTTCCCTACATACTACAGCACTACTTCAGCACACACTTGTTTGCTGTACCCTGAAGCCTAGTAAGAGTCCCATGGAAGCCAGTATTTCTCATGTGATTTAGAAAGATTCTGCTGCATATAATACCATTAGGTCCAATAAGCACATCCAAAGTATGTGCTTATCCAAATCTAAATTGATGTTCAGTACAGCAACAGAACATTTCTCTTAATAGATCCATTATGTTAATTTTACCAACATTTTCTTCATGTCAGAAATATTGGAACTGCAAGGGAAAATGTGGACTTAATCAATGGAATAATATAATTACATTTTAGATTGGATATTATTAAATTCCAGGCCAGACACTCACACAGATCAGTGTCTCAGGTGGGCTGTTGTGCTGTAAAGATGCAACCACCTGGAAATCCAGTCCCAAATACAGGCCGTTGTTGGATTTAAATTGTATCATTTTGATCAGCTGGGGGGTTGAGAAGTTAAGATTTTAACAGCCTTACTCATATTGAGAAGTAACTTACTTCCTGTGCAGCCTCACTGATTTAAAATAGAAAATTTGTATGCAGATTTGAGAGAGTAGGGTACCGTGTGAAATGATCTGCCTAAAAAATGTTACTTAATCGTGCGTATAAATGTATCCTGGATTGGGGCCTATCTTTGTAATCATAAATCTTTCTTTTTTTGCAGCATTCCAATTCATTCTAATAATAAGCTTCAATTATTCAGTGGACTTCAAATAAATTACTTGTCAACTACCAGTTCAATTAATTATAGAATGTATGCAGTGAACACTTTAGGTGTAATCATCCAGGTCTAATACATACTTAGAAGTATGTACTCCGCTTTCTAATAATTGTTAATTAAATAAAACATTTCATTCTACCTGATTTTTTTTTTAAGTCCTTGTTAACCCAAAACAATAGCATCATTACTTTGGCTCTGTCTCCAAATGGAACAAAATTTTGTTCACACAGCCTAGCTGGTGACTGCTTTCCATCTCTGCGCTCTATTTGAACTTGGTGTAATTTTTTTTTTACTACAGAAACTACTACCACTTTCTCAAAGGCACCTGAACATTTTCCTTTTGTTTTTTATTTTGGTTCCCACTGATACCCACAAATAAAGAGCAGCAAAAAGGTCCACGCTGGGGTTCTGGAATGATACTTGGTTAATGATTTACTTATGTGTGTGTTTATTTTTGTATATTTACATCATCTTGAGCTTCTGCAAGAACTGTTTTTAATACATTTTCTCATTTTTATGGTTACTTTTTCAAATAATATACCTCGTAGTGAAGTTATACTTAAGGAAGAACTTTGGTCGCAATCAAACATGCTTGAAGGACTATTCTTCAGAGGGCATTAACTGTAGAACAATGGAGCTTGTCACACTTCCAAGACATTCTCACATATAAGAAGATGCAGATGAAGGGTGCAAAGCCACATTCATTATTACTGAAATAAAATATACTGGTACTTTACTATCTTGAGCCATCTAAACAAACAGGAAGAGGTGGGTGGGGGGAGAGTAGCACAATTTGCATAACCCATGTTCCTTATTTTAGAACAACACTTTGATGCGTACATCTTCAGCTCCTAACACGTCAACAAGGGATGCAAGCACATAACACCCTCTGACATACCCCCAAATACTTCAAGAAATTCCTTGATCCGGGTAACTCTGCTTTTCATAAAGATTTGTTGCTAACAAATAGACTCATAACCCACACTCTCAGCAGAGTAACCACTTCCAATCAGCCCAGAGATGGATTACCTTGTGAAACCTGGCAAATTAACAATGAGTCCCATGCTGACTACTGGAGATAGCACATGCTCTGTCTTCACATTGCCACCAACTCTCCCACGTGAGCCAGCCACGAAGAACACAATACAGATCTGCTTTGATATCACTCCAGTAACTCCTTGTAACATACACCACCACTGAAAGAAATCCCCCGTGCGTCATCTCTTACACAATTGGGCTGCCTACCTGTATGTCAGGTGCACTACCTCACTGAAGAGTGGCCTTCCCCAGGAGAGCAGACTCTTGAAATGGGAGGGCAGATGCTCGGCTCTGGGGAATGCATGGATCGTGCCTGGACTAGCAGAGGGGAGCTCTGATGGCTTTATGAAGCTTGTGCCTCATATTGAACTAAGTGAACCAAATTCTAGGTTTTCTGTCATAGTCTGGACTTTGGTACTGTTCAAACAGGCAAACTTGCCAACGTAATACTTTCCCACATGAATACTTGGAGGATCTCACACTCAAACCTATGGCTAGTCTTGTGTCTACCCTTCCCCTTCAATCACATAAGAATAATAGGTCTCTCAGTAAAGCATGTCAGAAAATGGAACTCCCTTCTAGTCAAAACCCCTGTGTTTTCACCACACAAGCAAAAAAACCCCAAAACAGACCTCCACTATTCTTCTCACAGAGGAAATTCCAGACTAAAAGAGGCATACTGAGAGATCAAAACAGATTTCTCAGCTTCCTGGGTGCCCACCTGGAACAAACTTGCTCAGAGAAATTGTGGATGCCCCATCCCTGCAGGTGTTCAAGACCAAGTTGGATGGGACTTTGGGTGACCTAGCCTAGTGGAAGGTGTCCCTGACCATGGCATGGGGTTTGGAACTAGATGAACTTTAATGTCCTTTCTGATCCAAACTGTTCTACGATTCTATTAAATTTGTCACATTCATTGTTTTTCCTCACACTCGTGGCAGCCAAAGCAAAGAGCTGGGGAGCTCCAGCACCCACAGTTTCTTCTTCCCTCACAAGTGCCAGGTACCCTGGATAAGGGTGGAATTGAAGGAAGCTGTGAGATCAGAACAGAGGGCAGACAGAAAATAATAGCTTGTCTTCTCAATAGCAGAGCTTAATCATTTCTACAGAAAGGGCATTTCTTCCAGGATATCATTCTAATACAAAATTTCCTATCAGATAACCCTAACAGATGTCCTGAACTGGATTTTCCTGGCTGCTTTGTGTTAGCATGGGAGGGAACACATAGGAACATCTCCACAGTGCTCTGGGACAGAAAAGTTACAGGGGGTTAGGGATTATATTTTCAGAGTTGCAAAGAAGGATGTGGAGATCCAAGTCCCCCTGAAATCCATTGCCCTGTCTATCTTGTTCCAGTGATTATATCCCTGGAATTACAAGTATTCAAGCCTTCAGGCTTGAACATTTCCAGTAAATACCTGGAAAAACACCATCTGGGATTCTCCTTTTTGTCTCTCCTTTTCGTCTCTCCTTTTCTTGCTTTCACTGCACTCTGCAGATGTTCTCCTGTAGAAGAACCGCATCAGCAACCCAGCCTCAGTGCCTGCCTGACCTTCCCATCCCAAAAGTTAACACTCAGATGAGGATCCGTCTTTTCCCTTCTTTTCCGTTGTCGTGTTTGATATTTCTCAGTGACTCTTCCTAGATGGGCACAGCAGTCACATTCTGCTTTCAACTCTGCTCAATTCTTCACTAAGGAACGACTCTGTGAACCCTGCTGTTTTCTTTCCCGCCTCTGTCCGTCTCTGGCATTTTCCCACCATGCAGTGCCCTGCTTTCTTGCAGTTTGACTGAAGACCCAACTCAGGTATGCAGAAGACTTTGAAGAATATGCCTGAAAAATAACCATGGCTTAGATCAGGAGAAGCAAATGGATGAGACTGGGGGCTTCCTGATAGCTCAGTGCCGATGGACTCGTGCTTTGCCCTGCACTCTCCTAGCTGCCTGTCAGCAGTCTTCCAGCCATTTCCTGGAAAGCAAACACCTGATTGTGCTCCCACTTTGCTATGGCCATAAACAATGACAAACTTGCCTCCTCTGGCACTGCCGTGCTGAGCCTTGTCTGGACTCCATTGCAACCCCCCATGAAGAAAGCTCCATCCTGCCAAATTCTTTGTGCGGGGGTTGTAAATACCTGAAGCTATGTTTTGTATGAGCAAGGTGCCACAGAGGCTGGGTCTTCCCTACTATTGCTTCTGGCAGTCTCTTGCCAGTTCTCCATAACTCACTGTGGCAAGCTGGCATCTTACAGCATCTGAAAGCTGAAAATAGGAAAGGGCATTTGCAGGGTGGGGATACAACGTGTGCTTGGCTTTAAAAAGGATCACAAACTTAAGGCAGGGGAGAGCAAAAAGGCATACCACTATCACCATGGATATGTGACATTAAACAAACCACTTGTCATGATACACAGCTGACTACTTGCCAAATAGAACAGGATCTTCTTATTATTGTTTTGCCCTGCAAAACCTGCACAGACACAGGGAGGAAAAATCTCCAGAAAAGTACTGTCACTTTTCTGACCACCCCATACTGAAGGTCTTGGTTCAACAGTAATTCCCAGACATCCACCTACTCGAATGCATTTGAAGAACAAAAGGTGAAATTGGGGTGGGCACCCTACTTAACTGCTGCAGGAAAGAGCTGCAGGATGAAGTAACTTCCTTGAGGTAATGCTGACACTTGTAAACTTTCCTGTTCTCCCAGGGCTTTGGTTCCATCCCTGCTGTCCCTCACAGCTGGGGTGTCAGACAAGTATTTTTTTGGCATCTTTTATGTGACCTCCCGCTGCCACCTACCCATGTGGCTTTGTCAAGGATTGCACCAGCCACACAGGGAACTGTCCCTGTCCTTTCATCTGCCACACCTCACTGCACCCAGGAACGCATCTCTGCCTCTGTCCCAGGGGAACATGAGGTGCACCTAACCCTCATTTTGGTTTCATCTTCATAGTCCACTGTGGCCAGGTAAAGGCCCACCCAAAAGGGATCAAGAGGACAGCCATATGAAGCGTTCCATTTGCCCTCACCCATGCTTCCCCAGGGAGGACCCCAGCATTGCTGTATCCTTGGTGAGTGCCTGGAGGAGCAGAAACCACAGCTCAGCCTACATGATGGCCGCTTTGACCTCAAAAGAGGAGTTCCTTGTGTCTGGGAAGCGTGTGCTACCTACCATTGTCCCCTCGGTGTGCCTGTAGGCAGAAAAAAGTGGAGAAGGGGAGCAGAAAGATAGGTGAAGGCACTGTTGAAAACAGTCCACCACCCAGCACTTCCTTGCTGCAGGCCCCCTCCAGCCCCTCTGAACTTCCCTGCTGCTGCAGCGTGGGTGCCCTTCAGAGAGGAGCTGGTGGATCTGGAGCAAAAGGCAGGAGCGACAGTCTCGGGAGGGTTTGTGCACACATGGCACCACCGGGGTGGCGTTGCCAGACACGGAGGAGTGATGGGGGACGTGCATAGTCAGGGTCATTGCCTGTGCAAAGCATGTGCCCACCCGTGCTCCCAATGTTCTGTTTTTCTTTGCCATTCCAATAAAAACAATCATAAATAATGCTAATAAACCTCAGCAATCTGGCCAAGGGCAAGAGTGGGTGGGCACTCGCCCAGCACACTCTGGGTGGCTGTGGGGCAAACACGAGAGATG
>VWZY01011066.1:0-34122 GCA_013399075.1 Chloroceryle aenea
CAGACCCCAGCCTGCCCCAGGCAGCAGCCCTCCCCCCTGCTTTTCAGGGGAACATAATAAACAATTATTCCTTCCTACATATACTGGACAGCAGGTAGCTCTCCTGTCTGTCCACAACTTAATGCCTCATTTGATTTTATTTCTTTTAACCAACTACTTCTGTAGTTCCTACAGCCATTTGAAGGGGTGCACAGAACTACCCCTAAGAGTCTCTTCCCTTTTCTATTTTGTACAGCAGCTTCTGTCTGCTCAGCTCCTAATTCTCCAGAATCCTGTTTCCACATCATCCTTACAACGCAGTCCCACCAACATGACTCCTTATTGTGCTGGGAAGTAACAGAACTACTCCAGCTAGTGGTAAATTTATCAGCAGAGTCCGTGTTTGGTACAATAATCCTCGGCTGGTACACGTCCCTTGGGACACAGCTGTACAAATAACTAGCACTTCACGAGTAACAAAATGGATTAGAAAAAAAAATTAGCAAAATTATTTGTTAATTTTTCTCAAGTTACTACTTCAAATTACAAGAGAGACCAGCAACCCCCCAGAAGGGCCTCTCCACCCAAGCAATGCCTCTCAGCAGCGCTGCCAGGAGCGGTGTTTTACCAGTGAGCAGGCAAAGCAGAATTTGGATTAAACACTTTGAAACCAAGAGGCAGCAGCTGCTGCAGCCTGCGCTTTCTGGTGAGCGAGCGATCGCATTCCGCACGGGCAGAGCCGTCGTCAGGCGAGGCTAAGACAGGAACTGCAAAGGAGACAGCGAAAGGGAACTCACCGTTTGTCAGTCTATCAAAAAGAAAAATATCAAAATTCCAATTTCCAACCTTCTCCAGCATACACTGAAAGAAAACACAAAAGCTGTCATTTTTCCCTCAGCACGTGTCTACCTCGACGCAGCCCGGAGGAGAGTTTAAGATTTCAGAGACAGATTCTAGTACAAAAACCCGCCGTTAAAAGAATGATCACATGCGATAACTGGGAAACCTTTACAAACTAAAACAGTGAAGAAACCCCAAGAAGTGCCTTGATGGGAGTGGTTGGAGGTTTTCCCTTCGTTCTTCAGTCTATTTGTTAAAAGAGAGACTCCCGAGAGTGCCGAGGCTCGGCCCAGGGCAGGGTGAGAGGCTGGCTCTGTGCGCTGGCTTCCGCCGCTCCCAACTCCACAGTCAGCTGTAAATTCATCCTGCGTGGTCCTTTCCCTCCTTTCTCTCTTCCCCTCCTTGCTTATAGAGGAGAAACAGGATCTGGATGCTTCACTAGACACATGAGCCAAGGTTTTGAGATCTTTTTGAAGCAGCTGGCCTCTCCACCTCCCTGCCCAGCCCGCCCCAGGGGCAGTTCTCCAGCAACGGGGATGAACCAGAGCAGCGAGCAGCACAGTCCAGCAGCCACCACCTCTGCCTCCCTACCTCGGTCAGAAACACCTGTCCAGCACATTCCTCCCCTGCTCTCCCAGACTGGTGGAGCTGTTCCATGACCCACCTACAGTTGTAGCTTTTCTCCACCAGCCACTAAACTCCACTACCCGGAGAGCAGCATTAACAGGACCTTTTTGCTATTACAGGTACATTTTTGCATCCATGCGTTATCAGATTCTCCCCCCACTTGCCTGACTGATCAGCATTGATAACTTTTGTTTTATTTAAATACATTCTTCTTCTGCATCGAGATTATGATGCAGCCAAGAGGACAAAGCAGACTTTGGGATCTTGCATAAGCTGAGTAACCTTTGCCTGCTGGTTCCCCTTCAGCAGCATCCAGCCTCTGATATATTTTCCTTTCTTCAATTCTCCTCCACTCAGTGGAGTTATTAAAATTCCCTGAGCCTCTGGACACAAAGGAAACGATCCCAGTTAACGAGGGTGGTAAAGGAGCTTGTTGGAAGCCACGTAATTTTGGCTGGAGTTTATTGAGCTATATCCATACACACACAAATACACAGCTGAATAAAACATGCTTGTAATCCGTACTTGGCTGCAATCTCAACATCAGATATAGAACAGCAAGCATTAAAAAAACAACAAAACATACTTTTAAAAAAAATAAAAATCAAGCAACCAACCTTTGCTTGTCCATTATAATCATCATCTAAAATGTTTGAAGAATTTGGAACAGTGATACCACGGAAAAAACGGGAAGATCTCAGGTATCGCTGGAAACTAAGCAACCTCCTCACATTTCTCGCAGACACAGACACCTCGATTTCAGAATTTGCTACAAAAAACAAGAAAATAAAACACTCTCTCTAAAAAACCTTTACCAAAACGAGGAGCATTCAGGGAGGTTTGGTACAAAGGTGACACGGGGGTTTTTGTGTTATCAACAGTTTCAGCCACCGGTGCAGAGCCTTTTACCAATGGCAAGTACAGAGCTGTGGCTCAGAAAAGAGAGTTTTCTCTGCGAGCATCCTGTGAAGAAAAACAGATATTTAAATTGCAGCTGAAACATCTTTGAGGAGCTCTGGTATTGAAAGGACAGGGAGATTGAGGAAATTGTGTAGAACCACACAAAGTGCAAACAGCTTGTTCTGGGAACCTGCTCTTGTGCACACACCTCAGTCCACGTCCCTCGCCGCTCGCCAGCGAGAGGATGGGGAACTGTGTGGCTACCCCAGCTGCAGGTAAGTTTTGAGCACGTCCAAGGAACTCTGACACAGGTTTTAAAGCTCAGAAACTCTCATAACTTCACTGGCAAAGTTTTAAATGCACTCGAGTGAATTTGGTGCTTTTGCGGAGAATTACGCTCAGAACTCCTCTGCCAAACAAGTACCACGAGAGCTTTCCCAGAGCAATTCCCTTTCCCAGTACGGTGGAAACACTACTGAGAATTGTTCTAGCCAGACTGGAAAGACTCATCCAAATATTGTATTTTACTCCTACTCAGTTACTGCTTTATTGCAATGGCTGATGCTCGCTTCTGGTCAGCTCCACGCGACAGGCTGAAGGTGTTTCAGGAACAGCTCTGTATAACCCAGTCAATACCCCCAGTATTCCCTCATTCTGCACACCTGACTTTACTGAAAAGAGAAGGAAAACCAAGAAACAAGGCATCGAGCCAGGAGTCCGTGCAAACCTGCTCTCTTCCAAGATGTGGATCCTCTAAACCAACACGAGCCCAAGCCTGCAGCACAGACAGCTCACCCCTCCAAGCAGGAGGTGTACTGGAAATGGTGTGCTAAGCAGCTACAGTCTTTGTTCTTAGAGCAGTCCAGAGTGTTGCACATGGGAAGGTGTGGCCTCATTAACAACCTCAGTTAAAACCTCAGTGATGCCTAGTGAAAGCAGTTTAATTCTCCACAGGATAAATCTTCACCCATACAAAGTCTCCCTGCAGAAGTTCCAATTCTTTCAGACCTGTGCATCAACTCACCACGAGGTTAATTACCAAGCTCTGCTAAGAAAAGGCCTCTGAGCAGAGCTGCCAGCTCCAGGAACACCCAACATCTGTGACACGCAGCAGCGTTTCCCATCAACGGGCTGAGCTGACCGAGATTCAACTGCCAAACCTGGCACATCCTTCCCCAAAACACTTCATCGAGATGCTGAAGCCCTCACCCTTCTCAAAGGGCTAACGCCGAGAACTTCGAGACCTCCTTCTCCAGGTCATCGTGCTGAAGGCCAAGGGCACGGCCCCGGAGACACTGGTACCTACAGACACCAGCCATGGGGTCGGCTGCACTACAGCTGCTAAAGGCTGCTGGGGAGCAACCAGCACCCACAGAGCAGGCGCATAGATCCTGCCAGCCTGTGTTACCTACCACGGTTATTAACGTGGGTGAGGGTCTGAGCGCTGCCAGCCTGCACATCCCTCTCTCTTGAGTACTGGAGAGCCAAGGGCTGGATGCAGTACTCAAGGAGTTGCCTCCCTAGGGCAGAGGGGCAGGGTGACTGCTGGCTGCACCCCTAGTACAGCCCAGGACACCACTGGCCTTTGCCACGGGGTATGTGGCTGCTTCATGATCAGTTTGGTGCCCACCAGGGCACCCAGGTCTTCCTCTGCCAAGCCATTCCCCAGCTGGTCATCCCCCAGCCTGTGCTGGTGCCCGAGGCTGCTCCACCCCAGGGGCAGGGCTCTGCCCTTCCCTTGGAACCACTACTGATTCCACCAGTTGGTAATAACAACTTGACAAAGCATCTTATCTTTCAGACCTGCAATGAGATTAACTCCCAAGTGAGAAGAGAGATTTTAAGCCCTGCCAGCCCTCTGCAGTTCCAGAACATCTAATTCAAGAGGACTACACCAACCCAAAAAGTAAATTACTCTCTCTTTAACAGCTGAAGATTTGCCACAGGACAATTCAGAACAAGTGAGTCAGATGTGGAGGCTTGACAGGTAATTAATTTAAGAAGAGAAACTGAAAAAGAAAATAGCTATCTTTCAAGAGGGGGGGAGAGAGGTTCCTCAGCTGCAGAACACTGATAGCACCCGTGCTGGCAGTTCCCTTTTCCTCACAGATAAATTACTATGAAGGAAACAAAACCCAAGCCCTTTCTGGCTCTGGCAGACCAGCAAAGACAAGTTCACAGGAAGGACTGGTAAACCAAGTGACTGAGTTGTGCAATGGAAACTTGGTATTTCCCTCCTGGCACAAGCAGACGGCTCCTTCCCCTTGTGTTCATGGTAACAGGAGCACAGCAGCCCACCCTGAGCCACCAAGGAGCTCTCACAAAGCAAGGCTCAGTGATGGATTTATAATGGCAGTTTGTTGGAGAAAAGGCCCGTTGCAAACACACCCCTCCTCCTGGCCCAGCGTCCTCCGGGATGGGAGGAAGGCAAAGTCAGGATGCTGGGCACGTTCAGAGGGATGCTCCGAGTGCCCTCCAGGAGAGGAGCCAGAAGAATGAACCTGCAGCCCCCGTGCCTGGTCTGTGACCCCCTGCCCTTCTTAACTCTTCATGCCCTATAGAGTTAGAATATCACCCCAACTACTTTCCACTTCCAAGTTCATTCATTATTAAAATGATTATTATATAATATTATTCTGGTCTCTGAGCATGTGAGCTGAGATGGTGCTATAATAAAATATCCCTCCCTCTACAATAAAGACAGAAGAGGAGTAATTCTGCTTACTAACATCAGTTATTTTGCTAATGTTATGTATATACAGCAAGAAAATAAAATAATTCAAGTTGTCTTCACACAACAGATTTCATCTGTATTCCAAGACACTTATTTTAATCTCTCTTCCCACTCCCAATCTTTTAAGTGTGGTGCTCTTCACGAAACCTAAAATAATAATTTTATCACATTTCATGGGGATATTAAATATTTATTTTTCTCATGCTGAAATAAAACACTAAAATAAGCCAAGTGCCGATCACTCTCAAACTCACAATGCACTGAGATGTTTATTCTTGGAAATTGTCCATCTTTTGTAAAGTTAGGACAGAGAACGGGGGGAAGAGTGACAACTTGGATACAGTTTGGTTTAGTTTTTTATTAATAGAAACCTTTCGATCCTAGCAAAATGCTTCAACTTGCTTTTCATGCAAAGAAAAACTCAAAGGCTCTGATCAGGTCCTGCTCCAAACAAGGCTGCCCAGTGTAAGGACTGTGCCTCCACCTCTTCCCTGCTACAGCCCAAAAGGTGAAGAGAAAATTTAATCACATTTTGCTACCAACAGAAAGTGCTCCACTGAGGAGCTTGGCTTTCACTGCCCCTGACAGAAAAATGACTTCTTAGAAGTATCTGAGGTGGTTCTCTCCCATGTTTGAATGGGAAACCTGAAGCTGGACATGTGCAGGTCCAGCAGAGAAGGTTTTTTCCTTAAAAATTCAAGGAAATATCTTGTTTTCATGGAATCTGTCCCTTTTCCCCGTATTAAACCCAGCAGCAGTTATTTTGACATAGCAGCTGTGATCACCAAACCTGACCCAATAACTCCAGCAAATATAAACCTGAATGACTTTCTCCCAAACGTTTAACAGGCCGATTAGAACCGCATCTGCAAGGCCCCCAGGGGACAGAGGATTTTCTGTTTCTGAACACTTTGAAAGCATCCTCTGGCACCTCACACCACCAGAGGGACCCATAAGCATTCCCATTCCACATCCACTCCCATCACACCCTAAGAAATGCGTTATTTTAGGTCTGTGCACAGCTCAAAACCCAGGATGTCTCCTGAGTGGAATCAGAACAATGTGTGAAGGCTGAAGACAAACTCCAGTAGTCCCACAGCTCTAATAAAGACCCCAGCAGTTTTCAACAGCTCCTCCCTGACACAGGGAAGCACCAGAGAGAACTCTCTCCCTGGAGGAGCTCCCAGGCTGACGTTACCAGGAAAGTAGAGAGCCACAGGACAAACTTTACTTTGACAACACTTGTTGAAGTTGCAAGTGAAAATGTTATGGAACAGAAGTGATTATTGAGGAAAAAAACAAAACCAAACCCAGAACAAAACCCCAAAACAACCACCACACAAACCACCAAAAACACCCGGTAGCTTCCTGAAAAATAAAGCAAAGCATTTAAAATTCAGTTCTCTTCAAACCTACCAATAAAATAAGAGAGTTAAGAGGCTATTAATAAAGCAATGGAAAAAGAGAACTGGTCAGCAGATTATTAGCTGGACTTCCTGAAAGACATTCAGCTTCTTCACAAAACATCTCTGACAGGAAAAGGAAAACAACACCGAACAACACAAGTTGGCCAAGCAAAATACAAGGTGGCAATAAAGCTCCAACACCATAATGACATCCAGCATGTACATCACCTGCACACTGGGAAGCAGCGACACCGTGAGCTATTCAGAACCACAGAGTAAAGCTGGTGGAGAGGAGAAGCAAGTTAGAGGGAAACTTCAGAGACACCATGAAGGAAGCGTATCCATGTGCTGCTGCTGTTCAGCTGGGGTGGGGGAAGAGCCAACCCTCAGATGGGTTCATCTGCTTCAGCTGCAGACCAGCCCTTTTCCAGGGCAGTCTTTGCCCCAGGCTGGCTCCTCTCATAGGCTGTCTGCTGGGTGAATGTTTTCAGCCATGGAGCTCTGGGGCAAAAACCCTTCTGGAGCTACTGGGGCAGAGCAGGGAAAATATCCTAAAAATAAGGTCAGGGCTGATGCCCATAAACTCCCTCTACCTGCCGTGTGATAGGGTGGCACTAAAGCTCCTGTCCTTAAAACAACTCAGCAAGCACTGATCAGGAGTCAATTAGCACTGCAGAGAAAAACAGTTTACGGATTGTTTTAAAATATATGTCTGTAAATTGACAGCTGACCTAGGGAGAGGGCGAGAGATAGGGCTGCATTCCTTACTGCCTTAGAACGAAGCTCCACAACACAGCAGGACTCAAAGAGCAAACTCTGCAACAGGCCAGAGTCCTGAAGTGCAAAAAAAATGAAACCAAAATCCGCCTGTAATATGGCGAGTCTGGAAACTGCCCCAGCAGCTGGCTCCAGGGGGAACTTACAGCCAAAGAATTTTTTGGGCCTCCTAGCAACATTCTTTGCTGTCATCAGACACCACAGTTGATGTTGCTCAAAGTTGGTGCCTGCGCCTGAACAAGTAGGGACAAGAAGAAAGGGTGTGAAAATCCTTTTCCTGATTAGTCATGGTCTGCCTGATGCACAGTCATCCGGACGGCAAGAAACAGCGTGATGAGTTCCCCTGCAAATCCAGTTCACTTGACAGCAGCACCACCATCACACGGGGCTGCCTTTTAACAGGCAGCTCTTTGAATACTTCTGTTGGTGCTTTCCCAGATCAGCATGAAATGTCACATAGACACACACAGAGACAGCGTGATGGAATTCCCAAATCACATGTTACTGCTACAGAGGGGGGGGTATTTCACTCGGTAAAATTACCAGGACTTGAGACAGAAATCTTATCTGCTTTATGGAGAAAGTCAGTATAGCATACTCTTCAAACTTTGTTTTCTCACCTATTTGTATCGTACTAACTTTTGAATGGGACTACGAGTTGGAGTAGTGATCTCCTTTTCAAGAGAGTAACTTCAGTTACCATCAGGATATTAATTGGACCAGTTTCTGCCACTCGTTTCCATTACTAAGGTAATTACAACCACACTTCTTACCATAAGTGTTCCTAAATCGCTCTGCTGCCATCGGGACAGCTGGAGTTGTGCCCACACAATGTTGGGACAGAGGTTATGGCACTTGGTACATTAGTGGGGTTGGCAGGATTTAATGGAGACCAATCTCCTGCGCTTGTGCTGCGTTCTGCCCTGGCAGTTACTGAGGCTTTTACACTAGAACAACCACGGACACACTGCTTTAACTAAATAGAGATGGACAGAAGAAAGTGAAATTGTTAAAAAAAATATTCTTAACACTTATGAGGGGGAAAAAAAGATTCCTAAAACACAATAAAAAAAAAATAATCTTGTTGCTTTCTTATAAAACACTTCAGTCTTTATTTAAGATTTCTCCGTGACCAAAAAAATTTAAGTCCTAGCTAAATGTCTGAGTAGTGCTAGCTGATTATGATGAGGTCAAGAACATCGACATCTCCTGTCACCCTCTTCCAACACCGTCCCGGGCCAGGCCCTTCTGCTGCTTCCTAGAAGCAGGGAAGTGCTCCTCTCCCCTGACCACGTCTGCCACGGAAGAACTCGGCACACACATCGGAAGCGGCACGCACCACAGTCTTCATTCCCAAGGGACTCAGGTCTACATTCAAGGAGTTTGTAACTTTAAAAACAAGAATTCAGCACTGAGGCTTTTCCTCTCCTATCTTTGGTAACGAAGTAGCAACAAAGATTTTCCTAAGTAGTATAAAAAAAAGAGTGGTGTGGCTACGTAAGCTGCTAACTTTAGTTTTAGAGGCTCAGGAGTTAAAATTAATGGAAGCCTTTGTTTACTTGTCATTTATCTGCTTTTAAATACTTACAGTGAAAAATACGGAAATCAATGTATGGATGAGAACCTCTTCTCTCTGTTTCAAATCCTGCCCGACTTCTTACTCGCACATCTCCTAGAAACAGGGTCGAGAGTGAAATAAAAGTGTGGAAGAGTGGCAGAGATAAAATGCAAATGAACACAGCCTGGAGGGGGAAAGATTCATGTACTTAATGGAGGAGGGTTATTCAAACAAGAGGCCTACTTCAATGCTTTTTGGTTTAAAGGTGAAATTCAAAACAAAGTTTGAAGACTTGGTCCACATGCAATCGCATGCTTTCTTGTCAAATCTCTCCTGCCTAAGCATACGTTGCCAGAAGCAGGTGATAAGCATTCAGATGAAACTGGGAACAGCTTGCTACACCAGTATGGTCAAAATGCACCTTAATATGACAGGAAACAAGAACACTGAAAGTTGATTTGTTCCTGGGCAACACACATAAAACGATCACATTCTGGAGAATACAAAAAAAGATTTGGTTTCTAGAAATGGCAGCTTTCAGCCAGTAAGCTAGTTACAATATGGGGTTATATTACACACGAGAGTATTTCCCACTAGCATTTACTTACTTGTGCTCAGCTGTTTGAATATTACACAAGAGCCTAGTAAAATACCAAAACTCAGTGTTAAAATTTTATCAAACTATTTTGCACTGCAGTTAGCTTCAGCCTGAACCCTTCAGCATGCCAGTTGATTTCCACACACCCGTTTTACCACCTGGAAGCTGACCAGGATTCTTTTGTGAGGTATATAAGCACTTCACCTGGATTAAAATCTTTTGGCAATTGCAAATTTGGGCAAACCTTTGAGCATCAAATGCAACAGTGTTTCCCTCCTCAAATCCTAACAAAAAAGTGAAATTTAAGATGTGAAAAACCTTCTCATTTCTAATAACAAAAACCCTTCAGTGGAGCATTCTCCTCGCCTCACACAGCGACTCGCACACGAACCAACACAAGTGACACAGGGAACTAGGACTCATTTTGTGGGAGCAAAATAAAAACACAGCTATTTAATTTCCAGCAATTGTTAACTTCAAGAATGTTTTTTCCCCTTTTCTTCTCCAGCCTACTAGTTTGTAATGTCAACAAAGGCAATTTGTTAGAAAACAGTGAGGATACCAACTAAAAGTTTAGCAAGACACTTCCAGTCCTGCACAGGTATTCCTCTCCAGATAGGTATCTACAAACACCAACCTATCTCCAGGCACACCTCACGTGGATGTTACCTCCTAAGGCACACTGGAAGGACCATGGAAAGCTACGGAAGCCCAGGGCTCCCCAAATAAAGTTTAGCCCTGGGAAGAAACATACCAAATACACGTGGGTTTCAGTTATTAGCCCTTTGGGTGGTCTGAAACTGGAAACCCTAGCAGAGCTGCAGGAAAGTAACCCAATTTCTACCTGTGGATATTGTTTTTCAGACCACTGACAATGTTACTTCTAAAGGCTCCCAGAGTTCATCTGAGCAGAGGGCAAGAGGCTTGTCCTGTCCCAGGCAATACAGAGGCAGCAAGCTGTAGAACTCTTCTGCTGGGCAAAAGCAGCTGGTGAATTTACAAAATAAACTGATAAAAAGGGAAAAGGGAGGAAGATTTGTAAAAGAGGTGAATGCAGCAGTAGCAGTGTTTGAGAACATCAGTGTCCATGGAGGAAAATGCAACTTTGGTTACCTTTCACCTGTACATACCAATCATAGCTACAGTTCTGTTACGGAGTTAAAAGAAAAATAAAAGGGTTTTAGTTTTTTAAACTAATTTTTTACAGAATAGGTGATATAACCTTTGTGAATTTATTTTTCAAGGAAGTCTTAACTTTCAGAAGTGACCAACCACAACGTGCATTAGCAAAGAGCTGCAGTGAGTGTACAGCTAGGTTCTGGTGAACAGTTTACTTGTTCAATGTGTCAGGAATTCTGAAAAACACCTGAAGGCTAACATGGAATTCTGCAAACAACACAAGTTCAAACAAGTTCACCTGATAAATTATATCCTAAAGTTCCTCTCTGCTTTTTCCTTTTTTATTTCCCCGGAGCAGGTCTAACAGCACAGCTGGAGCACAGTGCCCCTGCCACCCCTGAGGTGCCCACAACGTGGTGGATTTTCAGGAGGGAAGCAGGAACTGTGGACAAGTGAAATGCAGAAGTGTGACTGACTACGTGGCTTTTACCAGGAATTACTGAAACATCTGCTTACAGAAAGGCTGAGCCCCAAGCAGCAATGATAACCTGCAGAGGCACATGGCAAACCAGGGAAAGGGCAGCTAGAGTCAGTCTGAGGTAAAATGAGGGTATTTACTTGCATACATATGGAATGAGAAATTCCCAGCAAAGCAAGCAGAGTATGTTCATTAAGTAGCTGTTAAACAGAATTCTCCCTCCTTGATCGTGGCAGAAGCAGGGGGCCTTTTGTTAAGAAAGGTGATCTCGGCAATAGATGGATTTTCTTGGAATGCATTTGGATTTATTCTGGGGAAAGAGATGACTTCTGCAGGACCAGAATTCATCCCAGAAAACAGCAGAGATGTCTGTTGGGCCAAAGCGAAAGCAGAGGAGCTGTCTCTTATCACTGGCCAGAATTCCTGCATTTTTCAGGGTTTCAGACAATAAATGTGCTTGGACAATGGGTGGAGTGGAATCTGAAGACACCGTGCATCCAGCTGACCCTTCTGTGCACGTAGAAGTGTCAAGAGGAGAAGCATCACCCTGGCTGCACGTGATGAAATGATGTGCTGCTAGCACGGGGAAACTAAACCCTCCTGCCCATGTAGAGTCAGTCCCCTAAGATCCAGACGAGCTGGACCAGAGCTCTGCTTTCCCTGGCCAGTTCTGCAAAGATCAGCAGACCCCAAATGCACCCACACAACGTAGCATGCCCACAGGAAATCCTGCACAGGCTTTTGAAACCCCAAGCCTCCCAATGACACAGAATTTGATTTCAAGGAAGAGACATGTTTATCATCACATGCTACCTAGGCTTCAGATTTGAGATTACTCCTGCCAGACGAAAGGACTGTTACATAAATCCTTCAAGCAGCAACAGAATTCCAGCCTCACAGCCAATCATGAGTATGGGAGCTGAAAGAAAATTACAATTCAACACCTAAACCAAGAGAACTTAGGAAGAGTTTCATTTAGGCCTTTTAAACATAAAAAATAAAAACCAAAACAGTTACAAAATCTTTTGAACCCATCAGATGACACCATTTGCTCATAGGTAAATATCCTACGAGGGGCAGAAGGGGCAGCAAGCTGACAGTTCTTATCTGAACTGTCCCCTCTTTAGCCACTTCAGCCACTCTGAAAAGACTCCTGCATTTCCTTAAGGGAACACATTCCAGCCCAGCATCTTGGTGACACTGGAATTCCAGGAACAATTTTTTTTTCATCTGAGAGCTTCTATTAAAAAAAAAAAGTGAAGCCTTCCTTTCAAAACCTGATTTGGAGCACAAAGGTGACAAGACACCTATGGCCAAGTATCTCAGTAGGGTTTTTCCAGAGTAGTTCGACATGACCAGGATTTTTTAATTTTTTTTTTTAATTTATTTTTAAGACAAAAGCCCTGGAGGCAGAAACTCAATTGGAGACTGAATAAATAGGGGAAGAAGGAATTTAAGAGGGAGGTCCACAGCCCCAGCTGAAAAGCAGAAAGGAATCAGGGCTGTAACAAAACTTACCTCGAGACAGATCATTTGGTTCCTGCCCCTCTCAGACTCCTGCTCACACAGAGGACAGCTCTGATCCTCACGGGGCAGCTGAAGTGCCACAGCTGCCAGCCCTGCACGTTAGGGTTACACAGCACACACTGCCCTACCCGAACAGCCAGCGTGGCACAGGAACAATGCAGCAGCTGCTTGGGGAGCTCAGGCCTTCTGGAGCAGGGGCAGAAACCTCCGAGAGCAGGGAGGAGGACAGCTGGGAGCAGAAATTACCACGGCCACCTCAAGGGAAACCACCCCAGCCAGAGCCACGCAGTTGGGAAGAGCAGGATTTCCAGAAAGAATTACTAGCTTCACAGATTAAAGTTCCTATTCATTTGTTGGAGAAACAGATGACAGGTCAGCTGAATATGCCAGAATTAAAGCCCCAGGAACACAGCATCACCACGGCCGGAGGAGAGCGTGCGCTGGCAGCACGCAGCCCCTCGCCTCTGCTGCTGAAGTGGCCGAGCCCTCGGGAGGTTCAAATGCTCCAGTCGTGGGTGAGAGGTGCAGCTCAATGGCACAGCAGTCAGTGCCCCACTCCTCCTACCCCATGCACAGCAGCAAGACTTGCAGGCAGTATAAAACAACCAGAAACAGAAACCAGAAAAGCAAAGAGGAAGAAAAAAGGGAAGAAAAAAAAAATATCAAGGAAGTCTCAAGATTACAGAGAAGCACTTACAGATAATGTGGAGAACTCCTCACAGGCGCTGGGAGAAAGGGCTGACTGAGGTGATGCAGATATTTTAGCCCCTCCAAGGTCTTAGGAGAAAAATTCTACAATGCTGCATCTGTATCTATATTTTAAAATAGTAAATAAGCCACCTGGGAGTGGCTTCGGGGGTATTTTGGGAAGGGGTATGACAGATGAGTCAGAGTCCATGCTGTTTGTTTATATCGAGGCTGACGAAGACAGTTAAGAGTTAGTGGCTTATTTTGTGCACCCCTAAAATTTGATCTTTTAAATTGAACCTGGGAACACTGTCACCAACAGGAATCTCTGCTCACGTGCTGCAAACTAATTTCCATTGGAACAGCCTGAAAACACTGGAGGAGGCAACCTATGGCCAGCACAACTCAGCAGAGGGAGGTATCCTAGATATTCCTGGCTTTGTATTTTTGGTCTGCTAAAATGAACACCTCACTGAGGTACCTTCAGTCAGTAGCTAGGGCCTGTCTGGAATGATAACCTACCGAGTAAAAGGTAAAGACCTCTCAAGCCTGGGTCTGACTTACAGCTTGGGCTGCTGAAGTGTATGAGGATAAATGAAACCCAACAAACTACCCCCTCACAACACTGCCTGGGAAATGCAGTACTCCACATTTCTTGCAAGTAATTCTAATTGAAGCCATTCATTCTTGAATCTACTCTGACATGAACGTGTCTCCATACCCCTGTGTCCAACTGTTCAGCTTTCAAGCTGGTCTGCTTTGCAGTCCATTCACAAACACAGGGGTAACAGGTCTGGGAACAGCTGTTAACTCCTACAGGATCGGGTACGGAGCATCGGGAAGAACAAAGCCACCACCAGCAAGGGAGAAACCCTTTAAAAGCCTCACTGCCTCCGAGTAGCTACTGTCCCTGACCTGCCCCAAGTGCCAGCAAGTTACACCATCCACAGCACTGCAGAATTCATTCCAGTGAGAGAACAAGTGAAAATTTAATTTCCTCAGCATCCCATTCTGAAGATGTTCCAGCTCTGCCTAGGAGACGAGTTGAAGGAGGATTTCCACACGGATGAGACTCTCCCAAGGCTCAGGGGTCTACCAAAGTCATGCTTTGCTTTCCTCTAGATCTGCTTGGGCTTTACCACCACCCCTCCCGCAGAAATGATGGGCCTAACTACTTCATGGGACAGCTTAACTTCCAAAGGAACAAAAGAAATCAGATTATTCTCCCCAGGAATTATAATTTTCTTAGAAGCTGAGTTTCTATCCCTAGCAGATTAACTTTAAAAAGATACTTAACAGTACCTTTAAATCAAACATATCTGTGCAATTCTTAAATAAATTAATACACAGTTATCCTGTTGTGGACTTAAAAGTACTCAATCTGTAGAATTTTGAAGCAGGAAAAAAAAAGTATTTCCTAATTACAGAACAAAATCAATTTTGTTTTCTAAAATGTATCACAAAATCAAGGCAATAAAACTATTTACTTTCTTACGCCTAGAGCAGAAAAATCACTTCATGAATTCTAGTGCTCATCCTGCAAAAAGGATGATTGAAAATGCAGAAGTTATTTTAACTTTGAAAAATAAAATACACTTATTTACAGCAGCAGCAACAACCCAGCAGCTTCTCAAGAAACATTCCGAAGCCAGAACCTTCTGGCCTCCTCCTCTTAACGAATTTCACAAAGTAATTACATTCTCTTATCAAAACCCCTTCAGCTGACAGTCAGTGCTACCTATTAACAACTTCAAACTGAAATCCAAAATAGCTGGAAAACAAAAATGGGAAGATGCTCAGTGCAAAAGGGACTTCTGCATCCATAGGCACAGGCAGGCTCTGGCTGCAGACTCCTACACACATGTCTACACGCGCAGAGCTCGCGGCTTGCTGCGGACAGCCACTGGAACTCCTGGGGACTTCAACACCTACAATAAACAACTGAACTGAAAAGACTCGGGGCATAAAAAGACAGGCTCTGGCTGACTCTGTTGGAGCCAGTTAAGAATCCATAATCACTAGCTGTTGATGCTCCTCGAGCCGTGCGAGACATCGCGCAGCATTCCCAGTCCATTTCCACACGGAATCATAGCTCAAGATGGCTTCAATTAAGTGGCAGAATGTTGGAGGGAAACAGATTTGGAGGCTATACACAGTCCCTCTGCCATCTGCCCCACCGGCAGCCTCCAGACGAGGGGTGGGAAGCGCAGAATGTGGCAGCCAGAGCTTTGCATCATTCTCCTCTGAAGGGGTGAGCTCAGCTCCTCCCGCCCCACACCCAGGGGCTCTCCAGACACCTGCCCCTCCCAATTCTCTTCTTTCAGCCCTTATCTAGCAGCAACTGGATATGGGGTGAAGCAACTAGATAGCTACTCTGGACACATCCTTCAGTAAGGTGACTAAACTGCCGCGTGTCCTTTCCCGTTTCAAGCAATCTCCTAGGGTTAGGAAGAGAAGTATTGTTTAAAATCACATCGTTATTTTCAGAACACCTCGAGCAATTCATAGCCTTGGCACTGAAGTTTTTAAAGGCTTGTGTAACCCTCACACGAATGTCCTCCAAGCTACAGCTTTACCCAGCAGGGTACCACGTGAAGGTGATAAATTCCATCACGGAAAAAAAAAAAGTAAAATCAATCATGAGTCACTTGGAAAAGTTAACTTCTACCAAACATGTGAGGTTAATTAAAAGAACTTTTTTTTTTCTTTTAATATAGAACTAAAACATCTGATACAATGGTTAACTTGGGGAGGGAATAAATAAATAAAAGGTAAAGAAAAATAAAGAAAAAGGTGGAAACTAAAAACCCAGGTCAGCATAAAAGTATCAACACTCTTCTAAAGAATCTAACCAGCATATTATCCAGGAGAAAGGGAATGATAAGCTTAAGAATTAAACACTCAAATATATATAAAAAATATTTGAAACCCAATCACAAACCCTAGAACTTTGCAATACAGAAACTGGAGCACTTACCTAGCATACGAATGTACAGCGCAGTCTGATCAGAGCTGTCATAGGAAATTGCTCCACGTCTCTGCCAAAAAAAAGAAGTATATTTTATGCATGTTAGAACTGAATCCTTTTTAAACTGAAATGAAAATAACATTTCAATTGCCCACGTCCAGCTGAACTCTCAAAGTTAATTCTGGAAATGTGAACGTGCACCTCTCAAGTGCAGTGTGTATTCTGATCTCAGTTTAGGTGTGAGAAAGGACAGGAGAGGGTAGTGAAGAGATTATGAAAACCAGGACCAGAGTGGGGAGAAAATATCTCCCCTAAATTTCTTTCCAGATGCTCCTCAGTCATTCCTCACAATAAAAAGACAATGCACACACACACAGAGAGACACAGAACAAGATAAAGCAGACAAAAACCAAAACCAAGCCAAACATGCTCCTCGTGTTTGAATGAGCTCAGAGAAAGGGTAAAGATGAATACCCTCTATGAGCATGATGTGCACAACTGATGTGCCAAGACTCCAAACCCAGAAGTTACACTTGTTTTGGTATTTTTCATATTTAAAGCAGAAAGGAAACGTTACACTTGAAGCCAGAGAGAGTTTTCAAAGGTAAGCTTGATGCTGAACGACAGAAATGGCCAAAGGTCTGGCTCCAAACAGGGTTCCATTACAGTGGCTGTTGTAAGGACTACAAGGAGAACCTCCCTGTACAGCACCTTTATATTCTCTTAGGTTTTGTTCTGTATTTCCTTGGGAGATCATAAACCACAGAAATGATCCTTCCCTCGAGATATATCCGAGAGCATTGCTCACAGCAGCGTGCCTGGCCCCATGGGAAAGGCAGCAATAGAGCTCCTCGGCCAGAAAGGGAGGGGGGTTGCCACCAACTGCTTCAAACTTCCCCTAGACCTTGCCTTTGATTTTCAGTAAATCTCAGCTGAATATATTTTCAGTAGCCTGGAACATTGCACATCACTGACGAGGCACAATCAGTGATGTAATTTAGTGCTAAGTTGCAGTTTGCACCTGTCTGTCACAGATTTCTGACACGTCCAGTGCAGTTCTGTAATCTAATACAGGAGAAAGCCAAGCACACACACAGCCAGAAGAACCCTGCCCCACTGGAGCATTAGGATCCAAGAAGGAAAACAATATGTAAAAAATTACTGAAAGATAAAACCCTCTGGCACGTTGATTCTAAAATATTCTTGCTCTCTAAACTATTCTTTGCTAGATAAAGTGGTACAGCCATCTATGGTATCAACCCCAGAATGCATGCTTTAGAACATAAACCAGCTGCTTACACAGGCAAGTGAATCTGTTCTGCAAGGCCTCCGAAAGATCTTTGAACTATCAAATCCTTTTAAAATTACTTTTCAGGGTTTGGTTTCCTAAGTGGAGAAGAGTCAGTATCTTGCTGGCCATCTGAACTGGGCGGGCTGGTTTGCTCCGGCCGTGAAGCCAGGGCTCAGAAGGATGACTAGGAAGGGTTGTTTACACTGGATTTCCACATTGAAAACCTCACCTTAAATTTCAGTTTCGTATTAGATTGTCATTTATTCTTCCAAAGGGAAATACAGGAAGAAAGGCTTCCATTTCTCCTCTCTTTTGTCACATCTGTATGGAGAGTGAATGGAAGTTCAAACTCCACTGGAAGATCCACTAATCCCTTCAGAACAGCACCCATACAAGGACTCCACAAAACCAGACAACGGGTGTATCTACCAGAAGGCAGATTTAAGTCAGATCTTTCTGAGAAAAGCAGATCTTTTCTCCAGAGTATAGGAAGTTAGGAAAGGGCAGGCAGCGGGAACGACGTGCCAGAATGGCCCAGGGACAGCTTCAAAGGGCGGCCGCTCCAGTGATGCTGGGGAGGGCAGCGTACGCCTGGAACCCTTGGAAACAGAGCACCTGCTGCTGTTTGTGCCAAACAGAAACGTTTCCAGCCATGTATCAGTTTTATCCCAAGGACCTCCCAGTCTAGTTGAGAGCCCAGCACCAGCAGTACTGCCGGGCACTTCTCTTTGGCAAGCGAAACGACTGCTGGTCTCATTCTGCAACAGCAGAACGTGGCAGAGCTGCTGGCTTTGAAAGTCTGCACTTCCCCTCCGAAAAACCCATCTCTGCTGCCTGACAGAGGACAGAGTACACAACCCTCACACAACCCTCACTCTCCAACTCGCTCGGTTACTCGGAAGCTGGGAAAGAAAAGCCCGAGGGCAGCAGCACAGCCCGTCGGGTGTTTTTACCTCCTTGGCTTTTCTGCCCCAGTTATTTGACCAACAATCAGAGAATTGTTTTCAGAAAGAGAAACTGAGAACAAGTTTGCAGAAGTTGTTCTATCCTGGCAACCGCAACTTACCGGTGTTGCTGCCTCAAATATACACACTTGGAAACTACTTAAGATTCCAAGACAGTTTTTCAGGTGAAGTCCCTAGAATGACATCTTAATTAGACCAGATTTCTCCAACTATTACTGGATTTCAAAAGCCAGAGTGTCATTTATCATACTACTTAGAATTACTTCAAGTAATTTAAAGTTCCATGCTAATGCAAGCTCCACAGATTTCCACAAGGCATCACCAAGTTTTTATTCACTAAAGCACTGGAAAATATTCCTTTAAAGCACTTAAACAGCTGCTGAACACAGGCAAGCACTGAAAAACAGCCCTACTACTATTTTCTGAGTATTTCACTGCAGTTCAAAGCAGCAGTTTGAAGGCTGCTCAGAGCAGTGCTGAGAAGACACAGTTCATGTCAGGAAGGAATACCACTCGGCAGTACAAATAAGACATTCACACCCCCCTCAAATACGGGCATGGGGCAATTTCAGTATTTTCTTCCATAGAAGGCTATTTCACAACTGACTCCCCAGAACTGATGGCAATTGTTTATAAACCTAGCTATTGTCTGAATAATAGTTATCAACGCTGGTGGGACATCTAGCAAGCATCTGTAAGCCATGTTCTCTGTACACCTCCGATGTGCATCAGGTGCCATGGTAAGATTTACCCAAAGCTCTATCAACAGAGAGCTTCAGGGTTTAACAAATACAACCCAAAAGCTTGACAACTGACCAGGACAGAAAGAGACAAAACCCAGCATTAAGTGATTGACTTAAGTGTGGGCAGAAACACACAGGGTATCCCCTTGAGAAACTAAGTCACAACGGCAGGAGGACCCCAAAGCAACAGCCAGCCAGGGTGATCGGATGAACACGCACACCAAAATCATTATTTACAACAAACAGCACATCTGAAAACACAGCCACAAGCATAAAACCCTCTCCTGTTCAACCTGTAGTTTCTGGTTTTCCCACCTTAACGGGATCTTTGACCGAACCTTAGGCAGGGGTTTTGTGCCCAGTTTCACAAGCCCAGCACTTTGACAGCAGGAACCATCTATCTAGAAACACACGGACTCTGATTTTTGTTTTTCTGTTTCCCTCATTCACCCCAATCCCTCAATTCACCCCTCTCTTTTACAACACTGCATTTAAATGTATTCCTCCTTGCGGAATGAATTTCAGGTCAGGTCGTGAGCTATGCTGAGAAGGACCCGTTCTCATCTGCAGGCTCCAATCCCACCTCTATTTACTAGCACAATATACACTATGGGGATAGGTACATTCCTTAGAAAGCGACAGCAGGAGCTTCTAATTTTGGCTAATATCAGCAGACATTTCTCAACTCAAATGGAAAGGCTACAAAGTGAAGTAGCCAATATTTCACCTAAGCAAACAAAACTGATATTTCCACTCCCCTAACCCTGCAATCAACAATACAGAAAGGATATCCTGTCCAGGAAGCAAAATACACTAATTTGTATTATTCTCGCTGTGTTTAAAGTAGTTTTTCCTTTTTTCCCCAAAGCCTTTAAAGCTCTACCAAACTGACAGCCCGCTGGGACAGGAGGAGAGCAGAGCCCTGCCATTCAGGAGCCGTGCCGGGTCCTTTCCCCGTCTCCTCGCTGGCACTGCTACAAACACACTCTTCCCACTTCAAGGCAGGCAAAATCCAAGGCTATGAAATCGTGTAGGAACACTTCAGAAAGGCAATCTTAACTGATGAATGATGTGTGTCCAAAACAGATTAACTTAAAAAAAATAATTAAGTACTTGGGAAGCTCTTAATGACTTGTTTTCTCTCGGGCTACTGACAACCCCAGTTAGTCAAACCAGGTTAATAAACCGGCCTACCTTAGAAGTAACCCATTTGATGAGGCTCAGAGCTAAACACCAGATCAATGCAATTCCCATCGGATCGCCCCGGAGACGCGAGGCATAATCTCCTCCCCGCCGGTGCTGGAAGCCCTGTGTGCCTTGGGGAGCCCCGGAGAAGGCAGCAGGCGGGGGCTGCGGGCACCCAGCAGCTGCTGTCACCTGACAGCCCAGCAATGTGCTCTGCCCAGTACGTCCCACTGCCAGCTCCTCACAGAGCCTTCCCAGCTGAGGACAGGGCACAGCGTCAGAACTTTATGGAGTCTTATGGAAATGCTAAAGGAAATGGGGAAAAAACCCCAAACCAACCATTCTGTGCTGTTACAACATGGTTTAATAGGCTATAGGGTCAAACCCAGCACTGGAGCACTCGGGACACTGCCCTGCCTGCCAAGGCTGTGGAGAGCCTGTTTCCAGCAGAGTTCACCACAGCTGATATTCACAAGCTCCTTTTATCTCTGCCACCTAGAGAACTGCTATGAACCCAGCTTCAAAACACAGCTCCAGGTTGCTTTCCTAGCGACTTTCTTTCCTTAACATTATTCACAGCAAGGAATGCCCTGCCTGGATGCAATCACTGAAAGGATCCCCGTTCTCTAACCTCTTCTTTTGTCCACTAAACACCGAGCCACCCCTCACACTGCCTTTCTAGCCACACACATGCCTCAACTGGAATGTGTCTTTGATTTATTGCTCTGAGAGTTGACTTGCCTACAATCCCCTCACCCCCCATCACTTGCCAGGGCTGGAAAGCAGACAAAGTTCCACGAAGAGTGCTGATGATGCAACCGAGTGGTCCAGTGTGCTTGAGAGTCATTTTCAGTTTTTGCCATTTGAAGCTGACAAAATTGTTTCATTTCAGAAATACAAAGAAGTCTCAAACAGTTTTGGGGGAAAAAATAAATAGCTGGGGTGGGGAGAAAGAGTGTGGGATATTGAGGAGTTCAAAAGGATGAAGCTGAATAATAGAAAGGAAAATTATAGAAAGATTCTGCTTTTGATATAATTATTTATTGCACGAGGATCATACTGCAGATTCCAATATGTGCACATAACACAGAAGTTAGCACAGATCACCACTGGAGGAGCTTTGGCACTGAAAAATAAATCCATTTCCTCCTATCCCCAGGAAAAGGGGACACGTGCCACAGTGGTGTCTCCTGAATGAAGATGACTCAGTAACTGGGAGAGGGCTCTGTTATTTCGAGATGGGATTCCTAATGCTGGTGCTGGTTTTTAAGCTATCATCACAGTCTCAGCACCAGCTGTGGCTCTGACAGCACCATTCCCTTCTGCTCTGAAAGCCACTCAGATCAAAACCACAGCAAGAACATTCAGACTGGACCTTTAGGTACCTCAGTTAGTACAGCAGCACTTGGAGAGGTCTGTCAAGTTCCACCCAAAACACAAGCTGTCACAGAGGTGGATTTAAACACACTGCCATCTCCAAACCCTCCACAAGGTTGAGGCAGCACCAGTCTGGTGTTACTTTAAACCAGTCAAACCCACAACAAATGACATCAGGCTGTAGCTGCATCAGCCATTTGGCTGGCACCCCTGGTCTTACACCTGCATTACATGAAGCCCAGGAGGGGATTTTTTTCAGGCCACATTCACTCAAACTTCCTGAACCAGACCCTACCGCAGGGGGTTCAAAACTCTGGGACCTACTGAAACCAGCCCTGGGGAAGAGCAGAGTGCAACTGGTGCACACAGGGAGTGAGTGGAAGGGCTTCCTTGCTTTTGAAAGGAGCCTGGTTAGCATGGACCAAAACTGCTCTGCAAAAAGCAAAAGGGCAAGATAAGCAGGGACAGTGAGGAGATTGGCTTAAAGAGGGAACTCTCCACTGAGAGAAACTCGAACACAAATAGCCTTACGCTCTTTGAAAGGTCAAGCACTGCTCTGCCACCATCATTTGCAATCCCTGATCAGTCTTCTCTGTTTTCCTGTCTCAAAACACACAAAGATGTGCCTGGAGTGGGTGGATGGTCTTACCCTGGTGGACAAAGCAAGAGTTGCTTCCACCGGTATCAGAAGCACAACACTGTTTGAAAGCACAGAGTAAGCACCCTTTCCTCTTCTGGCTTCTAACAGTAAGCAGGTTAATGAGCCTCCCCTTACTGAAAGGTTTTCTCCAAACTATTGTCTCACACGTAAGTCTGATAGCAGAACACAGAAATAGAACCACCTGCCTCTGTTAGCACCACTACAGCATTAGCTGTTTACGGCTTGGAAGCACAAAGACTGTTTCAGAAACAGGATTCCAAATTTGAGGACAAAAGACAACCAAAAAGAGCACTGGCTTTCATTAAAAAGAGAAAACAAAACAAAGCAAAACAAATCTAAACCAAAAAAAAGCTAAAGGCCTTCTTTTGGGGACAGTATTTCGTTGAATAACCACATTCACAAATCTAAGGTGAAGGCAAAATAAATGATGTTTAACAAATATACGAAAGAAATTATTCAAGCTCATTAGCAAGTACAGTAAGCCCTCAGGTACAAGACTACATAAAAATTACCAGTAAATTCCCTCTGTGATAACATCCCATTTGTTACACTCCCTGAGCTCTGGGGTGCAGTGACACGTGGGCTGTGGACATCGCCATCAGCCTCAGCTTCACCTTGAGGTGAAGGAGCACACCAGAAAGAACACCCACCACACAGCACAGTTTCAGCTTTCACAAATGATGGAAGCTCCTAAAGCCGTTCCATTGTCTGTTTTCTTTTTTCCTTCCTGCTCTTTAGCAGATCCTTTGTTGGCCTCTCTACAGTTCATTTTCTCAGTGCATGCAGGTGTGGGTTGGGTAAGGCAAGAGCTCCAGTGTCACCCAGGGAAATACAGCAGGCAAGGCACTACCTGGTTCCCTGGCCTTGCCATCCACTCAAGTGTACAAATGCAACCACTGCCTCTTACCACTTCCAAACACCCCAAAGCCTTCAATATAAACCCCGTGTTACACAGCACTGTGGATGCATCTATGCAAGGCACATTTTGATACTATTTTTGCCTTTGCTGAGTAAACCTTCCTGTGCAATTCCCTTTAAAGACATTATTTTTCATTACCCATACAGCAGAAAGCACCAGGGGTATTGCAACAGTCATTACAGAGATTCCAGTAAGGAATTTGCTAGAGATACTGGTTTGCTCTCATTGTAAAACTGGCATCCCATGGGACCAGCTCAAAGCAGCTGCCCATTAATGGGCCATGGCAATCTGCAAGGACCCAGTTATTTCCATACACACTCCCAGAGTCCTGCAAGGCTCCACATGGAAACCTGCTATTTCCCATTCCTCTGTTCTCCGAGGTACCAGATACAGCCTCCCAGTTTTACTGGTGTATTTCTAAATACCCATCTGTTCCAATCCTTTCCTCTCTTTTTTTTTAAATACATTTCAGCAGTCCTGAAAAGTGACTCAGTGCTGCTTTACAAACCCCAGCAACTTCTGTATCTGCAGAAGTGGCTCTAGAGGTTCCCTGCAAAAGAACCAAAACCATTCCAGTCACACCTCCAGGAAGTCAAGTGATGAAGCTACAGCACTGCATTTCAGACACTGCTGGGTGTCCTGTGGGGCTGCCCTTCAAACGCAGCAGGGCTTCACCCCTCTCCATCTCCAGGTGAGTTTTCATGCAGAAGCTTGAGGCCCATCGCTCATCAGCTTTCCAGACTGAGCTGATTTCACACCCTGCCCAGAAAGGAGATCTCTGCAGTCTCCTTTGCCCTGCAAAGAAGGCCCCTCCAGAGCAGTGGCTTGGGGCACACACTCCTGATGGCACAGCACTGGTCATCGGCTGCCTTAACCCTACTGCCATTAGCAGCACGTAGGGACAGCAGAGGAACGAGCCCATCATTTACCAATTCATCAGCAGGTAGTGAGCAACAACCACAGCAATAGGAAGAGTTCCTTCGTGCTCTTCTCCCTCATTATCTACCACGTGTGATCTCTCTCCAGCAGCCTTCTCTAACAAAGAATAATTAATTGGTAGTCTGTGAGAAATATTCTTGTGACAAACATGGGTAGCCCAACACAACCACAAACCACTGTGCTCAAGAAAAAGAGGAAAACACATCATTATTTTTATGGATACTGAGAATAGATCTTCAGCATTTCACAACAGATACACACTGACCAACTGTTACAAATGCTGCTTCTGCTTGTGTCTTAATTTAAAATGTTATCTAAGCATTAGACTTTCCATTCAGCTCCTTGTTTAAAACAGTTGCCATGTTAGCCTGTTGCAGAGAGGTCCAAGATTCTAGCTATTCCAGCTGCTTATTAATAAAGCTACATGTCAGCTGGTAAGCAACAAGCAAAGATGAAAAACTCACAGCAGTTCTATAATTCTTCATTAATTATCTACAGAAAACACAAAGGATGCAAGAAGTCTGCCCTCGAAAGTCGAGCTTTTCTCCATGGGACAAAAGCTTGTCCAACAACTTTTATTCTTAGCTGAGCAGTACTAGCTCACCTCTGCTGCTTCACGGGCCCTAGAGCTTCTCTCTCATTCTGGCACGCAAGGGAATCAGAGATTAGAGGGTTGAATTAAAGAGTAATGGGTAAGTGATGGGTAACTTCCCAAAGCTGAGGACTCACCTCCTTCTAAACCTAAGAAACCTCTGCCTGCCTGGCTCTCCACTAGCAAGTTTTCCCTACTCCTTTTAGCACAGCTAAAAGATCCTCTTAACCCCTTCATACACACTTAATTCACTTTCTAGGACTTAAAGAGCAGTTTACCAAAACAATTAACTACATTTATTGAGACTCCCCAGGCAACAGAGCTGCCATTTATTATAAGCAGGTATTTATGCAAGGATTGAGGCATCATTTTCACATTTTATTAAGAAAATAGGAAGAGTTCCCACAGAAAAACCACATTTCAGCATTTCCCTAGGCACACAGGCACATGCTCAAAAAATTACTGCCTTTTTACTGTTCAGCATATAAAATCATCCTTGTTTCTGGTTCTTTGCTAGACATCACATTAAAATATTACTCTGTCAAAAAGAGATTAACTTTCAGGCAGAAAGCTGGAAGTTTCACGTTAATGAATTAAGCAGAGATGGCAAGAGAACATCCGAAATACATCAAGCTTAGCTTTTATTTTCCTACCCTGGGATCACTTCCATTAAATAACTGAAGGGCGCTGAAACTGGTTTCACTGCCTGCGGCCACAGTCACAAATCAGTGTAGCATTTTATCCATAATACAATGGCAATGCAAACGAAGAGGGGAATTAACTTCAGGAGTCATCACAGGGTTTATAAGGGCTCAAGAGATCCAAGGAAAGATCATACTGCCCAGGCCCAAGCATGTCACGGAAAAGCAAAGCACAAAACAAAGCAGCGGGTTAGGAGAAGTTACCTTGACCAGCTACACTCAGCTTCTTTCACCTCAAAAATCGAACCTTCCAACATTAGCAGAGCTACAGTTTCTGCCCCAACACTCCTGGCACAGCAAATTCACCTGCAGACCGGTCTGTGCTCAACACTTCTCTCAGACTTTGCCTAGGGACTGTACCCAAAAGTGCTTGGAGCCTTCCAAGCGTTTTCCCAAGAACTAATTAAACCTGCACCCCTTAAGGTTCAGCTGCCCAATTCCAGCTGAACTACTTAACCTTGGGCTGGCTCCAAGGAGCTGGAGAGCTGCAAACCCCAGCCCTCCAAAGACCACCGCTCGCCAGCGGCCGTTCCATCGCCTCCCCTCCCGTTCCCACCTGCCCTGTATCACTGCCACCCCCCCACCTCTGCACTCACTGAGCTGCCCATACAACCCTGTCTTCCATCCCTCCAGATTCTCCTTCTCTGACCTGGAGCAGATGCAAATTGCTTACAGGGAATGCTTTAAAAGCTTGCTAATGAAGTTTAACAAAGGTATTTTGATGCAAAACTGGCACCTTGCAGACACTGGCCCATTTGTAAAACACGTCGCTCCTGCCTGCCACGGATCCTCGGTGCCAGCGATCCATGCAGCCCAGGGCTTCTCATCAAAACCCTCATTTACTGATTTCAGCATCTCGCCCACTATAGCTAAAGCTGACCCAGTAACAGAGAGAGCTTTTCAGTAGTGTTGTGGCTTCTGTCTGCAGGTGTTAAACTGAAAAAGACTGTGTTTGAGACTGAAATACACTGAAAGGCTTCAGCCTTCAGTTACAGACGTCAGCATAAGGTATTTTTTCCTGGATACAGAGAAAGAGGTTTTCTTGGTTTGTTTTTTTTAATACGTCAGTACTAAGAAAGGAGCTGACAAAGGAACAGAAGAATTACAAGCTCAAAACTAATATAAAAAAATCCCCAGGCAAAAAAAAAAATCCATATGATTGCAAGCCCCTATTAGGGGCAGCATGGAAGGAGGTATGGAAACAAGCACACACAAAGTGTTCTATTAATAGAGTAATACTTTATACATATATACACACACACACTTCACAGCTGACACATTGACACAGAAAAAATAAAGGTGGACAGCTAGCAGAAAAGAGCTCAGGGACTTCTTCTCTACCTAATATCCTTCTACAGCCTTCCCAAAAATACAACAGCCTTCTACAGACTTCTCATTACTCAGCCCAAGTGTGCATTGTATGGCATTTATGAGATTTCAAGACCTCCTACAATTAAAAGCCACTTTTCAAGCCATTTTCCTTGCAGGGATTTCACAGCAGCACAGCTTTCAATTTCATTTTCCATTTTGGAAGGTAACGGTGTTACTTTCATTGTCAAGCTTGAACATTAACCAGAAATTGAATTTAAGAATCTAGCATGAAAAAGTTATTTCAATAGGAATTAAAAGATTTACATTCGTAAAATTCAGCTCCATTTCCATTTTCCTTAGTTTTCCTGCAGGGATGCTGAAAAAAAGCCATACAATGATGATATTGTTACTTAAAGAAGCAAGAACTGTAGCAGTACCAACAAGAATGTTTATCTCTGAAGCTCCTTGCCACCCACTGGACACCTGTCAGTCTTGGCACTGGCCTTTATGTGCCCATGTAAAGAAGATTTTGCATGGCATAGCCCTCTCCTGACCAAATTAGGCTAGCCTCATCTGCATTGACATCAGTGCCTATAATTTTGGAATCTCATCGACAGAAATAGCTTTATCACAGGGCCCAGCATACAAATTAAGCATCTGTATAGGGCAGGCTGAACTTGGGGAAGTGATGAAAAGCTGTAGTGGAAAAATCTTTGCATAGGCTTTGAAGCTCTGGCTAATTAAGGCACCAGTTAGCGACTTCGGGGGAGTTTATGACTCGAAGGCTTGGGTTTGATCCGCTTGCAGTGCTCTGTCTGCACACAGGTTGGGGTTCAGACTGAGAACCCCGAGCGCTAGCTGAGCTTAGGACAGCTGCAAGCATTTGGTATTTCGGGTACATAGAAACCACACCAATTTTTATTGCCAGACCCCGGGTTTGTGGTGTCACTGATCACCCCACTGCTCCGTGAGAAGCCATTTCAGCTTGCTGCAGGATTACCCCAGTACTACATTTGTGCTGTCTCTGCAGGCCAAACTAAGAATACCAAGACACAATTAATTTCATTAACTTTACATGATTTCAGCAGCAAGGGGAAAGTCCAATATATTGGATCAGAATTTCATTGTGAACGCAGCAATCTAATTTTATGGATGGATTTTTGGAAAGAAGCAGAATGGCAAAACAATTAAACTACATAAGGAAACTCCAAAATGCATTTGGAAAATGAGGGATGAGAAACAGGAGTAACTTGCACGACTGTAGCATAATCCCAGGCTCCCGAAGGCTCCTCAGAGCTGGGGATTGACAGATCTGAGGTGCCCAGCGCTGCTCGCCCCGTTCTCCGGGGGAAGGAGGAGCTGCTGTCAGTCACTCCTCCAAACACGATGGAAGGCAGACACCAGCCTCGGTATAATTAAAGCCTTTCTCACCTTACGCAGGAATTTTAAGACTTCAGGTGATAGAGATGATGAGCATATAGAACTGAAGATCAGAACAAAAGAATAACAGAAAGCACTGAAGATTCTTTCCTTTAAACCAGCTGCTGAATATGGATGTCACTGCTGCCAAAGGGAGCAGGGGAAGTGCAGAGCCTACCCCAGAGACTTACTAGAAAAAAAACAAAAAAAAAACAGAAAGAAACACAACCCCAGCCTGCAGTGCAAGACAGCTGGTTTGGGGGGAACATGGGGAGCCAACCTGGGACCTACAGAGCAGAGCCTGCCTTCCCACGCTGTCCCCCATCACATTAACCCCACCTCCTCTTCACTGTTTCCTACACAAAATTACGAGTTGGTCCTTGTGCCTCTCACCAAAACTTTCCACATGTAATCAAAGAACTCACCCTACTGGTGCCTCTTCTGCATCGTATCCCACCAGGTAACAGTGCAGGGGAACAGGGAAGGAAAGGCACCATGTACTGGGGCTGACCCATCGGGTCTTTCACTCACTTTCCAAACCCAAGAGCAAAAACTTTCAAATCCTGAAAATAACAGCACTGAATCCTGATTGGCAGCACTGAATTTTTATTCTGCTTTGAGTGAGAGGCGTATTTCTATTAAGTAGTTTCTTTCTCTTCCAAGAAATTTTCAGACATGTCCTTCTAGACAAATGACACAGGCACTTTGGAAAACATCCCCACCTCACAAAAGAAATCATCTAAAGAAGGAAGGAAAAAGCGCAGTGCTGCAGCTTAACTAACTCCTAGTAACACACACACTTTTCTTGGGTTTATTTTTTTCCTCAGTAGACCAAGAGTATGATTCCATGCTGGTTTTCCACAGAGCTCCCAAGTCAATTTACGCAGACAGGTTGCTGCTCCCATAATGAAGTCATAATTCTTTACTGGAAAAGTGAAAGATCTGAAATGGCAAAAGGCTTCACTGTATTGCCAAGTGCTCAAACTCCAAGGGCGGAATACATTTTCTCAGTGGCTTCTCCAAAGTACTCACCAAAAATACCAGAGCACTTCACAAGTTCTCATCCTCACAACCCCAGCCCAGCACGGAGAGATCAGAGCCCACACATCAGTCCTTCCGGGCACCCAGTTTAAGACTCCTAGAGCTGTACTCTTCCATTTCTGTAACCCCATTAGAGCCCCCCAGCCTGGGACTTCTCCTCTGCTGGGAGTGAGGGGATGAAGAAGGCAGGAAAGGCAAATTGTGCTGGAAATTCTCAGATCAAGTGCTCAACAAACGAGGGGAGCACAACCATGATCTAGAAGAGCTTGATTTACACGTCTGCCCTCATGAGCAGTCACAAGATGGAAGCCTGAGAAATCCCCTTTCTCCAGAGAGCCATTCCACTGCCAGCAGCGCCCGGATCCTCCCTCCTGCAGCCAGCACACAGGGAACAGCTGGAACAGTCTCACAAGGAGAGCAGGGACATTTTGTGCAATACAGGAGGCAGAGATCCCCTGGAAAACACTGATGAAATTCAAGGCTCCCGAGGCATGGATGTAGGGTGTAACCCAGATTGCACAGACACCCCAAATGCACATTTCCTCCATGGAATTACACCCATAAGGGAAGAAAGCTGTTAGGTCACAGTTTCTTGGTTTCTTTTTTAAGATATAAACTACATACATAACTTATGTTCTAACAATAGAAAACAACTGAAAAGTCTCTTTTAAAAATAACAAATTGAAAATGTATCCCAAGCAAGAGAGCAATAAATCTTCACACCCGGCATAGGAACTGTATTTGGAAACAAATACACGAATACAAAGTGAGCATCCTCACCCAGAGAGTGCCACTTCTTCTGCACGGAGCAGCACAGGGCAAGAAGACTCTGGTAGTTATGTACACAGACTCATTTTTATCCTTCTTGCCCCAGATACTTGTACCTTTCCCTGAACAACTGAACTTGCTGTGCTGGATTGGCTGCTTCTACTGTCTACAAACCCAAAAGTTCAATAAAAAAGTTTAAAATCCCTGGGTTTAGAACTTCACAGTGCCCCTAAGTTGCTTTCTCTAGGCAAGTTAGCTCAGCACACAATGCCTGCAAGAGCTGTAGGGGGTTCCAGGCTCAGGACGAGGTGTGGACAGGGGTTTGGCACGATGCAATCTGTCTGTAGTGAGGATGATAAACCCAATAAACACCTGCACTGAAAGCACCTCTGCTGGGCTTGAGACTAAAAATAGGTGAGAAAGCTCAGCCTCGGGACAGCTTCACATTTTTCTTTGTCTCTTAAAGAAAAAAATGAAGGGCAAAGGTCTGAACAAGTTTTTGATGCATAAGGGTAATTCTCAAGGAACCATATTTGGGTTTGTTTTTTTTGCCTGTGTTACATTACCTATTTGATAGGGGTTGGTTTACTCGGTTTCAACTTCAATAGGTTTCACTTCCTACCTTTTCCTTGCACTAGAAAAAGTACAACCAACCTAGAAATTTCTGCAGAACATCCATGACAAACATTCAACAGTGCCACTTAGCTGCTCTTACCTTTTTTAGCTTTCCTGCTGCAGTGAAGCCTTTTTAATGAGGTCTGCAAACTGCTCAGGAGACCTGGCAGTAAGAGAGTTCATTAACCAAGAGTTCAGAGGAGGGGGGGCTGGGGAAACCCACCTCAGGCTTGTAACCAGGAGCAAGATCTGCCAACACTTTGCAAAGTCAGAGGAGGAACCCAGCTCTCTGCCCGAGCCGGGAGAAAGGCAGCAGCTGAATTCCTGACTCCACAAGTGTCACAGCATGTGCACCCTAAGAAAGGGGAGGACAAAATTTGTGGGCTTTTTACTGCCATTCATGCCAATTAACTGACTGCAGGTAGGAGCTGAGCCTCATCACCACCAGATGTATCCAGAAGAAAACTTGGGCTCCACTTGACAGCTCCCACAAACAGGGAACCCAAATTGAAGCCAGGCATATTTCTGCTTCCCTCAACAAGCAGCAAACAGAAGATTCCCCCCTCCCCAGCCTGACAGTTTCCATTCTGGCACACAAATGCCACAGCACATCCATGAACTGCACCAGTCTGGACAAAGGAACCTCTCCAATTTCCCTCCACCTATCAATCTGGACTGGCAGAGCTGGAAATCCTCCAGCAAAGCAGCACGTTCTGGGCACTGAGATCCGCTGAGCTGTGGCCCTCTGGAAGAGCCTGGCTGAGGTTGGGAGTAGGGGAACAGCCCCCAGTACGCCCCGGATCTCTGCATGTCAAAGCCTGCTACACGTGTGCAGAAGGCTCCTTGGATTCCTGCTTTCTCCAACAGAATGCTGAGGTGACTCATTTCCTTGATGTGTTCCCTGCATCCTTTCAGAGGAGGTGAGAGACCCTTTGTGGTTTCATTTTCTTTCCCTTTTAAACTGCAGGTGTGGACTCCACCAGAGCAAATCAGGATCATACCAGTGGCATCCCTTGACATTAACACAGCCCTGCAAATGATCACTTGGCATAGCTGGTCCACACTCCTGAATAAATTACTCTGGGGGAAAGGGAGGGAATCTGGATTTCCAGAGTAACATTTCTTTGTACCTGAGTCAAAACTGACAAACCAGCTACCAAAAAGTACCCAGCACTTGAGCATCCTCAGGTGAGGAGAGAAGAAATGGATATCTAGAAACAATGCATGATGTCAAGCATTCAACAGACTCGCATCTTAAGCTTTCCAAGTAGCTGAGAACTACCATGTAATACACCTAACATGGCCTGTCAGTTCTGCAAACATTATCAGTGAAGTAGCAGGCTGAAATGAAAGGGTAATTCACTGCATATAAAGATACTTCAATAAAATTGGTAAAGCCATCCTCAGGATCCTGGTAAAACCAACTGCAGGATCTTGATTTAGGTGCCTTCAAAATCCACAAAACTCTCCTCAGCAAAGCTAACTACTACAGAAGTCCTGAGAACTGGAGATCTTACAAGTTACTGTAAACATGCAATCTTTAAATGAAAGCTGAGAAAAGGAGCAGCTGAATAAAAACTGAGATCATTCTCTTAACTGTAATGTCCTCTACAAACATGAATAAAAGCCTGGGAACAAAAGACCTTGTTTGTTCCAATAGCTGCCACTGTGATGCTTCACCTCCTGCACTGGAATGGAAGCAACAAGGTACAAAAATAATTTTTATGTGCCATGATGCACAGGATACTTTTAAAATCTAATTAATTAAACCACTATTATCTGCAAATTATAGTGAATGTACCATACCTTGTGTAACAATTAACTTTTAAGGAAAGAATTTAATCAGCTTATGTGAATTTGGAAAGTCTGAGATAGTAAAAAAGTATCCAAGTTGCAACTGGAGTGGTTTACATCTGTCAGTACAGCTACACCTCCTGTCAGCCTTCCACACAGAGCCCTGCACAAGGCAGGTAGCACTACCCACAGAAATCAGATACTTGGCTTTTCCAAACAAACAAACAAACAAAAAAACAACCTACAAAGCCCCCTCCAAAGGAAAAAAAAAAAAGACAACAAAAAACCAACAAACCAAAACAGCAGCCTAGAAGAGCCCGAAGAAAACATTTATTTTTCACTTAATCTGCATCCCTTGAACCCAGTTTGCAGGAAGAGACCCCACACTGAAACATTCCGCAGGTTCCCGGAGGGAACTTAATCACCAACTTCAGCTTTCACCCTTCCTGCTCAGCTTCTCACGACAGCACCTTCTCCCTGTCTCCACAGCCCTGCCAACACACGAGGTACCACACACTCTGAAGTGACTGACACCGTTTCCAAAGACAAATCACCCACACAGCCGGACAGAGCTGATCAAGAAGCTCCAGCACAGCTTCATCTGAATGTGTGGGAAGACCCGACCCTGGTGCCAACACATTTCTGTAATGTGGTCCCTGCAGATGTTCCAACGCTTCCAGCTGTCAGCTGGCTCTGGAGATACACATCACAAAGCAGGCAGGCAGCTTACAGAACAACCCTCCAGGTGGTGGTGTGTGGATTTTAACATGGCAAGACATCTTGAGAAACACGCTGGGATATCCACCTTACAGAACAGAAAGGTTTCAAAACCTCAATGACACATTCCACCATGGGCTAATTAGAATTAATTTGTGCCCCGTGGCCTCTCAAGCTGCTCTCAGAACACTAAAAAACTCCTTGATTGTCTTCCAGAAGGCATCCTTTTGATTGCAGGACAATGTAAAGCAGCAAACCTGGAAATGTTTCATTCTAAAGCTTGTCCAGCCACACATAACAGTTTTAAATGCCCACTTTTAGAGGACAAGCCTGAAGCATCCATAGCTCTTAAATACAGGAGCTCCTACAGGAACACAGGATAGGATGTTAATTCCTTTGCCTGCATAGAAGGTGCTTTTTTTTGCCAGCCCAGTTTGTTCATGCACTGAAACCTAACTCTGACTTAGTTCAGTTTGTTATGGTTCTAATTAACCCTCATTAGTAGCCTCCTTGTTCGTTCTCTGGGTATCATTGCTCTGGTGCTTTTACCAAACCCTTTCCAAGCGCTAACCTGTGGAGTAAGGACAAAAGCACATTTCACAGTCTCCCTTTATTTCAGTCCTATACTCTCAGCTGATTGAAATCTATGTTCAGAAGACTCGGAGCAGTCAAAGGAAGAACAGGGTTCTATAAAACCCTACAGAAACTAGAAACTGTAACCACACTCACCACCTGAATGCTCAGTAGAACCAGGCTCATTTCCAAAACCAGGCTTCTCTCTTCCTCTGCGTCCTTCCTTTTTCAAGTTAAGTCACCTCTCTTGCCCAATTACTGAGCACTTCAACAAGCATTAAAGGGGTTGGAAGGGACATTAAAGATCATCTAG
>VWZY01011066.1:34183-46618 GCA_013399075.1 Chloroceryle aenea
GAACCAGGGTTTTGCCACCCTCACAGTGAAGAGCTGCTTCCTAATATCTAATCTAAATCTGCCCTCTTTCAGTTGCAAGCCGTTACCCCTCATCCTCTCACTACATGCCCTTGTAAAAAGTCCCAGCTTTTCTGTAAGCTCCCAGTAAGGCTGCAACAAGGTGTCCCCAGAGCCTTCTCTTGACCAGACTCAACATCCCCAACTCCCTCAGCCTGGCCACACAGCAGAAGGTTCCATCCCTTGGATCATCTCTGTGGTCTCCTCTGGACCTGTCCCAACCAATACAGGTATCTGCTGAGCATCCCAGAGCTGGACCCAGCACTGCAGAGGGGTGTCTCACCAGAGCAGAGAAGAGGGGGAAAATCTCCTCCCTCAGCCATGCTCCAAAAGATCCTGTCCCTCCACAGCTACAGCACAAGTTCTTACACCTACTGTTGCACCATGTGCCCACCCAAAGTCAGCCTGCAATCCAGAGGCAGGGCTGCTGAACTACGTGCTAGGCACAGGTCAGTGCAGCCCCTTCATCAGAGCTGCGTGCAGGCAGCAGCCCTGGATCTGCTGGAATTATCAGGGAAAGCAGCAACACAGGGGACCCAAACTGGCAGCACAGATAATGATACCACTGACCAGACGGACATGAAGCAGTTCACATCCTTGTGAGGCCTCAAGAGAGCCTTAAAAGACCCCTCCAACAAAGGGGTCTGAGCTGTCTCTGCTCTGGCAGTGCTGGAGGCCACTGCATGGTTTCAGCACGGGTGAGAAAACTGATGGAGAGACACTGAGGAAGCGATTGAGAAGCAAGCTCAATGTTGGAAACCGTAACTCAGCAACTATTGCCTCACTGGAGGCTTCTCCGAATCGTGTAGGCACTGCCACACGCTCTGCAGCACGATCTCCTCCTCATCCCCTGCAGAGAACCAGTGGCCCAGCCCACAGCAGTGAAGAACATCACTTCATGCGCAGCGGGGGTGAGAGCACACGCTGCTCCGTGCCACCGCACACGAGCCGGGGTGTCCATGGAAGCCCCAGAAAGCCACAGCTTTCTCCTCCTGCCCGGAGCTGCTTCCTGCTTTTTCCCAAAGAAATGAAATCAGGGGAACCCACGAAAGGCAGAGATCTGCCTAAAACCTTATTCCATGTCACTGTAATAAATAATCCGTATTTTCACAATAGATTTATTTCCTTTATTTATCAAACTCATTTTCATTGGCACTTCTGGAGCAAAGCGAAGCGAAAAGCAGGACCCTGTAAAGATCACTGAAACTTTCACCAGGGGTTTGAGAGGCTGTATCTGAGCCTGGGCCACCAGGCAGGAACATGGAGAAAGCAATGGCATTAACCAGGTGGAAAAGGTGAGAAAACACAACAGATTAAACAGATGGGGAACCACCGTGTGCATTCAACAAAACCATACTGCTTTCCAAACACTCACAAAATGCAGAGGCAATTTTCTGCCATCGAGCACATCGCAGAAATTACCTGATCTTCATCTTCTCCCAAGGGGGACCAACCCCAGAAGGCAGCGGTGGCACAACTCTCGTGCACTGCTTTTAGTCAGTCCCCATCCTCTGCTCTTGCAAGTATTACAAAGGAAACTTCAGTTAAGACCTTTATCTGCTACAGCAAAAAAAAACACGAAGAGCTACTAGGAAAGGATGCTCATGCACATCACATTTTCCATCCTCAAGTTTTACTTCATCTGCAGAACAATCATCTGCCACCGATCGATTCTCTTCTCACAAATGCCAGCAAGCATGGAATGGAAGCCAAGACATTTACTGCTGCAGGTTCTTCTCTCCTATCATGATCCAGCAAATACGTCAGCAGCACAGCCTATCTTATCTCCTGCATGTTGAAGGTTCCTGGGAATGTTCTCATGGTGCTGCACTGGGCAGACCAGCATATGGCATTCGAATTCCCTCAAGGCACTTCTCCTAGGAGAGGGGCTGGGTTCCACACGGGCCCCTAATGAACCCATCCACAAATACCTCCACAGCTCTGGATGCGCTTCAGGCTGGGATTCAAAATAATTCTGCCAATCAACATGATCAGCACACTGCGTGCTCTCCTGAAGGGAGCAGAAACGGATGGCAGAGCAACTGCGCACACATGGACTCAGTCAATCCAAAGTTGTTTGACTTGGCAACTCGGAAGCAGCCAACAGCTATTATGGTACAACTGCCTCCGGCCTAAGACAGGCTCAGGGCAAGCTCTACAAAGTTTGAAGGAGACAGTTAACAAGCAGGAGCCTGGACAAAGCACCAAAAAGAAAATAATACTGAAGAGAACAATCCCAGCATCATCCTGAAGTGTTTCCAGCAGTGTAAAGCTTACGTGTCTTTATCTACTGATCATTCTGAGCAAGTGCTTCTCAAACCTTGCTGTACATGCTCAAGGGTAGCATCAAATAAACATCAACTTCTTCCTTAGAAGCATCAAGTCAAAGCAACAAACAGTCCAGAAATCCATACTTTTAGGATATGACTTTGTCTTGCGACTTGCTGGACACAGGACCATGTGGTAGCAAAGGGTACAAGGAATACTGTGGGTCTTCTCCACTCACCCGTACTCAGTTACCACATTTTCCTATGTATCTATGTATTTATTTTCATATCTATAATGTGTGTATACACACACCCCCACATACACACAAGCGAGCCTTTTCAGTAGGCTGAGCTGCTCTCCAAAGACAAAAGACAGGACTGATCCTCACGTTCTAGCACATCTCGGTTATAAACTCTAACCACAGTAGCTACTTCTCAGTTTAACAAACAGAAAAAGGAAAGATGCTTTCAGTTTCACATGAAAATGACCTTTCATTTGCAGAGTATTTCTAGATGTACTGTTCATACACGTGAGAAAAAACAGAACCAAAATGTCGTGTTTTGGAGAAGGCTGTTAAACTGACTTCCCAAACTGGATGGTTTACAGTTGAAAAGACATAAATACAGATTCTCTTGACTTAATGTATTTTATCAAGCGTTTGTTCCAAGGTTGACAACAGCCCGTTTCAAAATGTTCTTTTTACCAAGTCAAAACTATATGCTCTGAAGAATACAGCAGTGCAATAAAGACAGCACTGGGTATTTTCAAGTTACGTGAACACTAATGTACAAGAGACTGAGGTGCACCGTGTTTTCCTCAGGAGTATTAAATAGCAGAATACAGTTAATTTGCAGGACACCACGGAATTATTCAGCCCACTCTTGTTTGGGGAGAAAGTGAAACAATTCCACACAGTTGTCAGCTGTCCTGGCTAGTCCTCCAGCTGCAATGGGAACAACCTGAGTCGGTGTTGCCACACACTGCCCTGCCTCTGGCTGCACGGCCCCACTCCTCCCTTGCACCAATGCTCCTCGTATCTTGCAAGTAAGCCAAGGAGAGCCAAATCAGCAGAAAATTACTGCTGCAAAAAGGAAAGGGCTTTCTGCAGGGTCAGAGGAGCACAAATGTCAGCACAAGAGGAGAGTGAAGGGACTCGGCTAAAAGCGATTACTGTGCAAGCAACCCTACTTACATTTAACACCAGAAGTGCCTTGGAACTGTGACTGTAGGCAAGAAATAAAAATCTTGGCTGAAAAATAAGAATTTCTCTTTAAAATAACATTGATAATGAAAGCTCCAGCTCCAGCCAATGCTAATCATCAGCCACCATGTCTCCCCATCACTAAGTGCAGCATCCCAGCACCAGTAAAAGTGGAATTAAAGAAATTGCCCTCCTATTTTTCATGGCACATTTAATTTATTTTGTCTTTAACTTTATTTGTTATTTATTTGTATTGTATTTAACAATCTTTACGTGAGAAGTGACAGAGACAAAAGCCTTCTGTCATGTGTATTATCACAATAAAAAATGAGCTGAGGTTGTATTCCTTAACTTGCCAATCTTTGCCTCCTTCCACTCTAACGAGACCCTCTGCCCCGTTCAGACTAAGAAAAAACGTGTGACCTCCTGGCTCCCAAACTGGTTTCAAAACAATCCCATTTTCCAGTATATCACCCCTTTCCTACTCTCTCATATGAGCACCCCAGCATTACAGAGCAAAGTCTTCAACCCAGGAGTCATAACAGTCTTTCCTGCACCGCCAGCCAATCACCAACAGAAACCTCCCTCTAATCCTCTCAAATCATCTTTCCCAAAACGCGTGTGGAAAGGGATTAGTTTTGTAGTGCACAACAGATTATTTCTCTTACAGCCTATTGCATCAAAAGGTGGTAGGTGACAATTTTAACCACGGGCCTTTTATGAAGACTGAAGACTTTTGGTAAGATATCCCTTCAGTACTCAGCTTCAGCTGGAGGGCACTGGCAAAAATAATGCCCTAATACCACATGAAAACCACTGAGGTAACCATAGCTTCAACCAGGCAACACTCCCAGGTAGATGAAGTCTTTCTCCTCCTTAAAATAG
Organism: Chloroceryle aenea; assembly: GCA_013399075.1. Lineage (NCBI taxonomy): Eukaryota > Metazoa > Chordata > Aves > Coraciiformes > Cerylidae > Chloroceryle > Chloroceryle aenea. The sequence continues at coordinate 38,595 of VWZY01011066.1, forward strand.
CCAAAAACTCACTACAGATCCCAGAGCACAAGTCCAACACATTCCCCACGAGCAAAACTTGAGGAATTTAGTACCCACAATTTGCTATGTTTAACTTGCAGTCGTCATTTATGGTAGGTTGCAAAATTCACACAATAATCTGAAGTGACAAAGATAGAAGCAGGGTGACTATATTCAGAAGATAACCAGAATCCTTTTGGAAATGAGAAGGAGAAAAAAATGGGAGAATGACAAAATTTTCTGAACTATTTGGGACATGATAGGAATCTCAAGGTTAATAAACCTCAAGTTTGCTTCTTTTTAATTCAGACATTAGACAAAGGTCTACCACTTCCTCTGTCAGCTTGGGAGCTAAATACTAGATGTTTTGTCTGTACAAAGATGTAATCAGTTTATTCTGTCCTAGCAAAAACCAAGCTGGGAAAATCTGGTTAAATATCTTGAGGTGAAAAGTGCAGAAATTCCTATTATCACCATGCTAAAAGAGGCATAGCTCAGACTTTACAACAGAGAAACGACAGAATAAAACTCCCTGAAATGATTCTCTAGATCTCTCATAACAAGCAAGAACATCAAAACATTTTATTGAGCAGCTTCACACCCCGTTTGCAGCTGTAAAAGAAACTGTGTGGATTTTTCTTCACCCAATACCAGAAAGAGCTCAATTATTGCAGTTGCTGAAATCTCATCTCGAATTCCACAGATAACAATCAAGGAAATTTAAGCAGACCAGACTTCTTGAAAAGTGGTTACAGGCCTTTTCCATCCCCAAAGAGAAGCAAAGCCAGGGCACTGCTGCTGAAACCCCCATCACCACCACTCACATTTCCATTTCTGTTGGGTGGGAATTGTACTGGCAAGTTTGAAAACAGGGCAGTGGGAGATAATGGCTGAGCAAGGGTGAAACCTCCTCAGTCCACTGCACCATTGGTGTGCGGGGTCGATTGGCTACAACCATAAAGAACTAACGCGGGCCAGCATCGCTCCTGCCGGGTCAGCTGCGGTCCCTCAGCTACTGACTGACTACACCATTGAAAGCAGGGGATTTTTTCTAAGAGTGTTAACTTTTTCTGGCCTAGACACCTAACTGAGCCCCTCGGGAACTCCCTTGCTTGTCAGCGTCCCAGCACCACAGGTACCTCAGTCTTTAAGCCAACTGAGAAGCACCACAGCAGAGACTGCGCACACAGATGCGAAACCGCTCCTGTCCCAAGGCCGGTGTGGCCACTGAACCCTCTCCCTCCCATCCTTAGAATAGGTTCCTAGGTCTTTTCCTTTGCAATTTTTTCCCCCCTTGGGGCAGAACTGACCCCTTGCCCTGAAGTGGGCAACACGCTGTGTTTCACATCTATTAGACCTCCAGTGTTAATAGTCAGAATAGCCTCCAGCTACATCTGCTATGGAGGAAAAAATAATTCAAAACATCGCTGGTAGAAGGAAAGAGCCTCTTCCTCTCCACATCTCATTCAGCAGCCAGGAGTGGGAGAAACAGCAACATCTTCTGCTAAGACAGAGCTCACCATTATTCTCCTTGCAGCACAGGCTCTCTGATGTTCAGGCAGGCAGGGGAGGAGGACCCGATGCAAATTTTGGCTCCTTTGCACTTTCAGCTAGGAGCTGACAAAAGAATTTGCCCTCCACAATGCGATAAAAAGCAGACTCCAGGAATCTCTTTCATTATAATGATTGTGGGAGTGTGGTCAGGAAGATAATAAACCAGACTGCCGTATCACAGGTGTACAAAGCCAGGGGAAGTGGGAGGAAAACTGGAGTTGGGCTGCTGTAACAGAAATAAAAATTCTCAGGGTAGGGAAGGGAGGAGGGCAGGGAAGGTGAGATAACAGCCACAAATTTATTTTCAGCCAGAAAGAAACCAAAAATATTTGGCTACAAATTCCTTACAATACACCTAGGACGCAAACGGACAAATACACAATTCCCCAACTAACCCTTAAATCCAGCTTTCCAGAAGTGCATTTTTATAATAAAACACTTTGTCTCTGGCAGGCTGCCTGGCTGGATTACACAGGGTGCTTATTTACACGGCACTCGCTAATGGCATCATCAGAACAAACCCAGGAGAGCTCCTCGGCCAGAGAAACCCAAACTCTGCCAGGTTTTCTTAGGAGGATTTCCACACATAACCCCAGACTGGAATTCAGGAGGTCTACGCTCAAGTCCTGTTCCCAGACACCCGGTGCTGTAAGACCCTACGTGTGTGTGCAAGCATCTGTATTTGCTTATAGGAAAGAACTCCGACTAGAATGGTACATTTCATTTAACGGAGTGCACCCAGAGGACTGTTTGCCTTATCCGGGGTGATCTCACAGCTAAAGCTCAACTGTTCAAGCCTTCAGCACGTCCCTCCTCAGTCCTTCATTTGCGAGGGAGGGCTATTCCAGCAGAACTCCCACCTTCCCTGGGCCAGGCGTTAACTTCTCCCTCAGACACCTCACTGCACTCCACACGGGGGAAGGACGGATGGCTGTTCGGAGAGATTCACACAGTAAAGGACAACCAAGTTACTCTGGTTTCACACTGCCAGGAGAAAAATAAAATGAATGTAATTTGAGCTGCCAATTACTCAGTATTTCCATGCAGATTCAGGGAATTGTCAAGAAAGGCAAATAAAACAGGTTTAGTCCAATTCAAAAGGTGTTTCTTAACCGTGAGCTATAACCTGGCAGGACCTGGAAACACAGTCAGGAACCCGAGATCCTCTGTGCTAGAAAACGATGGAGGACACTCAGAAACCCACAGTTCTAGCAGCAAATCATCAACAACCTGTAGGTAACGAACCACTGGTCACTGACACCACAGAACTGTTCTAATAAATCCCTGTTCTATTTATTACCAGGGGTTCCCCCCTGCCAGGCTTTGTGGAAAATGAAGCTTTATTTCTGCAGTTTAGCTGCATTATTTTCCATGTGCCAAAACAGCAGAACAACAGAAATGTCAGAAAATTACATTCTTTTTATGACACTTTAACTCATAATTAAGCCTATTACCATACTGACTCATAATTAACCCACTTTGGGTACTGTTGCTTTTCTCAAGCAACCTGAAAAAACACTCACTTAGGAAACAGAGCTGGTCTTGCAGTTTCATTTGGGGTTTTTGGGGGGTTTGTTTTTTTATTTTTTAGAGAAAAGCTGCTGAAAGAGACATTCCATACAGAACACTTCAAGTTCCACCAGCCTGTTAGCATTACAGTACTGTTACTAGCTCACACAGAATACTGGCTATTTACTGATGCAGACTTCTTGTAAAATTCTTCTATGCTTCAAATTCAGTATTTCACAATTTAAAGGGCAAAATATCTCTATCTATAATCTCACTTTTCAAACCGATTTCCCTTTAAAGATAGCATCAGAAAACTGAGGTTCACACAAAGCCCTAAACACACTATTACACAACATGGACAAAGAAGAACTGACTTGTGGTGATTTAAGCCACTCTAATTAATGGGGACTTTATCATTCTGCTTAGATCTCACAGAGGCAATTACAGGCCATGCAATGAGCTCCCCTGACTTCTTGCAGAATGGAAGTTCGAGTGTTGCCTTACACTACAACATCTGAAAAAAAGTTAATTGGTCATAAAACTCAAGAGAGCATTTTCCAAATGAACTGCCAGATAAAATTACTGTAGTGCATGAAATCCCCAATCAGAACTTGTCTGTGCTGCACGTAGAGTCAGAGTCGGTCTCTGCCTCTCATATGAATAGATGCAATCTCAGCAACCAGACACAATAAATACAAGATGAAGGGCATGGCAAGCATAGCAACAACACACAGAATTAATTCCAGAGGCTAGGAATCACAGCATGAAAATTATTTCTTTATTTTAAGTTGTTAATTATTCATGCAGCAGAGATATGCAAAGCAGCAGGAGAAAGCTAAGAGCAGGCACCTGAGAAACACTGACAGCATAGAAGAAAGTGATGGGAACTGGTGGATGAGGAAAGAAGGGGGTTTAGGCTCCAGTTCCACATTCAACAGCAGGGCCGACCTAAGGCATTCCCTCTGTCTCCCCACTGCTTGTTCCTCCTGGTCTAGCTCTGCTGCTTCCTCCTTACCAACAGACACAATCGTTGGTGAAACTGTGCCATGAGTCAGCCAGGGCTGAAAAATAACCTGATCAAAAGAAAAGAAAGAAGTTGACACAACTAAGAGGAAAATGCAGGAGCAGAAAAGAGCAGCTGCAAGGGAAAAATAGGTCAAGCCACCACTTCTCCCAGCAAAAAGGTGCAACCATGGGATTAAAGACCAACGTCTGTGTTCTGACCATAAAAACACACCTCTCCAACTAGGTCTTGTAGTGCCACATGCAGAGTGCAACGTGTTTGGATCACACACCACCAATGTCATTTCTGGAGGCACTGAGAGTGCAGAACCAGTTACAAGGTAGAGGAATAGAAAGGACTCAAAAATAGTAGGTTAGGCCAAAGTTTTCTTACTCATTTGTGGTATGTTTATGTCAGTTCAACCTGGGGGGGTGAGTGCAACGCAGGACACAACCTAAAAGGGCTCACAGCTACATTTGTAAAGTGGTTTCCATTTTAAACTCTCATTCACTAAAAAAATAACACAACTAAAAATTCACTGCACTAAGTGGAGTTTTGGAAACTCTTCTTTATTACTATTAACAGCCCAAGTTAAAAAAGCAGATGAGGCAAAAAATCCAAAATTATCCTCTGAAAGCTGAGCTTTAATTTAAAATCCATCCTTTTCTAACATTTGGAATGAACACCCTATATGTATGATCCAAGGTACTACTTAACATCCACTTGATCTCCCAGGGAAGCTCAGTTCAGCCTCAGCAGTGGGAAATGTCCTAGTTGCTTCAAGTTACCCAGTCAAGTGCCCTTAACACCAGCTTTGAACACTAGCATTTAATATTATTTCACATCTGAAGACAATTATTAACTCAGACAATTGTATAAAGCCATACAATAGCAGCTTTTCACTTGACTGGACTCAAACAATGAGCATCACAAATTAGCTCCAGGTAGTAGATGTCACTTTCACTGTGATTGTTGTAAGTACTTGGAAATTGAAGGAAAAAAGACTACAGGGAAACAATTGAGACATAAAACTGCAAAGAGACCAGGAATAAGATTTTCTCTACATTTACTGGGGACAGTAACAGGTGTAAAGCACCACAAGGAAGATCTAAATTCAGTATTAGGAAAGAACTGTCATGAGAAGAACAGTTAAGTGCTATTAAGAACAGTTAAATTGTCTACTGAGGTTGTGTAATCTCTATCATTGGACGCTTTTATGGGTTTCAACAGCCTGGTGGTACCACCCTGTCCTTTAAATCAGTTCTGACAAACTTCACTTAGCCTGTTTTACTCAGAGGTGCAGGCAGCTCTCCAGTTTCCTGCTTGTGGCAGTTTTCTGCTGTTCCAGTGAACGGCATCAGCAAATGCCTGACAGCACCAGAGATGCTGTAAGGGAAGCTGAAAGACTAGATGGCCAGTGTCAGGACTTTAACCTTCAGCAAGAGTTATGTCAGCTCACTGCATCTCATAAGACTGTATCTTAAAAAACAGATTAAGCAAACAGATTAGACAAACATCTCCTAATCATAGCGTAAGAACAATTTATCCTTCCTGGGGCTGTGAGTAGACCAGACTTCTCGAGGTTATTTCCAGCATCACTTTACTTAAGCCTTAAAAAAAAAAACCCAACCGAATGACAGAGCCCATTTTGAACTCATTTAGTGAAAAATAAATGAAATTGCAGTGTAATGTTTTGTTAAATATATTAAGAGAACTCTTTGCCTGCTTAGCTCTCTCAGTTAAATGCTGCATCTAAGGCAGCGTGTATTTGTCTCACCTTGCATTGCCCATGTGGAACACCTTCATCAGCACAGAATGGGCTGGGCTGGAAGGGACCTTGAAGCTTAGTTAGTCCCAAGCCCCTGCAGGGAGCAGGGACATCTGCAACTGGAGCAGGTTGCTCAGAGCCCCGTCCAGCCCGACCTTAAAATCTTCCCAGGGATGGGGCATCCACAGCTTCTCTGGGCTACCTGTTCCACTGTCTCCCTACCCTCATGCTGAAAGGATAAGCCAAAAATGGCTTATGCCTCAATCATCCCTTTCAATCTATAAGGGGAAATTCAATTTAAGTCCTCACATTTTAAAGTAAAATCTATCAGCTGTGTATTAACTGTAAAATGCTTCTGGAGTTTGCCAGTACACATCTCCAGTTTTACTCCTTTTGCTCAAAGCCAGCCAGGGCAGAGGGCTGAAAACAACAGCCTGGTACAGGTTCAGACCTCTGTGAACAGCAACAGAAGGGGAGCACCAGGAAAGCTGCAAGGTGAAGCTAAGTTCAGAAGTTCCATAGAATCATTAATCTCAGAGGTGATGCCTCAGTCCATCGGCTGTACCAGCCTGTGGCTGCAAGGCTGGTAAACACATCCTACTGTCTGCAGGGGACTTCAGGGAAAGGAAAAAAGGTAAAGGCAGGAAATGACAGCTTTACTCTAATCTGCTGGCCAATATTGGCACAGGATTCCTCACTTATATATCCTAACTCCCTTTTATTAACGCATAAACTTACTGCTCTGGTTTACTCAAAGGAAACACTGCTTGGTCAAGCATACATTTAGTTTGCATTTTTTCACAAGTTATTTAAGCACCTCTCCCTGTGACTCACTCAGGATATTAATACCTGCAGCATATTGGTCAGAAAACAAGGAATCCATTGAGAAGCTTGAAAGTTGGAAAAAAAAATACTTAAATGTCAATACTGTATTTAATTTGATAAGCTTGTATAGACTTCATGCGTCACCTGCTCTGGAGACCACGCAGGAAAGGAATAAATACTGTCTATCACCTTGACCATTTTACCTAGTCCTCTTCCAGAAGGCTACGAATGCTTCAGACAAGAGACTCTTCTCTTATTTGCACAGGACAGAACGTGCTAACTCAGCTTGGACTTTCCAGAAATGTACACCTATGGAAAATTCACCATCACCAAGTACAGCTCAGATCCAGGAGGACAAAGGGAAATCATCCCAGCCCGGTTGCTACGTGAAAAATTAATTTGTCAAACCCAAAGTTTTTGTTGATTATTACAGTCAAAAGGAGGGGTGTCAACATATGTTCATCTTCATTTGCTTATTAATAATTTCCATCTACATTCAAATCCCTGCTCGTTCACACAGTATTTTATTGATGCTTCCTTCCCAAGGATACACATACCCAATGCACAGACAGCACAGAGCTTCACTGCTCCCAAACCAGGACAAAGCCAACAGACTGGTGGTCTATAGGTACATATACATAGATGAAGCAGAATATGAAAACAGCAGAAACAACAAAAAAACCATGACCATAACATGCAAAGAACAAAGACAGTATCTTCTGTAAAGACAACACACTTCAAAGCACTCGAACGTTTTAATCCAGACATTATAGGAAACCCCTAGAAACCCAAAGTGTCCGAGTTCCCACCAAAGCACATGCTTTCCACCGTAATTCCAGAATTTCTCCAGAGACTTCCACCAGAATATAATTTTATCACTGCTGGGAAACCATACGAACGCATATTCAGAAATTTAGGGCAGCGTTCTCAAGGAAAACCTCCCTTTTGTCCTGAGAATTATAATGACTCTTTTTGTAGTACTTCCAACACGATCGCTTGAAACAAAATACAGTACAGTTCATCTCGTGACTGATGTAATGTGGGCAGGGAACAATACCGTGGAAACGAAAAGCCAAGGACCTTTGTCTCTTTCTAGACAGATTGCCAAGTCCTAATAGTTAGAGGGGGAAAGAGCTCAGCATCCCAAATAAAACACTGCAGTGCATGCTCATTATTTCAGTAAAGTCACTGCAGCTTTTGGCAACCCCATAGGAAACTCAATCTCTTCAAAGAAAGCCCCAGCTAAGAAGCCAGAGAACAGCCCTAGCTTAAAAATGTCACAAGAAACAAATAATCCACCGCCTCTGAAAATAAACCCCAAGGAGTTCATCTCTCGCGTTACCACCGATGCTAAAAAGATAACCT